>JAHTLZ010000268.1:6738198-6772327 GCA_023846285.1 Phrynocephalus versicolor | reverse complement strand
ACACACACACACACACACACACACACACACACACACACACACACACAAATCCCCAAACGCTCCCCCCCACCCCCACCCCCAAACCACACAAGCATCTGCACAATAGGCTGGGTAATACTGTCCATGTGCTCACTGCTGGTGGTCCTCACATCATGAGAAGACAGGATTCCCTGCGGGGGTGGGGTGGGGGTGGAATAATATTTCTGGGCTGGATTAAAGGCAGCAGGAAAAGAGGAAGAGCAAATACAAGATGGACTCACTCCCTAAAGGAGGCCACAATCTGGAATTTGTGAGAGCTGAGTAGGGCAGTTGAGGGCACGACATTCCGAAGCTCATTCATTCACGGGGTTGTCATAATTCAGGACAACTTGATGGCACATAACATGCATAACAAAAACAAAACAGTTGTGGTGCCTAACCGATTTAGTTCAGCATGTTTTTGTTGATTAAAACCCTCTTCCTCAGACTCGTGGGGTGGCAACTGGCCACTAGTTTACGCAACACAGAGTAAACTAATTTGGACCAAGTGAGATGGGAAGGAGATCGTTGCATTGGCCATCGGCTTCTGAAATGGCACCAGTATTGTCAGTCCAAGTACAGATTACATTTCTGGAAAACGGAAGTCTCTTTTTCTCAATTTTTAGCTTGGTGCAACCTATGGGACCCACCTTCCTCTGAATCCAACTGGCCCTGGTTTAAATTAAAAATATGACAAGGAGTGGCAGCAGTCTGTTGCCAGGCAAGGTCCTTTGCCCTTTTAATTTGCGATGCTGGAGATACGGATACCCAGTGTGGTGTAGTGGTTAGAGTGACACACTAAGATTCGGGAAGCCTGAGTTCGAATCCACCCATCAGTCAGGGAAGCTCACCGGTGTGTGTGTGTGTAGAACTAGTAAAACCACTCCTTCAATATCTCACCATGAAAGCTCAATATTAGAGTCACTATATGCCAATTATGACTTGATGGCACATAATATAATGGGCACATCATGTTAATTGTGTCCTAAAGATGTATTGTGGGTAGGAAGATTATGGTAGTCCTCTTTCCTGGGGGAAGCCCTGGCTGGGCCATGCATGCCTCTGGCCACCAGGTACTAGAAGCAACTGGCCAATGTTGTTGTTGTTGAGTTCCCACAAATACTTCCCGTTCTGCCTTCCCATCATCTTCCCTCACTCAACAAAATGTTACACATTTCTGTTCCCCCCTTAAGAATACTTTGTTCTTCTTCTTTCAATTTCTCCCCAATCTCAAACTCTCAAGAGCACTCTTTTTCTATTGCAAGTTGTCGAAGAATAGTCACAGAGTAAGTAAGGCTAAAGGAGATAAATCGTTGCCTGTCTTCGCAACATGTATAAGCATGAAAAAACTACGTTTCTCTCCTGCAAAAGAACGTTGTCTGTTGGTCTCATCAGGATTTAACATTTGCAAGAACGCAAAGAACTCCCTGCCACAGGAGGTGGTGATGGCATCTGGCTTGGATGCCTTCAAAAGCGGATTGGACAGATTCCTGGAGGAAAAGTCCATCACAGGTTATAAACCATGATGGAGATGTGTAATCCCCAGGCTTAAAACTGGGGTACTTCAAGGGCCAGATGCAGGGGAGTGGTATCAGGAGACAGATATCTAGTCTTGTGCGCTCCCAGACGAATCTGGTGGGGCCACTGTGCAATATAGGAAGCTGGACTAAGATGGGCCTTTGGCCTGCTACAGCATGGCTCTTCTTATGTTCTTATGATGTTTGTGTCTGCTGCATAAATGGCACAAATTGCATACATCTCCAGAACTGGCAACAAAGTAGCTGGTGTCTTCACAAGCATGGGATGCTTTGCTTGTGTCTTTTTAATCAATCAAGCAGCCTTGTGCTTACTCTGTCTATATAGTATGCTTCAGATGGAGGAAAGTTGCTTGCGTTGTGCAAACTGCAGCAGGGGAAAAGATCTCATTCTGGAAGCAAGGAATCTCATGGATGGTTGGGAAGACTGTCGTGATGTGACAGTCAAGAGACATCCTGTCGCTCCAAGAATGAATAATTTAGTGACATTTCTTCTGAGCACTAGTACTATGGTGTATTTGGGGTGAAAATTACAGATTGCTTCCATTCGTGTTACTGAGCCACGGGCAGCATCTCTGCTTTTCAACAAGATGGTTTGGCTTCTTCTAAATGCTGGATTATTGGGAGTAAATTTCAGATAATAGCCCTCTTAATGTTAGGGCATCCATCAAATGTAATGTTGAATTAATATAATACAAATGTCAGCCCAGGAAAATTATAAATGACCTTCCCAAAACAATGTGGTTTCATGACCAGAATGTAATTGGATCCAGAGGGAAACATTTTCTACAACAAGCTAGTGCACAAAGGTAGAAAAGAAATAAAGTAATAAAATACTTTTGATGTAATTGAGCTAAATATTGCCTTGAAGACCTGTCTGGATATCAGAAAATGTTTCTGATAGTGGGTAAAACTAGACAAGTATCACTTAGGGACAGAAACATGAAAACAGTGAAAGGAACATTAAAAGTGCATTAAATAAGCATGTGCCATCAAGTCAATTATGACTTATGCCAATCACTTTTGGATTTTCTAGTCAGAGAGTAAGCAAAGCAAATTGTTCTGCTTATATACCACCCCGTAGCACTTCAAGTGGTTTACAATTTAATTATGCAAAACTGGGTACTCATTTTACTGACCTCAGAGGGATGGAAGGAGGAGTCAGCCATGAACCTGATACCTGGGATTGAACCCCAGGTCGTGAGCACAGTTTTACCTGCAGTGCAGGCATTTAACCACTGTGCCACGAGGCTCTTGTATCCAGAAATGAGTACTGTACTCAGAAATGTTTTGTCATTTCCTTCTTCTGGGAGAACTGTAGGACTGTGCAGCTTTCCCAAGGCCACACAGGCTGGCTCTACTCCAAAGGGGGCAGAGTGGAGAATCAAACTTCCAGCTTCTAGCTCTGCAGCCCGATATCTAAACCATATATATCTCTACCCTGCCAGCCTAAATGTACTAAAACTAGAAAAATTGCTTGCAAAAACACTGTACGGAGTTGCATTGGAAAATGCATCTACTGTACTGTATTAAAAGAGAGATGGGGGAACACCAATAAGTGCTGACTAGGGATTGGCCTTTCACATTTTTATGAACAAGAAAAAGCATGAAAGAGTCCTCCCCCCACCCAACACACACACACACTGTTCACATTCTTTTGTTTATTTCTGTAGTGGGGCATCTGATGGTAGGAGTAGCCATCCCAATGTGTAGTGGCTGTTTGAGGAGAGGGACCAGAAGCATTCCCTCAGAGGCACAGGTGCTTTCATTTGCTCTTTTTAGTATGGTATTTGTTTGACCCTTTTTAGTGCTTGTATGCTGACAGTTGGTAGCTTTAAAGGCTGTCTTTGAATGATATAAGCCACCTTGGGTCCTTTTTAAGGAGAAAATCTTGCAACTATGAACCAACTCGGGTATTAAGGTCATCAGGAGAGGCCCTTCTCTCCATCCCGCCACCCTCACAGATACATCTTGAGGGAACCCATGAAAGGGCCTTCTCGACTGCTGCGCCCAGACTCTGAAACTCCGTCCCACTAGAGGCCAGGACTGCCTCTTCTCTGTTGTCCTTCTGGAAACAGGCAAAGACCTTTCTCTTTGGGCAAGCTTTCCCTGAATGACGGATTACCTATTATGTGTCATTTATATGAATCTACAGGATCACACAGATTTTGTGTTTAGAACTACCTATAACCTTATGGGTTTATTTATTTATTTTAGAGTATTTTTATCTCGCCTTTCTCCTTGGAAAAGGACCCAAGGCAGCTTACAGTAATGAGTGATAATATACAGTCCAGTACAATTAAGACATGTTCAAGTATTTGAGAACAAGGAATTGAGGGACATCTTACACGACAGCATTAATAATTACATTAAATCTACAAGGTTATAAGTAGTTATAAACACAAAGTCTATGTAAACCTGTAGATTCATATAAAAGACACATAATAGTAGTCCCTCATTCAGGGAAGCTTGCCTGAAGAAAAAGATGTTTACCTGTTTCCAGAAGGACAACAGAGATGAGGCAGTCCTTACCTCTAGTGGGAGGGAGTTCCAGAGTCTGGGCGCAGCAGCTGAGAAGGCCCTTTCATTGGGTTTCCATGAGACGTACCTGTGAAGGGCCTCTCCTGATGACCTTAACACCCGAGTCGGTTCATACTGTGAGATTCGATCTTTGAGGTAGCTATGACCCAGGTTGTATAGGGGTTACATTGACACTATGTTTTCACTGTTAGTTTCCATCATAACTTTACATTCGACTTTCCTTTCCTTTTAACTGCTCGTGTTCTCTTGTAGCTTTAATGTAATGTTGTCTATTCATGCTGCAAGATGTCCCTCAAATCCCTGTTCTCAATACTTGAACATGTCTTAATTGTATTGGTCTCTATGTTATCCCTCATTACTGTAAGCCGCCTTGGGTCCTTTTTCCAAGGGGAAAGGTGGGGGTAAAAATACCCTAAAATAAAATAAAGTGGAGTCAAAATATTTAAAGTAAATAAATAAGGTAACCATGTAGAGCAGTGGTTCCCAACCTTGAGTGACCCTGATGTTCTTGGACTGCAGTTCCCAGAAGCCTTTGCCTCCATCTGTGCTGGCCAGAGTTTCTGGGAATTGCAGTCCAAAAACACCTGTGTAACCCAAAGGAGGGAACCATTCATGTAGAGGGAATCATAGAATCATAGATTAGTGGATTTGGAAAGGCCCTGTAAGGACACTGAGTCCAACCCCCTGATCAACACACAAGTCCAGGTCAAAGCAGATCTGACAGATGGTTGTCCATTTTTTTCTTGCGTGCCTCTAGCATTGGAGTGCTCACCACCTCCCAAGGTCATTGTCCCCATTGTTGTACTGCTCTAACAATTAGGAAGGTTTTTTGTGATATTCAGGAAAGAGCCACAGACTGCTTGTGAGGAACACTGCTCAAGTGGTACAACCCCAAAGTGCTTTTCAACCCATCACAGGGCTTCCTTTTGACAAGACTTTAAAAAAGAAAAGAGGAAAAGACCAGAAAACTTGCATCTGCAAAGCATCTACCCCTCGCTCACTCTGCTGCAAACCTTCACTGCGTCCCACAAGTCAATGGGCTAAAAGTTAAGGAAAAGGTAGCACATTTCCCTGTGTGGCCAATGTGAAAAGGTGCCCCAGTGGGAACCTTGCCTTTTTACATACACTTCTTTGCCATTCGCCAATACCTGTGGAAGGGTGAGGAGCGAAAATGTGAACAAGGCCAAGATCTTCTGTTTCTTTCAAGACACACAAGGATAACTGCCCTACAGAAAGATCTTCTCTTCCCACACAAAGACCTACACGAATCACTACAAAGCCTTATGATCCCGAAGATTAACTAATTATTGAGTCACAACACAACTAGAAGAGCAGGGTGTTCTCCCTCTCTCCTCTTCTAAACCCTA
This sequence comes from Phrynocephalus versicolor, assembly GCA_023846285.1. Classification (NCBI taxonomy): domain Eukaryota; kingdom Metazoa; phylum Chordata; class Lepidosauria; order Squamata; family Agamidae; genus Phrynocephalus; species Phrynocephalus versicolor. Next base: position 6,766,866 of record JAHTLZ010000268.1, on the reverse strand, counting down.
AGTCCTCCGTGAAGTTTACACAGCACCGTTTGGTTGCTTGCAGTACGAGGACAATGCTGAATTTATTGGGAGGGCAATTTAAACAGTTGGTTTTAAAGGCTGGACAGCAAACCAAAGCCAGTCCAGCTGAGAAAAGTGCTGAGTCTCTTTAGGTGCTCCATTATCCTCCCCAAAGATGCATTTATGGGAATGAGCATCATCTGTGGCAAAGCAAGGAGAAGACCATTCAGCTATCTTTTCTGGAGAGCATGGTGCTTTATTGATGGGTCAGTCACCAGGATAGCAAGGGGCCAATATTTTCCTTTTCCCTCTCACTGAATCCAATGGAATTAAAATATTTTTCAGGCCAATACTGGGAACAGTGAGGCACACACTTTAGTTCCTGCTGACCTTTGCCTGCATCCATTCAAATTTCATTGATTGGCCCTGGGTTCTGGTATTATGAGAGAAAGACACATAAGCATCTTCCTGTCTAGCAATCTTTCCATGACCCATAATTTAATATACCTCCCATTTCCTTCCATTGTTTACTCAGCTGAAAATCCCTAAATATGTCCATCAGTTCACCCATTTGGCCCATCCCTCAGCACAATTGTGACACCATCAACAGACATTTATTTGTTTATTTCTTAGCAAAGTTCTTTACCCTGACTTTCTTCTTAAAAGGATCCGAGAGGGCTTACATAATTAAAAAGACAATATTTAAAAACTTTTTAAAGTATACAAATATTTTAACCCCCCCCCCAAAAAAAAATAGAATTTTCAAGTTTTTCAACAAGAAGCACAAAAGAAAAAAAACCAGAGTGAATTTGGCTTACAACATTAAGCACTATTCAAATCACTATTTAAATTTAAAAACATCAGATTTTTTAATGATTTAAATTAAAGACTTCAATTTTTGATTCAAATTGATATTTTTTTTAAAAAAAAGATTTTTAAACTACCCTGAAAGCAACATAATTATGACATGTAATAATAACTTAAGCCTTAACTTATATTTAATCCATCTATACGGATGTGCTGCATATGTATATATTTTATCTCAGCCAATTCCCTTTGGATTCTTGTTCTGTAGTTTTTCTTCACCAGCTTAGCAACTTTCATCTCTTGTGTAGAGTGTTTTGGTAGAATGAAGTAGAATGAATACAAATTTCTGTGTATTGCGATTTCTGGTACTGCACCGGAATACAGGCTGTTCCTCTACCCAGATCCCATCTGCAGTCAATCAACCTCAGCTGCTGAAAGCAGGAATCAGGAGAACATATGCCCCTTTTTCACCTCTCCCGGCTTGGCTGTGATAGCTATTCCACTTACTAGAATAATTAGTCAACAAGCACCTTCACTTTAATAAGAATATACTGTAGAACCATTTATTTACTAAGAAGAATTACACAGGAATATTCTCTTCCTGGAAAATAAAATCCCTTCCTAACTTAAAGAAATCTAAAGCAAACTTTAGAGGCAAAATCCTCACTAATTTTACTTGAAACTACATAGCTAGCATAGTCCATTAGTCCATTTTGCAAGAATCCGGGGTGGGGGGATCACTCTGTCTCTCTCTCACACACACTTTCACAGCTTGAGAAGAAAAATGACATGTCATTTCTGGACCAATCAAAGTTCACTTGCTTCTTAGATGGAATGTGTCTTCGGCCTAGGTTTACATTCATTTGAGATAGGAGATCTGCAGCAGGCTACCATAGCACATTAATATTGGCATTGTTTATATTTGGCCTTAGAGAAAGGCTTCCCTACTTCTAAAATACGTTACAGGTACTGTATCCTGTTTATGTCCACTAATTCTTTTGCATGCAGATTGTCCTATGTAGAGTGCAGACTACTGGCAAAAGACAGCATAAGTCTTATTAGCTGAACGATAAGTCAAGGTGCCCTTGATATTGCCAGTGATATTGTTGGACCCAGTGATACCATTGCCAAAGTAAATCTGGAGGCAGAGCCGGCATCTCAGTTTCAAGCAAGATATAGTCTCTACTGTGTCAGCGTTGTGTAACTCATTCTATGTCAATAGTTGCTTTTAAATGGTTTTTAAAACATATTGCCTTTATATTGTGCTGTGCCCTACAGTCTTTAGCTATAGGGCAGAACATAAATGTTCTAAATAAAGAACAAAATATTTAAATGCTAATTCCTTTGCAACCATCCCACCTCTAACCGCCAGGCAGCTGATCTATCAGGGTAGCTTGTCAAGGTTTTTCCAGCCTTTCCTCAACAGACATGGCCTTGTTATTTTGAGTCCCTCTCAGTGCGGTGCCACCGGCTGTGTCTAAATTTGTTATCCTTTGCTCAGCAATTCCTCCACCTCCGTGGGCCGTTCCCTGGCATTCTCCTGATCTCCACAGGGCATAACAGCAATGAAACAAAATTCTCTTTGGCTGCAACATGTAATGACCTCACTTCCATTTTCTCTGATGCTGCTGTTTTCATGGGATGTTGATTTTCAGATTCTTCCCCCCCCCCCACACACACACAATTTCCTGTGAGCTGCGATCCATCAGCCTTCACAAACAGATAGAACGACCCAACAGCCTCCACAATTTCTCACAAAAATGTGTTGTTGTTTTTTAAATTGAAATAGCCCCTTTGCACCATTGAGTGACCAGAAATTTATTTTTTAAATAAAAACATACAATTTGGGGTATGTGGGTGGAAGCAGAAATCCCAGGGCCCCTCAAAACGCGGCAAAATTGCTTCTACTTCCCCTACACTGCACAAAGGTGTGTTTTCAGCCCCAAAGAGGGTCTCCCACAAGGGCAAGACTCTAGCTGGACTTGGATGCAAAGTCGGAAGATGCAAGAATGATCAAGTAAAACAGGCCTACTTGGATAGAGGACATATTTTCTGACTGGAAAAATGCCACGCTTCAGTCAAGGAGCCTCATGGCACAGTGGTTAAATTGCTATATTGCAGTCAAAACTGGGCTCACAACTGGGGGTTCAATCCCAGGTAGATGGCTCAAGCTTTGCTCAGCCTTCCATCCTTCTGAGGTTGCTAAAATGGTAAAATTGGGGGGGGGGTGTAACCTGCATAATTAAATTGTAAACCACCCAGAGAGTGCTTTAAGCACTATGGAGTAATATTAAAGCAGAACTCTTTGCTTTGCTTTACTTACATGCATGCAATGTATGCCCCACCACTTGTACTAAAAAAGATGTAGCAAATGGCCAAGATAATGCTGTGAAGAAACCTGTTTCTAGTCAAAAATAGGTTACTGAACATCTTAATTAGTTTCTAGTTTTGCATATATTTCACATGCATCCATAAGTTCAAATTGTGCAAAGTTCTCATATGAATAAAGAAAGAAGCCCCCACCCCACGTTTCCAAAGAAAACCTTTTAAGAGCGATATCATTCAGGGTTTGATTGTTGAGGGAGGCATGTTATACACACACACACCTCCAGCTATATGGGAACTCATTCTGCCAATGGGCACAGCTCAAGCCAACAACAGACGGGGCCAGAAACAACCCTTTGCTCACACACATGCTGTACCCGATTCTTTTTCGACCACTTCTCTCCCACCAAACAAGACTGATTGCTTTTGCAAAAGCCTGGGCTATAGCGGTAAAGCCACCTTTATCCAATAAGGGATAAAGGGGGAAAATCACAAAACGATACTCCCATTACCCTTGGAGGTCAAGCCGTTTTGTGGCAACCCTTGACAGAAGAATAATTTTCTATAGCAAATCGAGATGGGCACAAATAAAAAAATGGCATTTCGTTTGTTGTTTGGAGGGTCCATTTCGGTTCGTTTCCGTTTTTCGTGAATTTTTGCAAAAAAATTGTTTTCGTTTTCATTCGTTTCGTTACCATTTCGTTACCATTTATTTTATTTTTTTTAAAGCACTTTAAGCAATTCACTCATATTGCAGTAACGGAAACGAAACGCGCAACAAAACTTCCGGTGTTTCTGTTCATTTCGTTTCATTTTAGAGACAAAATTCGTTTGTCGTTTTGTTGCGTAACGAAACGAAAAAACAGAAACGGAAATGAAAAATTGTTCATTTCGTGCCCATCTCTAATAGCAAACTAAGCCAAATTGCCAAGTGGTGGAATAATTGTTCAAAGCAACCATGTCTGCTGCCTTCTGACACAGACTTTTAAGAGGCATCCGAAGGGTACGGGCACCAGGCAGCCGTTCTGTTTTCAGTGTCTGTGTTTGTGCTTTGCTTTTCGAACAAAAAGGATACTGGCTTTGGAGCCGCAAAGAGTCCTGGACGAGAAGGGGGAGAAAGTTTCTGGTCTTTAGTTGTTGTGAGTTTTTCGGGTTGTTTGGCTGTTTTGGAAGCTTTTCTTCCTGAAGTTTCACCAGACTCTGTGGCTCGCATCTTCAGAAGGCAAGGAGCTCAGGGAACTAGGAGTTCCCTCTGTGCTCTGCGGTAGAGAGTGAGGGGTATAGAGTGAGCAGAGAGCGAACTCTTAGTTCCCTGAGCTCCTTGCCCCCTGAAGATGCCGGCTACAGAGTCTGGCAAAACATCAGGAAGAAAAACTTCCAAAACATAGCCAAACAGCCCGAAAAACTCACAACAGCTATCAGATCCCGGCCGTGAAAGCCTCTGAGAATATATTTCTGGTCTTTCTCTCACCAGCAAGCGAAGGATCTCATGTGGCTTGAAAAAAATGCTTCATTGCAGTCTCTCTGGAGGCAAGCGAAATTGACAAGAAGGAGGAATTTAGAAAGTTACTACCTTGCACCGATCCCTTACAGAGGGCATCTGAGGACCACATAAGATCATGGCAAGAGTGACTCCGGGACGGCTCTTTTTGAGCAAGGCCTGCAGAAAAAAATAGGAAGGAGACAGGAGTGTATCGAGAGCAGGAGAGGATCTTATTTCTTGCATGTTAGCATCCTTTGCATTTGGTGAGATGCCTCCAGTTAATAATGTCCAAAAAGGAAAAGTAGCAAAAATGAACTTTAGGCTGGCTTATTCTGTTTTTTTTTTTTTCATTGCTTTGCAACACATACTCAGAGAACTTTTACTGTTTATTTATATATTTTCTATTTCTGTCCTTCCCATCAACTTTGACTGGGAGCTCTGAAATCCCCTTATCATTACTTAATCCAGTTGCTGGTTGTTTTTTGCCTGCTTTTTGTAAATAATTTTATATAATGTGTGATGCTCAAGAGTTGCTACATTTGGAACAACTGAAATGCCCTGGCCTTTTGAACAATGCTGCATGTTCACTTTTCATGGGTGTTATATATTTATAGACTGGGTTATATAATGAGGATTACTTATTTCTGTCCAGTGTTCTTTATAGGGAAAAAAGCACACACCAGAAACTGCTCAATGTGCTCTATGCTTAATGCATCCTTAGCACAGGGATTTTAAAGCATAATTGGGCTAGGAGGCGGCATCTTCGCTTGAAACTTCTTAACAGACCTCCTTTAAAAAAAAAATCTAATTTCAACTAAATCTATAGTATAAAATGAATTTCTAGAAGAACAATGGTTTTACTTTTGAAATAAGACCTACAGACCAAGGATATGAATTCTTATAAGAAATGGAATATGATTGAGATGTACAAAATTATGAAGGGCACGAGGCAAGTGGATAGAGGGACGCTCTTCTCCCTCTCACAAAATGCCAGAACTAGGGGACATCCACTCAAATTGAGGGCTGGGAGAGTGAGAACAGACAAAAAAAATTTTTTTTTTAACCCAGCGTGTTGTTAGTCTGTGCAACTCCCCGCCACAGGAGGTGGTGATGGCATCTAGCCTGGATACCTTCAAAAGGGGATTGGACAGATTCCTGGAGGAGAAGTCCATCCCAGGTGACAAACCATGATGGAAATGTGTAATCTCCAGGCTTAAAACCGGGGTACTTCAAGAACCAGATGCAGAGGAGTGGTATCAGGAGACATATGTAGTCTCGTTCACTCCCAGAGGCATTTGGTGGGGCCACTGTGATGGGCCTTTGGCCTGATCCAGCATGGCTCTTCTTATGTTCTTATGTTCTTAATTCTCAACTGAATTCTTAACTGATCCTTCCTTCCTTCCTTCCTTGTTATGAACATGCTGGCTGAGAACTCATATCCCTTTCTTCAGGGAAGTCCTCCTACAGAGTCCTGCCTCTCTCTTTATCCTCCCCAAAATGTACTCTAATACTAAACCCTGAGTGGTGACTAGATGAACATTATGTCTTGCATGTTTGAGATAAATTGTGAATTTGGTCCTTCCAATAAAAGCAAATAGGTAGCAGGGATGGGGACTCGGGTTGCATGACTTTCTGTCGAGTTAGATTTAGGTCACACTGGCGACTCAACTCAGACTCAACCCACATGTTGTTGTTTTCAATGACTCGAAGTTGACTTGCAACTTGGATCCAGTTTTCTGAGTTGCGTTTCCAAGTCGTCATTCTTTTACTGAAGGATACTATAAACTCGGAAGATGCTTTGTGATGCTTGTGGGAATTCAGCTTCTATGTCTTGTCAGCCTAGCTATGAAGAGGTCTCAGACAATCACTATGTGTCTTACATCACACTAGCAACACCCTCTTATTGGGTAACAGGCTGACCAATGAGAGCTGAGAACAGGGCTAGTTAAAGATGGCGACTGAAAAAGTGTGGGAGGTTACATTCCAAAGAATATGAGATCATCTTATTCTACTGAGCATGTCTAGAGAAAACAAGCTGTATGTTTATTGGATGGGTCTCTGCTGACGTGTATGTGATTTGTGATAGCTAATAAAAGAGCTTAGCTCAGGGGGAGGGCAGGAAGGAAGCCACCGACAAGCCTCTCTGCCTGTTCTCCTCTGATGCTAGCACCAAAAGATCCCTGCATGAATGAGTACTCAATACATTCCTTCACTGTTAATCTCTCAGTTGATCTGGGAGATTATTCATATCTAAGGATATCCCAAGAAGGAATCCCAACAGATGCTTACCAGGAGACACAGAGTAGGCAGGCAAATAAATGGTTAGGAGGAGATAGCAGTGGCTTTCAAGAGGGGGAGTAGAGAGGTGAAGGAGGCAGAGCAGTTGGGACCAAAATTGGGTGGTTTACAAGTCTCAGACACACACCATCCCTTTTTTCTGGAGGAACAAGCTTATATTTAATAGAAATTTGGACTTTGAGCCTGAGACTCAGGACTTGGTACCAAAGACTCAGACATGGACTTGGGACTTGGACCAAAGACTTTCCAGCATTCCCAATGGGTAGTAACATGCTTTTGATATGAGATAAAAGAAAAGTAAAAGGTAACGGTTACCCCGCACATGCGTGCTAGTCATGTCTGATTCTAAGGGCGGTGTTCATCTCCATTCTCAAGCCAAAGAGCCAGTGTTGTGCAAGTTCATGGCCACGTGGCCAGCATGGCTGAACACATTTCTGTGCACGGAACACTGTTTACCTTCCCACTTTTTATGGCAGTACTTATTTGTCTACTTGCATTTACATGCTTTCAAACTGCTAGGAGCTGGGGTTATCAGCAGGAGCTCGCTCCGCTGCGTGGCACCCGGGATTCGAACCACCGAGCAGCCAACTTTGCAGGAAAATAATATGTCAAGTCTAATTGATTACAACTTCCCCCCACCCAGGCCAATCTCTCCATCTCCTGAGTCCCTGTGTCATATAACTAACAGTAGCCTTTAAGGACAAAAGTAGATTATTAAGCTTTTATAATGAGATCATATTTATGTGTTCATCATGTCTCCTTCCCAAATAGTTTAAATTTTTGATTTTTCACTCGGACACGTTGAGAGTCTCCCCGCTTTCCATTTAGACTCTCTCGTTGGCTATCCCTAGTGCCTATTTTGGGCACCTCGTTCTTGCCTCCTGGAACAGTGGTTAAACTACTATACTGCAGGCATAACTGTGCTCGCCACTTGGGGTTCAATTAGCGACATGGTTCACTCAGCCTTCCATCCTTCCGACATTGGTAAAATGAGTCCTCAGCTCACTGGGTGGGGTGAGGCAACATGTAGCCAGCACAATTACTTGTGAACTGCCAAAAGAATTAATTTATTTGTGTGTGTGTCACAATTAACTGTGTTGGAAGATGAATTAGTGGGTGGATTTTGAAAAGGATATTGGTCCTATAGAATGTATAAATAATGAGACACTATTGTACTGTTGTCTTAACTTGTCTTGTAAAATAAAGATAATTTTAAAAAAATACTTGTGAACTGCCAGAGACTGCTTTAAGCGCTATAGGGCGGTATAGAAGCAGACACTTTGCTTTGCTTTTACTGCCTGTGGTATCCCCTTTTCTTTTGTGGGCAACTTCCTTGCCTGCTCCCTGGTCACAAGTGGGGCACCTTTGGCTTGAAGTGAGACTAGTGCTGGAGGCGGGGTTAATGTTCGGACCAAATTACTGTTTCATTACCCAGGAGGGATGCAGGGAAGATTGGGGTTAGGATAAGGATGCTGAGACTCTCACATTACAGTAGGACCCCCGTATCCACTGATTCAGTTATCCACGGATGGCAGAGGAAAATAATTCAGCAGCTACAAAGCAAGCTACTGTCATAAACAAAGCAAGCTACTGTCACAAGCAGCAGCTGTAAAGCAAGCTACTTTCACAAAACAACAGTTTGGGGGATTTTGGGTGTTCTCTCTTATCCACAGTTTTCATTATCCACAGGAAGGTCTGGAACCAATCCCCAGCGGGTCCTACTGTATGGCTATCTTTCCGGTCCATCCATTAGAGATAAAGAGACCTCCTCTGTTTCTCAAGGCTTATGGTCAGTCAACCTTCACTTAACCTTCAGAAGGGACTATCTCAACCTCCTCCCACCCATCTCCAGGTTCTGAACAGCCCCTAGGCAACCCTTCAATAGAAGCCACATCAACAGAAAGGAACGTGGTGGCAAACTTCCCGTTAAACTCCAAACTTGCACCGTGAGACCCGTGTTCATCATAGTTCCTCTCCCTGGGGACATGGATTCTAACGATGAATTCCCACCGCATTATTGAGTATACAGGGCTTGTGACACAGCGGATCATTTCCGCTTCCCTCAGGATGTCATGAGTGGCGCCATTAATGTAGTTCTTTTCCCTGTTCTGCTTCCTTGGGGATTTAACTTTTCCCCCCCTGGTGTTTAGAAATGTTTCTCTTGCATGGGCTCCCATAGTCCACTGCCCCCCTTTCCTCCCTCCCTCCTTCCTCTCGTTGCGGAAAGGGCTTGCCATGGTGGGCGGGCGCACGCCCACTCCTCCATCCACGGCTGCCTGCCAGCCCTTCGGTGGGGCTCCACACCTTTTCCAGCTCCCCTGCCCTCTCCTCCTCACAGCCCTGCGAGGTCGGGCCAGGTGGAAGGAGACCGGCTGGCCTCTTCCAGCAGTTGGGGAAAGGGCAGGATGGTGCGCGAAATCTGATGTTGTCCCTGCCCGCTGAAAACCCTAGCTACGATGCTGAGAGGTCCAACAGAGCCAACAGGGACACACTCTCCCTATCTAGCCTCTAGCATAGGTCGCTGACCAGGGGATCAGAGCACTCTGTGTCCCATAACCAGGCCTGAAGCCAGAATGAAATAGGTCTAGAAGAGAGATGGGCACGAATCAGAAAATGGGTGATTTGTTTTGATTTGCAGTTCATCGGGGTCAACAAATCACAAAAAATGGATTTGCAAGTGTGTGTGTGGGGGGTTTCTGACAAATTGATGAATAGCTTTGTAAATTCATCTTTATGAACAGCAGCTACATTTGCCGGAGCTGACAGGACAGCTTTGCCTTTAAGCATCTGCCCGTGGCACTGATGTATTTGCATTGTATTATTGAGTTTTCATGTTGCAGGCTGCTCCTGCTGTCTAGTGCAGAGCTTGTGGCTATGACATTGAACTGAACACTCTGGAAAATGAGAGTAAACTAAAATGAAGAACTGTTGCTGAAATCAACTTTTAAAATAGTTACAGGAGGAAAGTGATTATGATGAACAAGAAGAAGAATACTGGCCAAGTGTGGTTAGACACACCCAGAATTTGTTTTGGTAAAAATGCTCTCTCTATATAAAAGAAAATATAAGAATCATATAGTCAACAATAAAAACACAGAACAATACTACAATATAATCTATTATTTAAAAAGGAAGAAGAAATGTAAAAATTAATTATTCAACAGTTTGAGATACAGGAAACCTGGGTAAAAATCCTTGCTTGGCCATAGAAACTTACAGGAGGGTGACAAATGGTCACAGCCATCTCTTAAATCTCTTTGGCTCACCATACATCAGAAGCGAGCTGATGGCATATAGACCCACTTAAGAGGAATAAGTCCACTAAATTCAAAGGGCTCAACGTAGCCTGCAAAGCACTATTCAACCTGGGTCGTAGCTACCTCAAAGATCGAATCTCACAGTATGAGGTTTGAGTGCTAAGATCATCAGGAGAGGCTCTTTTGTCCATCCCGCTACCCTCACAGGTACGTCTTGTGGGAACGCATGACAGGGCCTTCTCTGTTGCTGCTCTCAGACTCTGAAACTCCCTCGCACTAGAGGCCAGGACTGCCCCATCCCTGCTGTCTTTCCAGAAACAGGCAAAGACCTTCCTCTTCAGGCAAGCTTTCCCTGAATGATGGACTACCACACATGGCTACACAGACTTGTCTTTATAACCACTTATAACTTTGTGCCTGTATCTCTCATTGTGGGATTACACTGACACTATCAATTGTTAGTTCCCATCCCTCATAAGTGTTAGATGGTCTACTGTACATGATTACATGGAATTTATACTCTTTTCTTAACTGCTCGCATTGTCTTTTAGCTTTAATGTTGTTTTCTAATGCTGTAAGATGGCCCTCAATTCCCTGTTCTTAAACTTGAATATATCTTAATTGTACTGGACTGTATCTTGTCCCTCCTTACTGTAAGGCACCTTGGGTCCTTTTCCAAGGAGAAAGGCGGGGTAAAAATACTCATAAACAAACAAACAAACAAACAAACATAGAGAGAAAATCCGCCAGTGGAGAGCTGGCGTCCAGGTAGTCCTATATTACTAAAAGTGGAAGCAAAAGGAAGTGAGCTCAGAGAGAGAGAGAGAGAGAGAGAGGAGAAGGAATCCTAAGAATACTAATCTGCCTTGAGACCTAGAAAAGACAAGAAGAGTAAAATATGCCGGAGATGTCTAACAACCTTTTGCCTTCCTCACTGTTATTACTTACTTGCTGCATTCATCAGGGCTCAACTCCCAACAGAATGAAGATTTCTGGCCTTGCTGGGTGGATTAAAAAAATACCCAAGACCCCTACATGCATATAGTACAGCACGGTCTGTAACAACCTTCACTGCAGATTTCCCAGAAAGATGTACCGTAAGACTTGTTCTTGTTCTTGTTCCAGCACAAGGCCCCCCATCTGACAATTGCATAATGTGACCGTTGTGAATGCCTTTTATTCATATATTTGGGCATTCCGAGCTTTATGATTCCTTAAACGCGGAGCTTCGATTCTTTGCTTGAAACACGAATCAACCTAGCCTCTCTTTTGTTTTTCCCTGAAGCTGGCCATAAGAAATGAAGAACTAGGGTTGAGGTACAGCAAGGTGGTTTTAGAATCCACTACCTTCAGAACATGCCTTATCAGCCTTGTTAGGTTTATAAATGGGGGTGCACTGTTACTTTTGTGTCCCAGTTGATCAGCGAGGCTACAGAATTATTTATTTATTTATTTATTTATTTATTTATATACCGCCCCATCTTCCGAAACGGAACTGTGCTGTGCTGTGCTTTCATCATTGTAAGGCTAATTACACTAGTGACAAAGAGGCCTGTAATAACACTTCCTCGGGTAGGAACTGGTAAGCCGCTCCAGCATCCCTGCCAAGAAAATTCCATGGACAGAAACAAAAGGCTAAAAGATATGATGCTAGAAGATGAGCCCCTCAGGTCGGAAGGCGTCCAACATGCTACTGAGGAAGTGCGGAGGACAAGGACAAGTAGCTCCAGAGCTAATGAAGTGGTTGGGCCAAAGCCGAAAGGACGCCCATCTGCAGACGTGCCTGGAAGAGAAAGGAAAGTCCAATGCTGCAAAGAAATATACTGCATAGGAACCTGGAATGTGAGATTACTTTGCTGACTAAGGTCCGGATAGTCAAAGCTATGGTTTTTCCAGTTGTGATGTATGGAAGTGAGAGCTGCACTGTAAAGAAGGCTGATCGCCACAGAATCAATGCTTTTGAGCTGTGGTGCTGGAGGAGAGTCTTGAGAGTCCCCTGGACTGCAAGGAGATCAGACCTATCCATCCTGAAAGAAATCAACCCTGAATGGTCACTGGAAGGACAGGTTTTGAAGCTGAGGCTCCAGTACTTTGGCCACCTCATGAGGAGAGAGGAGTCCTTGGAAAAGTCCCTGATGTTGGGAAAGATTGAAGGCAAAAGGAAAAGGGGATGGCAGAGAATGAGATGGTTGGACGGTGTCATCGATGCAACCAATATGGATTTGATCAAACTCTGGGAGGCGGTGGAAAACAGGACGGCCTGGTGGTCACGAAGAGTTGGACACGACTAAACAACTGAACAACAACAACAACAACAACCTTCAGAACTGAAAACTACCACTTCTTGCTTCATTTCTCTGTGGAACCAAAACTCCTTTTCCAGAACATCTCTCAGACCAGTTTTTTTTTTAAGGTTGCATTTTGTGCTGTGGAAGTGAGAAGGGGGTGCCAGCTCTAAACCAAGCCGCAGTCTCCATCATTGGATCTTGGTCATCGCCTGCATCATAAGCAGTGGGCTGGACAGCTCTGTCATTTTGGTACCTGGTTGTGGGTTAGGGAGGTTGGGAGTTCAATTCCCCGCTGTGCCTCCTAGGAGAAGAGCCATCCTGTATAGCAGGGCTGTCCAACAGGTAGACCGCGGGCTACTGGTAGACCGCGAAGGGTTCAAAAGTAGCCCGCCAGGCATCAATAAAAAATGTGAGGGGATAAGTTCTCCACCTCTACCTCCCCCATCCCAAAGATCACTACTGCCCCAGCAAAGTTCTGGGTCTGCCAGCCCCACTGTCTTAGCTGAACGGGGAGTTCAAGTGCCATGAGCATGTGCTCGGAATGGATAAAATTTGTAAGTAGAGGTATTAGTGTAGTAGCCCTCAGGCACTTTAGGCTGGAAAAAGTAGACCTCGGCCTGTACGAAGTTGGACAGCCCTGCTGTATAGGCTTGTGTGAGCTGCATGGTATTTCTAGTGCACCACCAGAAGAAGGAAATGGGAAACCACTTCAGAGTACTAGATATCTGGAAGATCTTGGAAGGGATTGCCATAAGTTGGAGTCAGCCTGATGGCATGTTATTATTTGTTAAAGTATATAATCCTGTTATGCAGATAGGGATTTGTTATGTTCAAGGAAATATAAACCACTAGCAGAGATTAGCAGCGTTGTGGAAGAATAAATGCACTTAGTGATTATGGAGCTAGGAGACAAATGAACAAAGCAATAGAGCAGGGCTGTTCAACTTTGAACAGGCCAAGGTCTACTTTATCCGTCCTAAAGTGCCTGAGGGCTACTACACTAAAACCTCTACTTACAAATTTTATCCGTTCCGAGCACATGCTCAAAAGAAAAAAAACTTTTGTAAGTAGAGCAGGAGTTTCCCATAGGAATGCACTGAAAACCAATTAACCTGTTCTGGAGGGAACAGATTTAAATGCACCATGGCCCTTGAACTGCCCCGCTCGGCTGAGACAGTGGGCTGGCAGACCCAGAACTTTGCTGGGGCAGTGGTGTTCCTTGAGATGGGGGAGTGAGGGTGGGGAACTTTTTTATTGATGACCGGCGGGCTACTTTTGAACCCTTCGCGGGCTACCAGTAGCCCGCGGTCTACCTGTTGGGCAGGCCTGCAATAGAGCTTAGTTCAAAACTTATACAGTATTACATATGTATACATGTCAAAGAGTAATATACAACAACAATATACAAAGCACAGCATATAGAGAAGATACAACAGAGTGTGGGGAAAGCCTCTCCCCTTAGGCAGTCCCACTTTACATTGGCTGGCCAGCTACTTTTATACGTACAGCTACCTGCTGTAGCCCAATCAGATCCTTGATGAAGGGAGGAGATCAAACTATTCCACCTGGCACTAATCATCTTGATATTTCAGGCTCATCATTCTTCACACCTGTGTCCTAGACCTAATACACATTCTTGTCTAGCTCATGACATGGCACAGTTTACAGAATCCATTTTGTAATCTGTTAAATACATACTGTATATACTCGAATATAAGCCTAGTTTTTCAGCCCTAATTTTGGGCTGAAAAGGGGGCCCTCGACTTATATGCAGGTCAATACTTTTAGCCACTGAGACAAGTGCTTGGGTCGGTGGCTAAAAGCCATTTTAAACATTGCATGCGGCTTCTCATGACCTCCCCCCCCCGCATCACAGGGGAGTCTAGGGTGGGAAATGCAGCAGGGCCTGGCAAGCCCTTTCCTCGGTGGCTAAAAGTCATCTTAAACATCACACACCACTCCCCCAGCTCACAAAGGAGGAGCTGCCAGGCCCTGCTGCATTTCCTACCCTAGACTTATACTCAAGTCAATACATTTCCCCAGTTTTAGGGGGTTAAATTAGGGGGCTCGACTTACACTCGGGTCGACTTATACTCAAGTATATATGGTATTACAGACATTTTGTCAAAAATACAATCCTTGATATTATTATTATTATTTATATAGTTGGTTCTGAACCTGGCTTTATTTATTTATTTATTTATTTATTTATTTATTTATTTATTTATTTATTTATATACTGCCAGCTATATAAATATATCGGCAGGTATATATAAGGCTCAGAATTCCGGGTGGTTTGCAATAATACAATAAGAATAAAAGAATAGAATAGAATAAGAATAAAAGTGAGGGGGGGAATCATAAACATAATAATAAAAGTGCATTAATAATGTTGCACAAGACTTAAAGCAGCTTGCATCAGGATTTAAAACAGGTACAAGTAAAACGTGATCATCATGTCAATTCTGATGTAAGGTTTTTCAGGTATTTCAGGTAAAGAATACCTACAAGTGGTTTACCATTCCCTTCTTTTTGTGTGTGTATGGGGAGGGGAAATCTCTTGGACTGTGCAGCTTGCCCAAGGCCACACAGGCTGGCTCTTCTACGTGGAGGCACAGAGAGGAATCGAACACCCAACCTGCAGCTCCCTAGCCAGGTACCCAACTCACTGAGCTATCAGTAATCATGTGTCTCCAAGCTGATTCTGACCTACGATGACTGTTTTCAGAGTATTCCTGGTAGAAAACCTTTGACCTGAAGGGTTGCCACAGCGAAGAAGGCATTGATTTATTCTCAGTTGCACCCAAGGATATGACAAGAACCAATGGGTGAAAACTCATCAGAGGGGGAGCCAACTGGAAATAAGGAGAAATTTCCTGATGGTGAGAGCCATTTAAACAGTGGAACAGCTTGCCTCCTGATGTTGTGGGTGCCCCATCGCTGGAGGTTTTCAAGAAAAGATTGGACAGCCACCTGTCCGGGATGGTTTGAGGTCTCCTGCATTGGGCAGGGTTTGGTCGAGAAGACCTCCAAGGTCCCATCAGACCCTATGATAATAATCACAATCAAACAGATAATTAACATAAATATAACTGAATTTTTAAACCATAAGAAAGCACATACTTTAATCATCCCTTTATGATCGTGTTACTTATACGCATCCCTTATATTTCCACTTAGATTTGTTCTTTGTTTACTTGTGGCTATTCTCATCCAAGTGCTGCAGGCTTTTCTTTAGCACATAAAAATTCTTGTGGTATAGAATCACAGTTGTTGTTGTTTTTTTGCAGATATGCAGGCTTCAGTCCATGAAAGCTGTTACCAGAGCAAACCGATTCACCTTTAAGCTGCCATAAGACTCTTGGCGGGTTTTGATGCCACAGAGTAGCACAGTTGTGTCCCTGGAAATTCCCTTCATATCTTTCCCCTTACTTCCCTCTCCCCTCTATACCATCCCTCCTCCTCCCCCAATTAAAATTGTTCTGACCTTATTTTTGGGTTTTTTGGGGTGCTCTGTTTGCCAGCCCTGAGACTGCAAAGTGCATAGCTGTATTTTGTAAAATGCCTGGAGTACCAGCTGACAGCAGCAGGAGGGGAGTGAGATATACCGGTAATTAAAACTGTAATTTGCTGTCCCCTACAGCTCAAACTGCATGATACGGCAGGAAAATGAAGTAAAGCGGGGCTCGTAAATGAAGATCTATGTACTCTGTATTTGGGTCATAACAGGAAGATAAAAGGATCTAACAGGGTGTTTTGTTTCTCTGGTTTGTTTCTCATTTTCTTAGCGTTCCAGTCAGCTTCTAATATTCACACTGAAGTTCTAACATATCTTAAGCCTCCTCTATGAGCTGCTGGTCAGGCTGGCAGTAATGCTGTTACCATATTTGAAAAAGGGCTTCTGAATGGCTGTGTGTCATGTGCGAAGACAAAAAGGATTCATTTTTAAAGATTCAGCATATCCGTTCCGCCTTTGCCACTTCTTGGGTGTGCCTTTAAAAATACTGCCACCTAGGAATAATCACAAGGATTTTTAAAAACTTTGTAAGACTGCAAGAGTGAGACAAACAGCCCTTCTACTTTCCTGTATGAGAGATATCTTGTACAAGATGCCCTCTGTGGTTATTTTCCTTTGAGAAACTAATGAGAGACACAGAGCAAGTGCAGGAGGACTAGATGATTCTTCAGACACAAGCAACCAATTCAGTGCTTCAGATCCTTCAGCAAAAAGAGCAGTCATCCTATTTTTCCACCAACCTTGCAGGCGATCATTGTTTTTATTTGAAATTTGTGAGAATTGACTAAGAGTTTAATAAAATCCATCAATTTCTTCATATTACATATAAAATACAACACTCATATCTGTGGGCAATGGGGTGTACTCACTACCACGGATGATGAAAACTGCAGATAATGGTGAACACTATACATAGCATAGTAAAAGGAAGATTTTTTTTTTTTAATCTCCAGATGTATTACCAGAACTGGCCACAAAATGGAGCCACAAACCATGGGATGCATTACCAAGCTAGCATGGTCTCTACTTCCCTCTACTGTCCAGTTCTGATAAATACATCATGGAAATACCTGGAAGTTGAGTCATGGCTACTGGACTTCTTTTTTGAGAGAGAGAAACGTTTCGCTGTTCATCCAAACAGTTTCATCGGTCTGAATACAGCTAGTGCAAATCCTCCATCTTATAGGCAGCTTTGACCTCTTGTCACCCTGGCCTGAATTAGGCTCATAAGATGAACAGTGGCCTAAATAGGCTCGTTAGAGAGACAATAATATCCTTAGCCTTAAGGTGAACAATCAAAAAAAGAAGTCCAGTAGCCATGACTCAACTTCCAGATAAACTCACCTGGATGACTGAGAATTTTCACAGACATCATGGAAATACATATTTCTAAGGTTTTTTTTTAAATTTGGTGCCTGGAAAATAGTGCGTGTGATAATATGTGAGGTCCTCATATCCCATAGTCTTGCAACTCCAAGTCCTGATGCCTGCCCTTGAAAGCTTAATATGAGTCTATTACAACCAACACAGGGATTAGCCATGGCATAAAGGACATCCAATACCACCTGTTCCCCTTTTGTAATACCTTTAGGTGCTTTTGGAACATTTTCCCAAGTCACAACACACTGGGCTCCCACTCAGAAATAGCAAACACATGCCAGGGAATAAAACTATATGTGTGAATATTTCATATGGTTTGGGTTGAGACAGGCAACATGCATTAAAGCTTCACTGCATGTTTTTTTTTAATCAAGAGAAAGGACATGAGAAAAAATAAATTAGAAGAAAAAAACAAAGTGTTCTGCTTATATACTGCCCCATACCACTTCAAGTAGTCTCTGGGCAGTTTACAGTTTAATTACACTATGCAGGCTACACATCCCCCCCCCCCTTACCGACCCCAGAAGGATGGAAGGCTGAGTAAACTGTGAGCCTGCTACCTGGGACTGAACCGCAGGTTGTGATCACAATTTTACCTGCAGGACAGGCATTTAACCACTGCGCCACTGAGTTTTTTCTTTTCATTCTCATCTGCTTTCCAGTCACTTTTGTTGGAAACTTCAGCTGAGCTGCCCTGAGTTCTAATCTCATTGTTTAGGTAGGGTGACCAGATGTAAAAGAGATAGGGACCCTGTCCCTTATTACTCACAAGAGGCAATGTCAGGGTGGGATGCTTTTAATGCAAGCTACACCCAAGAACATAAGAACATAAGAAGAGCCATGCTGGATCAGGCCAACGGCCCATCTAGTCCAGCTTCCTGTATCTCACAGTGGCCCTGTCAAATGCCTCTGGGAGCTCACGAGAGTAGATATCTGTCTCCTGATACCACTCCCCTGCATCTGGCCCTTGAAGTACCCTGGTTTTAAGCCTGGAGATTACACATCTCCATCATGGTTTGTCACCTGTGATGGACTTTTCCTCCAGCAATCTGTCCAATCCCCTTTTGAAGGCATCCAGGCCAGATGCTATCACCACATCCTGTGGCAGGGAGTTCCACAGACTAACAACATGCTGGATGAAAAAATATTTTCTTTTTTCTGTTCTTACTCTCCCAGCTGCTCACACCTGCTGAAATGTCTTCTTCCACATGACCACTGGAAGTTTAGGAGTCCCCTCCACATCCAGGCTGGCTCCATCTTTGTTGTCATTCAGCAAGTAGGACAGGTGGTTTTGCTTCAGACAGGCTTTCCTTTACATGACTGGTGGACCAAGGGGAATTTTGTAAAGGGATTGTCGTACTCTCTAATTTTACTGATGCTTTTAATTTTGCTCTTGTTTATAATGTTTTTATATGATATTTGTTAATTTTTTTTTAAAAATTAATAATTTATTACTAGTGCTTTTAAATCCACAGCTTTTAATAATATAAGCTGTGTCAGATCCTTTATTAGAAAGGTGGCATATGAATGAATGAATGAATGAATGAATGAATGAAAACATAAATAGTCATTAGACACATAAAGACACAGTAGCTCTCCACCATTCAGGCCCAAACTATACTTCATAGAATCATAAAATCATAGAATCATGGAATCATAGAATCATAGAGTTGGAAGAGACCTCAAGGGCCATTCAGTCCAATCCCCTGCCATGTAGGATCCCCAATTACAGTAGTTCCGACAGATGGCCATCCAGCCTCTGCTTAAAAACCTCCAAAGAAGGAGACTCCACCACCCTCTGTGGCAGCATATTCCACTGCCAAACAGCTCTGTCATGAAGTTCTTCCTAATGTTCAAATGGAATCTCTTTTCCTGTAGTCTGAAACCACTGCCCCGAGTCCTAGTCTCTGAAGCCATGGAAAACAAACCTGTTCTCTCTTCAATATGATATCCTTTCAAATATTTAAACATAGCTATCATATCCCCCCTCAGCCTTCTTTTTGAAAGGCTAAACATTCCCAGCTCCCTAAGATGTTCCTCATAAGACATTTCTTCCAAACTTTCAACCATCCTGCTCGCCCTCCTCTTTACCCGCTCAAGTTGTCAGCATACTTTTTAAATTGAGGCGCACAGAACTGGACACAGTACTCCAGGTGGGGTCTGACTAGAGTAGAACAGAGTGGTACTATCACTTCCCTTGATCTAGACACTATGCTTCTGTTGATGCAACCAAGAATCGCATTGGCTTTCCTGGCTGCCACATCACACTGCTGACTCATGTTCAATTTATTTTCCAGCCAAGTATCTCCCATCCTATATGTGTGCATTTCAGTCTTTTTACCCGATGCAGAACTCTACATTTTCCTCTGTTGAAACCCATTCCGTTAGCTTTGGCCCAACACTCTACTTGATGTTGTGATGGCAAATATTGGTAGAGGGCAATAAGATTTTACTATTTCCCAGATTCACAGCAAGGTTGTGTCTTGTGACGTCCACTAACTTTGAAACAACCATTTCCCCCATTTTTGGCCTATTAGTGTCTGCTGGATTCTGCCCAATCTGTCAGCTGTTTCAACCAGCTTCAGGCCGTGGATCTTCCACCGGCTTCACCAAACTTGCTTCCCACCCACAAAGTCCACCTGCCTTTCCTATTGAGCTGTTTACCCCATTCCCCCTCATGACTTGCTTTCCTCTGCTGAATCACATGTGTCCAACTTCCAAGGTTGCTGTGTCCCACTTGCTCACTGAAAATAGGAGGTAAGGAACACAACAGAGGCCTGGAACGAGCAAATCTTAACACTTTCACATGACCACTAAAATCCGCTGGCACCTTAAACGCGGATCCCCCCAGACAGAGATCATGTGGTTGCTGTCCTGGTTCCTGTGTTCCCACCCTCCTGCACTCTGATTCTATTGCTTCTGTCTGCTGTGGATTAATGAGGGGAGGGAGAAAAAAATGCAGGCTGAACTCCACCTGCCCAACACCTTCCCCCAGTGGGCAGTAGCTAATTGTAGCAGGACAGGAAGCCCGTTAGGGATTCCTGTCTGTTAAAAGAGGGGGGGAAACAACAAAAACAAACAGAAGGTGGAGGAGGGCCAGGCATGCAATGCTTTAAAATCCGCATCGGGAACAATGACAAACATTTTACCTCCTCGAGACCAGGTACTTGTAAAATGCGCTGGGTCACACTTAAGTGGGCGTGGTCATACTTTTTTTTTTAAAGTCTGCTGCTGGTGGGAAAACAATTTTATGCTCTGCATCTGCAAGCACTTTGCAGTGGATTTTAGGGGTTGTGTGAAAACAGCCTTTCTGTATATTTTCCTTTCTCCCTTGCATTTTGCATCCCTTCTCTCCTCTGCCATTTGTAGGGCCTCGTTGGACAGCCACTTTGCTTTCTTACATTTTCTTTTCTTTGGTATGGTTTTTGTTGCTGCCTCCTGTACCATGTTACAAGCCTCCAACCATAGTTCTTCATAAGTCCCTTCCAACTCTACGATTCTATGAATCTTTGGTACTCCAGATATTTTAGACCACAACTCCAACAAGTCCTTTGTCATTGGCAATCTAGCCTTGGAATTCTGGTTCCCTGGCTTTGCCCTGGCTTCAGTCCTTCCTCAAAGACCAGCCCCAGAGATTGCAACTTGAAAAGATGGTGTCCACCCCTTGGAGACTCAAGTCCTTGTACCCCAGGGATCAATCATCCATCTTATACACCCTCAGAATAAACAGACAGTTTAACTGCCAGAAAGAGTTCACATCAGGGTTCGTTAGCAAAGAAGGACTGAGTTAGAAAAATATTTGGATGGGTTCAATTCATGTAGTAGTCAGGGACACCTTGGACATATTAGAGAAGCCAGTTGAGGATTGGATGGGTGAACCCAGACCAGGCTTAGCTAGAGAAGTAGCTGGCTAGGTGGCTCCATATAGAGCAGGCCTGCCCAAAGTCCGGCCCGGGGGCCAAATCTGGCCTGCCAGGCCATTCTGAGTGGCCCTCCCTTGGTCCCCACCTTCCTTCCTCCCTACCTCCCTCCCTTGGTCCCCACCTCCCTCCTTCCCTCCCTTCCTTGTTCCTCACCTTCCTTCCTTCCTCTCTTGGTTTCCACCTTCCTCCCTCCCTCCCTTGGTCCCCGCCTTCCTTCC
The DNA here is from genome assembly GCA_023846285.1 of Phrynocephalus versicolor. Lineage (NCBI taxonomy): Eukaryota > Metazoa > Chordata > Lepidosauria > Squamata > Agamidae > Phrynocephalus > Phrynocephalus versicolor. Next base: position 6,745,370 of record JAHTLZ010000268.1, on the reverse strand, counting down.
TGTGGGTGGGGTTGCAAGGGGTCAGTGGGTGGGGCTTATGGGTCAGTGGGTGGGGCTTGCAGTGGGGTGGCAGGGTCGGGGAGCAACCGGCCCCTGACACATTCTCAGCCACCAAATCTGGTCCTCCTTACAAAAAGTTTGGGCACCCCTGAGCTAGAGTCTTGCCCTTGTGGGAGTCACTCTTTGGGGCTGAAAACACACCCCTGATATAGAGGTTTGCTCAATCAGCACTACCCTGTGTATTTGCCTCTGATGGAGGAAAAAGTATAATCTACTAAGTCTAGGAGTTGTTTTGGAAATGTCAATAAATATGGGTTTTCAGCCAGCAGTTTCTTGACAGAAATCCTGCCTTTAGCTCTTATTACTAAAACGGGATCCATAAACATGTTCTGAACCAAACACTGTGTCTCTAAGCAAAGTAATTACGAGGCTTCCTTCCTGTGTCAACTTTTTTTTTAATCCAGTTCTAGAAGTACCCTGTGTAATGTGAGGACATTTTAAACCCACTGTTTTTCCGGCCACTGCCATAAACACAATATAAAAGAAATAAGGACCAAATCAGGATTGTATATTATGTAACAAGCCGCATAAGGGGTGTATGAGTCCGTAGCGCCCTTCTGCCATATGAGCCCCATTGAAAATGGATTAATGAGGGGAGGGAGAAAAAATGCAGGCTCAACTCCTCCTCAAGGGCCATCCAGTCCAACCCCCTGCTGTGCAGGAACCCCTATCACATGAAGGATAAGAATAAAGGATTCACCACCAACTGGTCTAAGGGAAGGGAGAATGGAATAAAAAGCAGGACAGCAGAGGGCTGCAAGGAAAATCAGGAAAGGAATACCTACCTCCTGTAGTTGTGGCTCTTGACCTTGGCTGTTTGACTGCAATCTGTAACCATGAGCCACGCTGGATGGGGATGATAGGAACAGCCTCTGAACCATTCCTGTTTACATGGGGTTGCATAGTTAAAAACTACTCCTGAGTTGCAAACAGATGTTTAAAAACTCTGAACAAGAATTTTTTTTCTTTTTGAGGACCTTAAAATGGTGCTGCTAAAAAAAAAAAGGAAACCGGAACAAAACAGAAAATCCTCATCTTTCCGAGTCAACCCCAAGAACCTGCCCAGGAGGATAACATGGTCAAGGGTGCCAAAGGCTGCGGCTGTGGCCTTTGATATGGTCAATTCAGCATTGTTGTATTATTTCCATGTCACCTCTAGGTATCAGGCAGGATATAAATACATGTATTTCTTATTAAGGGAATGAGAAAAATAATTAAATATTTATAAAGCAATTTTAAAAAATGAAATTCTGCCTCTTCTATCTGCAGCCGTTGATGTGGTGCTGTGTTGGGTTATTGAACCCGGGTTCAAATCCTCACTTTGCTGAAAAAAACCCATAGGGGGACTTTGAGCCAGCTGCTGTCTCTTAAGCTGACCTATGTCTCAGTGTGGAGGTGGACAGTCATATTTGCTATCTTGAGCCCACTGCAGAAAATAATTGCACTGCCTTGGTCCTGGCTTTGTATGGGTACCTTTGGGGCAACCAGAACTCACAAAATCTCCAGAATTCCAGGAATCTCAGTAGGGCCTCTGTATCTGGAGATGTATATTGGGGTACTGCTTTGTAGTAAAAAAAAAAAAAAAAACCCTTTATTTTTTCCAAAGGACTGTTTTGGATCCACTTTCAGAAAAAGGGGGGGGGGGGGGGGAGGGAAGCAAAGCAAAGCATTCTGCTTATATGCCATCCTATAGCGCTTAAATCCCTCTATGGGCAGTTTAAAATTTGTTTATGCATGCTACACTTTGCCACTACCCCAAGTGAGCTGACTAGCTGAGGAAGGAAAGAACCTCGGAAGGATATCTACTAGGGGACATCCACTGAAACTGAGGGTTGGGAGAGTGAGAAGAGACAAAAGAAAATATTTTCTGCCCAGTGAGTTGTTAGTCTGCGGAACTCCCTGCCACAAGATGTGATGATGGCATCTGGCCTGGATGCCTTCAAAAGGGGATTGGACAGATTCCTGGAGGAAAACTCCATCACAGGTTACAAACCATGATGGAGATGTATCATCTCCAGGCTTAAAACTGGGGTACTTCAAGGACCAGATGCAGGGGAGGGGTATCAGGAGACAGATATCTAGTCTTGTGCACTCCCAGACACATTTGGTGGGATATGAGATACAGGAAGCTGGACTAGATGGGCCTTTGGCCTGATCCAGCATGGATCTTCTTATGCTCTTATATTCTAAAGGATAGAAGGCTGAGTGAACCTTAAGTCAGCTGCCTGTGATTGAACCCCAGGTCTTAAGCACAGTTATAGCTGCAGTGCAGCAATTTAACCACTGTGCCACAAGGCCATGTTAAGCATGGTAATATATGGCCACACTCAGAACATACCTGCTTCTCCTAGCAAAATTCATTCAATCAGTCAGTCAGTCATTCTTTCATCCATCCATCCATTTGATGTCTATACTGCCCATCTGGCAGCAAATGCCCCTCTGGCCAGTTTAAAACGATGAACGAAAAATAACAATTGAAAACAGAAATCAACATTCCAACAAAGCTCTTAGTCTAATCCAACACACTATTTGTTGCTCACCATGTCTTTTGCTCTTCTCCATGGCAGATTATCTTCCGAAAAATCAGCGACGTCAAGAAAGAAGAGGAGGAGCGCCTACGGCAGAAGAATGAAGTGACCTTGAGCATCCCTGTGGATCATCCCGTCCGAAAGCTGTTCCAGAAATTCAAGCAGCAGAAGGAAATGAGGAACCAAGGCACCTCCTTCAACGACCCCGAGAGAAACACCCTCCAGGTGGAGACTCGGACCCTGCAAAACGGCACCGCTATCACGGGCACCAGCGTCGTCACGGTGTCTCAGATCACACCCATCCAGACCTCGCTGTCGTATGTGAAAACGGAGGCCCTGAAACAGAACAACAGGGAAGCCCTGGAGCTCAAGCCAGAGAGCAGTGGCTGCGGTGCTGGTGGGGACCCCAAATCCCTCAAGGTCACTAGCCCCGTTCGGATGAAAAACGGGAACGGGAAAGGGTGGCTTCGGCTCAAGAACACCGTGGTGAGCCAAGAAGAGAAGAAGGAAGACTGGAACAACGTCACCAAGGCTGAGTCCATGGGGCTGCTGTCGGACGACCCCAAGGGTATCGATTCGGAGAACGGGGTGACCAAAAACCCGCTCAGGAAAACGGACTCATGTGACAGCGGGATCACGAAAAGTGACCTTCGGTTGGACAAAGCCGGGGAGAACCGCAGCCCCCTGGAACACAGCCCCATTCAAGCGGATGCAAAGCACCCCTTTTACCCTATTCCCGAACAGGCCTTACAGACAACCCTCCAGGAGGTCAAACATGAACTCAAGGAAGAGATCCAGCTGCTCAGCGGCAGAATGGCCGCCTTGGAGAAGCAGGTGGCTGAGATTTTAAAAATACTGTCTGAAAAGAACACCTCACCAACCTGCTCTCCCAAATCCCACTTATCTCCTCAGCTATCTACCCAAATACCCTGTCAGGATATTTTTAGCGTTTCGAGGCCTGTGTCGCCCGAATCGGAAAAGGACGAAATCCACTTTTAATAATATTCACCTGTTTCTCTTTGTATACAAAATGTATACCGTGAAATGGGCATGCCTACCTTGCAGACATAGAAATGCATCTATTTATATACAGAGACACACACAGGGGTCCGTGTCTGTGTGTCAGGTGTACTTATACACACACATACATGTGTGTGTATGTATAAAGTAAATTATATATCTCGAAACATATATATTTTCACTTGCATTCAATATGACTTGAACACAAGAAAATGGGTTTTGATATGTAAATATTGCATGTCCAGCTGGATTCTGGCCTGCCAAAGAAAACAGTTATTAATATAGATATTGCTTGTATAATATGCAGTTGACTGCATGCCCACTTTCAATTTATTTATAATCTCTATTATAAAATAAAAGAATGAATTTTGTTTAAAAAAAAAACAATAGAGAGCAGGCAGTGTTCTGTTTAAAGAATCAGGGAACAACACCAGCCATGTTAGACTTGCTTTCCTAAAATGAGTTTATGAAAAACAAACGCAGGGTATGAGCAAAAGTCTTCATGTGGGTTGCACACTGGTTACCGTTCCATCCAGGGTCTCGGGGAAACTCAAAGGGCAAATTTTCGCCAACAGTCCCCCATTGCGGTTCACCCCAGATCTGGAAATAGCGGTATTCTGCCCTTGGAACAATAAACCAACAAGTGTTTTTAACTCTTGGGGAATTTCCATTGATGAGTAGGGATTTGAACCCCTGTCTCTCAGGTCCTACATTGACACCCTATCCATTACATGATTCCATCTTTCCTGGCAGTTTTTTTTTCTGCTTGAATGATACTCATTCCCAGGTGTTCTTCGGAGCTTCAGAATGCATATGGAGCAATATAATTAGGCCTATATTCAAAATTCTGCCTTTTTTTTTTAACAGGAGCAGATCTCCAGTGAATTGTTATATTTCTCAACATCAAAGTGGTGGTGTTCTTCCTCCACCACCACCACCCAAAAAAAAAACCCTGTTCATATTCTGCTTTTAGAGTATTATAAGCTTAGTGATGAGAAAGGGGTTTGTTTTGTTCATTATTGGCAAGAACTGGCCCAAAGCTTTCAGTTTTTTGCATGAATTCAGTGGGAGGAATAGCCGTTTTCTTCTTCTTCTTTAAAATAGAAATAGAAATAAATAAATCAAGAATGAGGAAGCAGCCAAAGCAGCTGACTGGAAAACCCAAGCCAAAGGCTATGAGAACTTCTTAGCCCATCTCTCTAACCATGTTTATGATGTCAAATTAGAGCGGCAACCTTTAAAAGCAACTCAGCCGGTGAATACAACAGATGAGTCTTTTTGCACCCTGGGAACTCAAAGAATTTGGCTCCTTGCAAATGTGTAAGATTTCCCCCCAATCTTTTCTTTAATAGGGCATTTTTAAAATTACCGTTTCCCCGAAAGTAAGGACGTTTATACACAACCCCTAAGCTCCGCTGCAAATGGCTCCCAGCTCCGGAGCTTAAAAATGTTTCCCCACCAGCTCCGGAGCATACAGAAAATTAAGTGCGACCACGCCCCCATAAGCGCGACCCAGCGCACCTTTCAAGTACCTGCTCTTTGATGGTGAAAAATTCCTTTATGCGGATCTGCCCGGCTCTCCTCCCTTCTTTTTGTTGTTTCTTTTTGCCTCCCGCCCCTCTAAGAGGAACCAGGAAGTGACTGGAGGCTCAACTTCCACCGGCAGGGCACCGGGAGGTAAGCCGGTATTCTTTTGTTCCTTTTTTCTCCCTCCCCTCACGCAGACAGGAGAAGGAAGTGCGGAGGGGTGGGGATGCACAAACAGCAACGAACCCCCAAGATCTCTGGTCCGAATTTAAGGGACCAGCAGATCTTAGGGGTCGTGTGAAAAGGCCCTAAGACATCCCCCAAAAATAAGACCTACTTACAGTTTTGCCTCTTGCTGAAATATAAGGCGTGCCCCGAAAATAAGACCTCCCTGATAATAAGGCCTCCCCGATAATAAGGAGCCCTGAAGCTACCGTAACTCTGGACTCTGGACTGTAGTGGTGGGCGCTGCTTGCTCAGCTCACTGTTGGCTGCAGCGCAGCCGGAGCAGACAGGAAGTGCAAGGTCTCTTCTATCAGAGAGCCTGCGCTGCCGCCAGGACAAGCTGCCACCTGCTGCTCGCTCTGCTCTGATGGAGTCTGGCTGACTCACAGTTAGACAGTGAGTCACGCAGGGCAGGACGTGGGCACATTGTGTGGACGCACAGGGGTGGCTGAGGTAGGGGGGCAAATGTCTGATAAAGGGGTGGGGGATGTCTGGTGAAGGTGTCCACTGGCATAAGGGTGGGGGGAGGAGATCACTTAAAATGATCATGGAAAAATAAGACATCCCCTGAAAATAAGACCTAGCGCATCTTTGGGAGCCAAAATTAATATAAGACATTGTCTTATTTTCGGGAAAACAGGGTAGCAAATGCCCCATACATTCAAAAGGAAAAAAAGGGGGGGGTTAGGAATATAGATAGGGGTGGGTGGTAATTAGAAGATTTTTTATCCATTCTGTCCCCCATGTATTACGGGAGTGGAGTGAAAATTAGACTATTTATCCATCCTTTGTCCCCATGTGTTACCTCGGAAAGGAGACACCACCTTGTACCAAATCGGGCTCAGTGGTCATCTGGCCTCATCTCGTTTAGTTTTGACTACTGGTGGCTGACCAACATCATAACTCTGGGCCGCAACAGGAAGAGAGGGCATCAAAATAACACAATAGTATTTGTACTTTAGACATGCCCTCTGTCCCTGCTGGGATGGTGGTGGTGTGGAGTCCATGTTTGGCCCTGGTGACAAAGACCCTCGTTGTGGTTTGTCATATCCAAAATAGTTCCCCTCTTAATTATTCATAAAGTATAATTCTTGAACAAAGCAATGATCAATGATTTCACTGAGACAGTTAGTCCTTTGCCTGATACACAGCGTGTTGTTAATCTGTGGAACTCCCTGTCACAGGAGGTGGTGATGGCATCTGGCCTGGATCCCTTCAAAAGGGGATTGGACAGATTCCTGGAGGGAAAGTCCATCACAGGTTACAAACCATGATGGAGATGTGTCATCTCCAGGTTTAAAAAACCAGGGAACTTCAAGGACCAGATGCAGGGGAGTGGTATCAGGAGTTTTGTGCGCTCCCAGACACATTTGGTGGGGCCACTGTGAAATAGAGGAAGCTGGACTAGATGGGCCTTTGGCCTGATCCCGCACAGCTGTTTGTATGTTCTTGTACTCCTGGGGGGTGGAGAGATGCAATAGTAGATGATGTCGTTTTTGTTCATCAAAAAGGGCTGGGATTTATCTCACCTCCTGTACACCCCTGCTCTCTTCCTCCGACGACTTCAAGAGTTGAGGGTCATCTAAGCCATAGTTGGCTTGTTCCAAATATTTTTTTATATTCCCTGTCAGTCATAGTCCCAGGGCAGTTTATAAGAAACAGCTCCCTAATCCTTCTGCTTGGTCAGGATGGTTCCCTCGCCTGGAGTCTTCAAGGCACAAGGCTCGTTATGCAATACTCAGAAGTGCTCATTACAAAACCTGGCATTTTCCATGCTCAGGCTTCACATTTGGCTGCTAAGCTCAGGTGGCC
>JAHTLZ010000268.1:6688673-6713414 GCA_023846285.1 Phrynocephalus versicolor | reverse complement strand
ATAGATAGATAGATAGATAGATAGATAGATAGATAGATAGATAGATATCGGTGGCATAGCCTGTAGCCTAGTCTTGCATTTGTATTTCGGAATGGCCACAGGGCTCCCCCACTTTTATTTCATTGGATAATTTTAGTTTCGATGGATGCCTGAAGAGAAAAGATTAAACAGTTTCACCTGTCTGTTTTTCCTCCATCTACTCAGTCTTATTTTTGGCTGTGGGGAGAGGTGGGAGGGAGGAACCAGGACTCCATGCAAAATGCAGCTTACACTTTAAGAAAAAAGCAAAAGTGTGGATATATTTTTTGTGTTTACAAGGTGGTGCCTTTGTATTGTCATAAGAATCATCCTTTCAAAAAATAGGTTTGCGACAAGCGGGTGAAGTTTTCCTTCTGTATAATCCCAGAATTTTTTCCTCCAGGAGATGCGGAAACATAAGTTATCTTATGGGATTTTGTAACCATGACAACCGCTTCCAAGGTCCCCCTCCTCTTCCTCCCCCTACTCCTCCCCCCCCCCACTTTGGCAGCTTCTAGAGAGGGAATCAGAACTTGTATACTTAAAAGGGAGCAGAGCAAAAAAAGAGCACTGGTGAGCTGACATTATAAACAGTAACAGAAAAGTCTGCTTTTAAAACCACTTTATTGCTTTTTATAAAAATAAAATCCACTTGTTCCGCCGAAATAAATAAAGAGGACAGATCGAAAGATAGGATGGCCCCATTTTTAATTTGAAAGAAGAGGTCAGTCTGTTAGGATTTTATTTTTTTATTTTTATTTTTTGCTCCATTTTATTTTACATAGTGGCGCTGAAATGAAATTACCCTTGCTTAAATCGCAGGCACTCGGAAGGCATCATAAAATGCTAATGATGACATTTCATACAGATGGCACCTTTTGAAGCTGCCTCTTTTATACACACACAAACGCTGGAAGTTGAAAGGGATGAGGTAGAGCTAAAAATAAACTCGAAGGTTGTTATAATCTAGGTTAGTTAGACCCTGTTGTTTTTTTATCTCACATGAAAATTTCATTAAGGTTTGGGAGGGCAGAAGTCTCTGCCCATCTCCAGACAGGGCTAAAAAAATAAAATGCCAGTCACCAAGACTGTGTTAAATAGTCACAGCTCGTCTCTCTCCTCACCGTCTATCACAATGAAGCCTAAATGTAGAACAAACGACTACGGTACCCACAATTACTATACAACTTCTTTTCATATGGCTCCACCCCATTTCAATTTCATCAAAATTCATTTGAAAAGATCAGAAAGACTGGAAACATTTGTGTTGAACCCAGCTGCTTAATATTAGCCCCAGAAATGAATTCTACCAATAATACTCTAAAATAAAATAAAATAAATTCATGCCCATTGTGGGTGTAACTTCTAGTGCCTAATTGATGAGGCACTAGGGGGCATCTCGTTATGCCACTAAGTACACGGCCGGGCATGCGACCAGATATGCCCTGCCACCTCGTTAATTAGCTGCAGTTAGCCTCCACATGTTTCACAAACACTAGGGCATAGCCATTTGGAAATTAAGTTTTTTGGCCCTGGTCATTTTAGTAAAACCTCAACATTTTAATTTGTTGTGTTAATTGTAATGGCATGCTAAGTAACACGCTAGCTAACATTTTACAAATCACAGCAGTAATAGTAGTAGTAGATTTTTATTTCGGTCACCAGACAAAATACGAAATACATTCTGCATAAAATGAAAAAAGCATATAAAAAGCAATAAAAGCATGCACACAAGAACAAACAATACAATACATATTGTATTGGGATGGCATCTGGCCTGAATGCCTTCAAAAGGGGATTGGACAGATTCCTGGAGGAAAAGTCCATCACAGGTTACAAACCATGATGGAGATGTGTAATCTCCAGGCTTAAAACTGGGATACTTCAAGGACCAGATGCAGGGTAGTGGTAGGAAGAGACAGATATCTAGTCTCATGCCCTCCTGGACACATTTGGTGGGGCCACTGTGAGATACAGGAAGCCTGGACTAGATGGGCCTTTGGCCTGATCCAGCATGGCTCTTCTTATTTTCTTATGTTCTTACAATAGCATAACCTTTACACCAAAACCAGAGCAGGTAAAATCTTCCCAGCCCAGTAGGCCCAATAGCAGGGTATTCAACTCATAGTTCATGTGAGAGGAACATAAGCCTGAGGAATGAAAAAAATCATACCTAAATATTTATAGCAGGACACTTGCTCTATGCTATTTCCATTTATTGTCCATCTTTGTTTTTTACGTTTCCTGTTAATGACCATGATCTTAGTCTTAGCATAATTAATGGACAGTTGTTCTTTAATACAGTATGAGGCTAACTCTTTCAAGATTCTCCGTAATCCCACACACGAGATTGACATCAAGACTGCATCATCTACATAAAGCAGGATTGAAAGGGGGCGTGAGCCTAGTGTTGGGGAATGATAGTCTGCACTTCATAAATTGCTCACAATGTCATTAATATAGAAATTAAACAATGTTGGAGCTAAATGCAGCCATATAAACCATATAAAATGGACAAAAAGCCTTGCAGTGCAGTAGTTAAACTGTTGTACTGCAGCCCAGACTGTGCTCATGACCAGGGGTTCAATCCCAAGTAGCCGGCTCAAGGTTCACTACGCCTTCCATCCTTCTCAGGTCAGTAAAATAAGTACCCAGCTTGCTGGGGGCGGGGAGCAATGTGTAGCCGGCATAACTAATTTGTAAGCTGCCCAGAAAGTACTTTAAGAGCTATGAAGCAGTATATAAGCAGCACTCTTTGCTTTGCTTTGATTTGACAAAAACGGCTGACCCATGCAATAACTTTAGAAAGGCCATGTCGTAAAATAATGTAAAAGGTGTATCTTTCGTTTCTCAGCCTGCTTAACACGCGCACTTTCTGTTAAATAGCCCAGTGACTTAGGCCTGGAGTGTGTCTCCTTGGCTGTGGTCACACTTGGGTTTTGATCCTGATCTTCTGAAGGTCCGGCTTTTCCTCTTCTTCCCATCACGTGATTTAAATGTGGGAGAAGAGGTCTCACATCAAAATCTGGTTTTTCAATTTTAAAGTGCAGTTCAGCCCCCTTGGCCAGCAGGTGGCGCTAGCACTTGAAAAAAACGGAAGACTTTTCTGGGGGAATTTAATTCTGTGTCGGACTTCCTGTTACTCCGATATGGAGCCAAATTAAAAAAACAGCACTGATCGGCTCCAGGAACAGCCGGTGGGTGCTATGCAAAAAATAAATAAAAAGAAACCTGGATCATCAGTGCGGTCCCATGGCGTCTGCCTCCTTAAAAGCTGGATTTCAAAAGGGAGGCAAAAATTCCCAAGCCTGGAAGGTAGGTCACAGAAACCTCGCTTTATGGAGCTTTACCGGGTTTTCTTTTTCCTTTTTTTTCAAAAAGCGGGGTGGCCATGAGGACGGTATTTTTGGGCACAATTTTTTTAGTAATTTAAACTCTCTTTAAAGGGACATGTGACCGAGCCCCTTGACAGGAGCTGGAGACAATGATTCATAAGGTCCCTTCTGTTGCTTATAGAAGCGAATGACAGTCAAATATGTCCTGTCAAACTTTTTGAGATTCGGTGGGCCAGTGCCTCCCTAGGTTCCATCCATTCCAACAGGCCTATTCTAACTCTGACTTACAACAACAGCACTGCTGCTTCCTGCCTCCTGTAAGACAGGCACACCTCGCAAAATTCATCATGCCAAAAACTTCATGTTTAAGATTAACTTCTAAGGAAAACCCTTCTTGCCATGTTTGGACTTCTGTTTCTTGCCTTGAAGAAGTGGAATTTATCCACAAATGATATCGCAAAATTAACTACAGTGGTACCTTGTATAAAGGAATTAATTCATTCCAAATGAAATTCTGTTAAGCAAATTTTCCTTTATACAAATTTCCCCTAGGAATGCACTGAAAACAGAGTAATCCCTAATCGCAACCATTTTTATGTTGTACAGATTCGCCCCATAGGCAATTCTGTTAAGCAAATTTCCCCTACCTCCGGAATTTTTTATGTTGTACAGATTTTTTGTTATATAAACTGTTTGCTATATGAGGGTCTACTGTAATTAATTTATTATTGCAATGATTTTTCATTTTTTATCAGTGGTGCATAAAAGTATTGCCAACAGCCTATTACAGTAGGACCCCGGTATCTGCTGGGAATTGGTTCTAGGCCTTCCCGTGGATAACAAAAACCGTGCATATGAGAGAACACCCCAAATCCCTCAAACTGCTCTTTTGTGACAGTGGCTTGCTTTATAGCTGCTGTTTTGCGACAATAGCTTGCTTTACAACTGCTGTTTGTGACAGTAGCTTGCTTTACTGCTGCTGTTTTACAACAGTAGCTTGTTTTATGGCTGCTGTTTTTGATAGTAGCTTGCTTTGCGGTGCCTGAATTACTTATTTAATTTTTTTCCTCTGCCAACCGTGGATAACTGAATCAGTGGTTAATGAATCAGTGGAAACAGGGGTCCTACTGTATTGTGTTTGCATTTTGTAATGAACACACAGCTTTACTGTGCTAAGCAATAGAATTTGAACCCCTTTAGAAACATCATTTCCAGATTTTGCAATTTAAATCTTTTCTATCAATGAAGGGCAGTAAAATAACTGTTAACCCATGATTTCTGCGTTCAAGGAGCAGTTGTAGAAAAGGGCAGGCGAATGGTCAAATGTCTAGAGAGCCGTTGTCCTGAGGCAAGCATCAAACACTTGGTACTTTTTGAAGAATGGAGGCCAGGTGGCCCTTCCTTTCCTCGCTGAGGGCTGCCCCTCCCCCTAAAAGCTGGTGTCCTTTCATGATTTGTCTATCTTCTCTACCTTCGTTAAAATAAAATGCCAAATCCGAGCCATGAGAAGCATGTATGGCTTTTTCGAAAGTGCTCTAGGAAGCTTGCGAGGAGGCCTAATGGTGTCTTTTCTGGTGTGTTGCTCTTTAGGGTCATAGCTTCGGAGTGTCGTGCAATCGTGGCATTAACAAAATAAAAAATAAAAAATAAGAGCATTAGCACTTTCAGGGTGTGTGTGTGTGGGGGGGGAGACCGGTGCCTTTCAGGGAAGCTGGCTGTGGAATTTGGTTTTTAAGGAGGGAAAAGGAAGAGAGATGAGTTTGAAGAAAGATGAATGTTAAGTCCTAGGGGGAGATGATCCAACCCTGCTAAGATTAGAAGGATGTGTTTTCCAAATCCTCTGCTATGGTCATGGTAGACACATTGCACAATTAGCTACCTGTCCAGCTGGGGTAATGGTAGCAGCCACAAATCCAATACAGCTGCTACCATATATATTCCCATATATATACCATTACCCTATATATATGGGAATAATATGTAACATAAATTTGCTTAAAATATGTAACATTCCAGACAAACTAGTTTCCATCAATTGGATTAACAGGAGAGTGCCTCTAAATACCAGATGCAGAGGAGTGGTATCAGAAGGCAGGTATCTAATTGTCTCAGGTGCTCCCAGAGGCATCTGGTGGGGCCACTGGGAGAGTAAGGAAGATGGACAAGATCAGTAGCAATCAACCTTCCTAACGCCGCAGCCCTTTAATACAGTTCCTCATGTGATGGTGACCCCCTTGCCCTGCTTGGAAGAGGCCACAAGCACCCTTTGGCAGGCCACTGCTGCAGGGGCTATAGAGAACTTCCCTCTACAAGCACCCTCAGCCAATTGCAGCCTCCGGTGCCACTGACTGACATCCCCTCCAACCTATCAAGCTGTAACTCACTCTTTCCTCCCCCTCCTCCTCCAGACCCAAGCTGTTCGTGCCTTTTTCTTCACTGGCTCATGGCGACCCTTGTGAAATGGTCATCCGACCTCCAAAGGGGTCCCAATTCCCAGGTTGGGAACCATTGGACTAAATGGACCCTTGACCTGATCCACCAGGAGTCCTCTTGTGTGCTTTTAACACATTGGCTACAAAGCATTCCATTGCCCTGAGGTTTTAAGAGGGGCCCTTACAAACCTTTTTTCCTATAGAGAGTTCCTATTTTATTTTATTTGACTTTCTACCTTGGAACCACGTTCTTTAACTGGTGTGCTATCACCCTGAAAGGTCTTAGTTTTATTTCCTATCTCGTATTTTGCAATGCAAATGTTTCTCAGTATTATTCCCACAGATAGCCATTTATATTCAGCCTCATTAAAATGACCAGAAACCCTCTAGGCGAAGTAGATACATATACCACATGTCTGGCAGATGCCAATTCTTCTGCATGGTGCAGAGCAATCACTTCCTCTTTTATTCAACGGGTTGAAATATGAAACAGGACCTGCACATAGGAAAGACAATTCTTGCTCACGTCTTTTCTGATGGTACCTTGTGTGTTCTCAGTTTAGCATGTTGTCACCCAGTTTGCCAGATGGTTATGTGAACAGAAAAATGCTTTATTGTCATTGCACAAGTAGAATGAAATTTAAAAAGTGCCATCCAGTCTGCACATCACTCACCCCAGATATAAAATTCCAAAACATAAAGCCTACCATTAAAGACAAGCATACACACACATACTCCTACATTCTCTCACCCAGCGTCACTAAAATATGATTGAGACGTACAAAATAATGCAGTGCATGAGTAAAGTGGATGGAGGGACGCTCTTCTCCCTCTCACAAAATATCAGAACTAGGAGACGCCCACTCAAACTGAGGGCTGGGAGAATGAGAACAGACAAAAGAAAATATTATTTTTACCCAACGTGGTGTTAGTTTGTGGAACTCCCTGCCACAGAAGGTGGTGGTGGTATCTGGCCTGCAGGCCTTCAAAAGGGGATTGGACAGATTTCTGGAGGAAAAGTCCATCACAGGTTACAAACCATGTTGAAGATGTGTCATCTTCAGGCTTTATAACCAGGGTACTTCAAGGACCAGATGCAGGGGAGTGGTGTCAGGAGCAGGGCCGGCGCTAGGGTTTTTTGCGCCCTAGGCGAGGGGCAGGGGGCGGCGTAGGGTGGATGGGGCGGGCAGTGGGCAGCAGCGGCGGCAGCGGTGGGGCAGCGGCGGATGATGGGGGACAGCGACGGACATGGGGGGCAGACGGTGATGGGCATGGGGTGGGCGGAGATGGGCGGGGGGGCGGCGGGCAGACGCCGACGGCCGGCGGGGGGGCGGATGGCGGTGGCTAGCCGCAGGGGGCGCAGCAGGGGGCAGCAGGCTGGCCAGCACCCCCTCTCTATTTTGGCGCCCTAGGCAACTGCCTAGTTCGCCTTAATAGACGCGCCGGCCCTGGTCAGGAGACAGATATCTAGTTTCGTCTGCTCCCAAAGGCATTTGGTGGGGCCACTGTGAGATACAGGAAACTGGACTAGATAGGCCTTTGGCCTGATCCAGCACGGCTCTTCTTCTAAAACCACAATAACTATTTCTAATTGTGAAGCTCTGCATATAAATTAGTACTCCTTGGTAGTCTATGTCCTCCTTTCCGGCAAGGAATAAGTGGTCACCCCAAAAAGGTTGTGGGAATATTATAATAGAAAACTCTGGATGGAAATACAGATTGCACCAATTCTATACCACCCATCGTCTTGTTCTTTTGGGCCAAGTATAATTGGGCAACCTTATGTGCAAGTACAGTCATACCTCGGATAATTAATGCCTAGGATAAAAAATGTTTCGGATAACAAACGGAAATTTCCAGTTATAGGGCTGCCTCGGATAACAAATGTTTCAAAATCCCTTGCAAAAAAAGTGTACCCAGGATGCATTGCACCCCCCACAGTTTGTGGAGGGGTGGGAGGAGTTAGAGGATTTCTTAATGGTGTTTTGGAGCCATTCTGGACATTTTTTGCTGATGAATTTGGACCTTTCAAACTTGGAAAGGTAGGGAGCTAGTTCTGGGGGTTTGTGTTCCAGCACTGCATGCCTTTAAAGTGCACTTTATAAAGAGGTCGGGGGGTGGGGAGGACAGCTTTTTAGCCTTTTTTCCAGACCTCTGGAACAGATTAATCAGTTTCCCATTCATTTCAATGGGAAACTATGTTTTGGTTAACAAATTTTTTCGGATAACAAATTGCCTCTGGGAAGGAATTAAATCCGTTATCAGAGGTACCACTGTATCTGCCTGTTAGGTGTCAGCCATCTTGGCCTGCGAGTCTGACAGGTCGATCCCAGCCATTTACTCACTGGAGTCAGAGAACATCAAATTTCATGTCCCTTTAACTATTACTAAATGTTTTAACAGCATCCTGGGATCTACAGCTTGGTGCGATCCATATACAGTGGTACCCTGACTTAAGAGCAGCTCAATTTCAGAGCAATTCGACTTAAGAGCAGAAAACTGTTGGCGTTTTAACTGCCACCTTACAAATTTTAGATCTGGTCTGCTCAACTTACAAAATATATTTTTCATCTTTTTTATTTTTAATGATTTTTTTCCAATTTTTATTTATTTATTTATTTTATTTATTTATGCAACTTATATGCCGCCCACTACCCAAAGGTCTCCGGGCGGCTTACAATTAAAATGAACAGTTAAAACAGTTAAAACGTTAAAAAGGCAATGGACAATTAAAACAATGAAAACATTTAAACACAAAACACTAAAATTGCCACCAGGACCCACAATCTGTATGTCTGTACCTTTTTAGATAGGTACCCCTGTAGCCTTAAGAGTATTTCAATTTAAGAGTAGTTCAACTTAAGAGCATGAATTCAGAATGGATTAAATTCATAAGCTGAAGTACCACTGTATTTCTCTGCTGCCCTTCTGGGAGGTGAGCTCTCCAGGCAGATAATTCTAGGTACCGCTGCAAAGGGGTACATCCCCCAAATGCTGCAGGGCAGGACCTTAAGAGTCCAGGTGCTATCAAACGGAGATGACTGTGTTGTGTCGACACCTTCTGAGCCACTGCAACAGTTCCTTAGATCTCCCTCTCACAAAATACCAGAACTAGTGGATATACACTCAAACTGAGGGCTGGGAGAGTAAGAACAGACAAAAGAAAATAGTTTTTCACCCAGCCCATTGTTAGTCTGTGGAACTCCCTGCCACAAGATGTGGTGATGGCATCTGGCTTGGATGCCTTCAAAAGGGGATTGGACAGATTCCTGGAGGAAAAGTCCAGCACAGGTTACAAACCATGAGGGAGATGTGTAATCTCCAGGCTTAAAACTGGGGTACTTCAAGGGCCAGATGCAGGGGAGTGGGATCAGGAGACAGATATCTAGTCTCATGCGCTCCCAAACGCATCTCGTGGGGCCACTGTGAGATACAGGAAGCTGGACTAGATGGGCCTTTGGCCTGATCCAGCATGGCTCTTCTTATGTTCTTATGTTCTTATATTCAGTTCAGGTGCCCAGTTGTTCTTGGATTAAACCCCCAGGAGCCTTCAATACTAACTGGGTTTTCCAGGAGTTTTAGTTCAAAAACATCTGGGAACCGAAGGTTGAGAAGGATGCCTTAGATCAGTGGTGGCCACGCTTTGGCCCTCCAGATGTTTTGGACCACAACTTCTAAGGTCGTTTGTCTTGGCAATACAGGCTTGGAATTCTGGGAGTTGTGGTCCAACACATCTGGAGGGCCACCACTACCTTAGATGATGGATCTCATATCTTCCATCAGGAGGCAGGCTCTTCCACTCACTGTTGTTTATAACAATGTTTATAACATTGATGTCCACTTCCTTCTTTATTGAAAACCAATAGTGCAGCATTTAGCTCCTTTTCTTCTTAATAAAAGATACCACCCCACCTCCCATGTAGACTGCTACGCCTCCTGCATTTACCAAGCTCTTTTCTGTCCTCCCTCCTTGCCTCTGAAAAGCACAAGTCCTTCCTTCCACCTTCTCCCCCCCCCATCCACCCGCCCCAATCTCTTTTTAAAATCCAGCTTGGCTGCGCTAGAAAGAAACGGCACAGTCCACCCAACTGGGATAACCGTTCCCTTTTTTTGCAGCAACTCTTTTGTGTCCTGAAATAAAGGACAAAGAGAGTTTCGAGTTCTGCCAAGCTTAATCGCAAGTAGTGTGCAATTTTTTTAAAAAAAACCCTAGTAGGGTGGATTCAAATGATTTTTTGAGGGCTAAGCCCCTTAACACAGAGATCAACTATTCAAAGCTCGTAAAAGACACAGAGGGATAAATTTTAAACCAGGGGAAAGCTCAGAAAAAGCAGCTAGAGTTGAGATACAGTTTAATGCTCTTCTCCTTTCAATAATATTGATTAGAGGTGGGCACAAAACAGAAAACCCATGGTTCAAGTTTGTCTGTTTCGGGCCCACCCTTCGTTTGGTTCGGGTTTGGGTTTGTACAATTTTTTTAAAAAAGTGTACGAACCTGAACCGATCCAAACCGGTTTGGGTCGACTTACTGGGCAGCGGGCGGCGGATCCTGGCCCCTGTGGCAGTGGCTTTTTGAGGCACTGGCTTGGAGCCAGCGCCTTGTCCCCCCCGCCCAAGCGCTGACTGGGTGGCCCCTGGGGCCAGGTCGGTGCTTTTATTTATTTATTTATTCTTTATTTTAGAGCGCCACCCGGCTGCTGCGGGGGCTGGGTCGGCGCTCCTTTTTTTAAAATTTATTTTTAAAGCACTGACCGCCCGGGCCCTGGGGCTGGGTTGGAACTCCTTTTTTATTTTATTTTATTTTATTTATTTCATTTTTTACTGCTGACCACGTGGCCCGCCTACCAGCTGTAGTGCGGGCCGGTTGGCTTTGTTTCTTTATTTATTTTTTCTTTATTTTCTTTTTTACTTTTGGCCCATGGGTCAGTTTGGCGACCCGCAGGTCAGGTCCTGTGCTCGCAGGATGATACCGAGGCCCGCGCGCCGGATTGTTTTTTAAAATTTATTTTTAATTTATGTTTATTTTATTTTATTTTATTGTGCCAACCGCGTGGCCCGCCTACCAGCTATAGCCGGTCGGATTTTTTTAAAAACATAAAATTCCTGGACTCAGAGCTCAGCGAGGAGGACCAGACCACAACTCCATCACCAGGTAGGAGACACCGGTTGTACGAATTCAAAGTGTTCAACTTAGCCTACAAAGCACTATTCGTCCTGGGTGCTAGCTAGGTCAAAGATCGAATTTCACATTATGGACTGGCTTAGGTGCTAAGGTCTTCAGGAGAGGCCCTTCTCTCCATCCCGCCACCCTCACGGGTACATTTTGTGGGGACACATGAAAGATCCTTCTCAGCTGCTGCGCCCAAACTCTGGAACTCCCTCCTATTAGAGGCCAGGACTGCCCAATCCCTGCTGTCTTTCCGGAAACAGGCAAAAACCTTTCTTTTAGTCAAGCTTGCCCTGATTTCCCTATTATGTGACTTTTACATGAATCTACCATACATGACTACACAGACTTTGTGTTTATAACGACTTATAACTCTGTGTTTACAGTATATTTCTCCATGTATGATTGCATTGACACTATGTTTGCAATGTTAGTGTCCATACCTCATCACTTTTAGATGATCTACTGTAAATGATTACATGGAATTTATACTCTTTTCTACTTCTAGATCATTTATGAAGAGGTTGAAAAGCAGGGGGACCAGTACTGAACCTTGGGGGACCCCCACTGTTGACTTCCCTCCACTTAGAGAAGTGTCCATTTAGTGCAGGCATGTCCAAACTTCGGCCCTCCTGATGTTTTGGGCCGCAACTCCCAGAATTCTAAGCTTAGATTGCCACTGGCAAAGGACTGTGGGAGTTACAGTCCAAAGCATCTGGAGGGTCGAAGTTTGGACATGCCTGATTTAGTGCTACCCTCTGTTTCCTGTCTCTTAACCAGTTGCTGATCCTTGATTCCATGACCAGCAAGTTTATTCAAGAGCCGTTGGTGTGGGACCTTGTCAAAAGCCTTTTGAAAGTCCAGATAGACAATATCAACTGGATCACCCTCATCCACATGCTTGTTGACATCCTCAAATAATTCCAACAGATTAGTGAGGCATGATTTGCCCTTGCAGAAGCCATGTTGGCTCTCCTTCAGCAGCGCCTTCTCTTCTATGTGCCTATTAATTATATCTTTTAGGATTGTTTCCATCACTTTACCTGTGACACATGTCAAACTGACCAGTCGGTAATTTCCTGGATCACCTCTGGATCCTTTTTTGAAATTGGTGTTACATTCGCTACCTTCCAGTCATCAGGCACCAAGCCTGATTTGAGGGAAAGATTACAGGTATATATTTTGGCTAGGACCTCAGCAATTTCATCTTTAAGTTCCTTGAGAACTCGTGGATGGATGCCATCTGGTCCTGGTAATTTGTTATCATTTAGTTTAACAAGACATGCAAGGACCTCCTCTCTGGTTATCTCTATCTGGCTTAATTCTTCGGTTTCCCTCCCTACGAAGCTAGGCTCTGTTTGGGGCATGTGGTCTCTGTATTCTTCAGTGAATACTGAAGCAAAGAATTCATTGAGTCTCTCTGCAATCTCAGTTTTCTCTTTAATAATCCCTTGCCTTCCATTATCATATAATGGTCCAATGGCCTTCCTAGTTGGGTTCTTACTTCTAATGTACTTAAAGAAGTCCTTGTTATTTCTTCGAGTGTTTTTAACTATACGCTCCTCCAAGTCTTGCTTTGCTTTCCTGATTGTTGCCTTGCATTTGTTCTGCCAGAATTTGTTTCTACCTGTTGACCTCATTTGAACAAGCCTTCCATCTTCTAAATGAGCTTTTCTTGCTTTTGATCACTTCCCAAACAGCTCCTGTAAGCCACATCGGAGTTCTCTTGGACCTGGCAGTGGCCTTTTTCCTTTTGGGTATGCATTCCAATTGGGCCTCTGTTATTGTTTTTGTGAACAGCCTCCATGTCTCTTGGAGTGTTTGGACTCTCTCTGTTTTCCCTTTCAGCTTCTTTTTTACTAGTTTCCTCATCTTTGGGAAATATCTTTTTTGAAAATTTAAGCTTTCTTTGTTAGCTTTTATCAATGATTTGCAGCCTATAGTTCAGTTAAAAGTAACTGTGTTGTGGTCACTGTTCCCTATTGGATCAGTCACATTAACTTTTTGCACCAGATCCTGTGTATATTACTCAGGATCAAGTCAAGGATTCTTATACCTCTAGTACTTTCTGTATAATTTAAAACTTCCCCTCCTCTATCATCTAATGACATTTTTTTTTCGGGCTGGGGATGGATACTTGGCCTTCTGACATATTTACAAACCCCGAGAGCTCAGATATAAAGTCATAAGGCAAAATGAAACAAGCTGGCATGTTAATTATTCAAGAAGGCTTTGATCCTTTCAAAGAGTAGCATTAATCACATTAAAGGTCTCCCTTTCATGTGTTTCCTGTGCATGAGATACAAAGCTTGCAGAGGTAAATGAGCACATTTTTACTTCTTCCAAGATTAAAAAACATGTGCAGGCACCCATTGGAATCCTGTTCAACCTATTGACTGCCAGAATAGCACCATCACACGCTTTTACGTAAATCTAATTAAAGTATTGAACATAACCCAATTAAGAGCTATTCCCTTAAAGCAAGTTTTCGGATTCATTCGAGCCAGAATGCACCAGCTGTGCGAGACGGAAGGCTGAGGCTAATGGTTTTTGGGTTGTTTTGTTGTTGTTGTTGTTGTTTTGTTTTGTTTTTTGGTACAGAGACAACACTGTGCTCAAAGGATTCCCGGACTTCTAAAAGCTTGTGCATATGTTTCTTCTTAAATTAAAAGCGAAATCACATGCCATTCTCACATTAGTTTATTGCTGTTGATTTGTGTATACAGTATTTTGCTTTATTATGCTCCTTGTATTTTGTTTTTTTTAAAATATGTATTCCTTTGTTAGCTTTCTATGTGATCCCATGTTGTAAGCCACCCAGAGTAGCCCTAGGGCTAGATGGTTGGTATAATAGTCAAATAAATAAATAAATAAATAAATAAATAAATAAATAAATAAATAAATCAGCATGTGTGATGGTCAAAGAAAAGGTGACCCTGCATCTACAGTGTGAAATGGTTCTGTACAGTTTTTTTGTCACCCTGGTCTATTTTTCTCTAGTCCCCCACCCCAATATAACTTTCATATACTCTGGTTCTCCCACCCAAACATAAATTTCATACAGTATACAGTGGTACCTTGTATAAAAGAATTAATTCTTTCCAAATGAAATTCTCTTAAGCAAATTTTCCTTTATACAAATTTCCCATAGGGATGCATTGAAAACAGAGTAATCCCATTTTTATGTTGTACAGATTTGCCCCATAGGCGATTATGTGAATCAAACTTCCCCTATCTCTGGATTTTATGTTGTACACATTTTATGTTATACAAACTGTTTGTTATACAAGGGGCCACTGTACTCTGGAATGCTTTACTAGGCATAATGTATGTTGATTGTTCTGTTCGGTTCTGTACACGTAAATCTGTTTAATGCTGGTCTT
Source organism: Phrynocephalus versicolor (assembly GCA_023846285.1). Classification (NCBI taxonomy): domain Eukaryota; kingdom Metazoa; phylum Chordata; class Lepidosauria; order Squamata; family Agamidae; genus Phrynocephalus; species Phrynocephalus versicolor. Next base: position 6,699,079 of record JAHTLZ010000268.1, on the reverse strand, counting down.
CGACCATAACAAACTCATTCAGCACTGGTGTTGCTGAGTTAAGGAAACGCAGCATTAAAGAGCATTAGGAAATCAATCTGAGTTTTTAGCATTTGTTGAATCATGGGACAGGCACCCTCTAGAAATGAATGGGCAGAAAGACGTACCTTCCCATGATTCACTGGGACTCCAAGGAGCCTTGACAGGTCCAGCCTACTTTAGTGGTTCTCTCCTCCTTCTTGAAAGTTGAATAATAGACAGAAAGCACACATGTAAGGAATGAGACCTCCTCTGGAAACTTCTGTTTTTGTCCATATCTCCCAGGACTCCTTCTGGAGGAATTTCTCGCAAATTCTAAGAGTTACAGAAGAAAATGGAGTCCCACACTTAGGACTGTCTTGCTAGTTCTTTGTTCTAGTTATCATTTGAGAAATTAGGGGCTTTTCTGAAATAAATTTTAAACCCATACTTGTTCCCAGATCATGCCACAGTCTACCATGTCATAAAATAAAGTATTTGGTCTTTCCATTGTTGCTTGAGGGTCAACAACTCCTGTTAGGTGGTAGCATGCCTCTGAATATGGAGGTTTCATTTCACTGCTCTCGGTGTGTAATCAAAGACAGACGTATCCTCCACTTGCAGATTCGTCCAGTCCCATTTCTCCATTAATTGTCCTGGTATGAAAGAGTACTTTCTGACTGCATGGTTGTGACTCACTTTCGAATGCTTCCACTGAAAAAAATATCCATGCTCATAGAAATCTAGCATGTTAGGTAAAAGGCTGGGGTGGAAATCAGTCCTGACAAGCTAGCTCTCAGTATGCATAGATGTTTTTTATACTGTGGAAAATGTAATTAAATCATTTGAGGGAAAATCCAGCCACTTAATCTTGCAGTGTAAACTGTTGTGTATACCAATTTATTTATTTATTTATTTTTATTTTATTTTTACAACTTATATGCCGCCCACTACCCAAAGGTCTCTGGGTGGCTTACAATAAGGAATTAAAACAGTTAAAACATCAATTATCAATAAATAATTAAAACAACAACAAAACCTTAGTACTAAAATCATCACACTAAAATTGCCATCAAAGGACCCACAGTCTATGTTGTATCAATTAAAAAACTTCTGGAACAGGAAGGTTTTTAACCTAGCGCCGAAATGTCATCAATGTTGGCGCCAGGCGGATCTCACTTGAGAGGGCATTCCATAGCTTGGGGGCAGCTGCCGAGAAGGCCCTATGTCTACAAGCCATCCCTCTCACCTCCTTGAGGGATGGCTCTTTCAAGAGGGCCCCCTGGCTCGAACTTAATTGGGAAAGGGGGGGACCCAGAATGTCTTCTAAGAACCCCAGGATACACATTTCTTCCATAGTTCTGCGGCAATACCTCCCACAGCCATATTGCATTTACCAATTCAGGTCTTCTCTCGCAAACAAACCAAGTCACGCAGACAGACAGACCCCTGGAGATGTCTAATGGCAGACAGGAGCTGGTAGATGGAAAGGACACCAGGAAAGGGACCTTGGTGTCTTGGTGGACAGGTCAATGAAGGTGTCAGCCCAGTGTGCCGCAGCAGTGAAAAAAGCCAAGCTCAACACTAGGGATCATTAGGAAGGGTAAAGAAAATAAGTCAGCAAGTGTCATTTTGCCTCTTGGACATTGGGAGTGTCCAATTTTAATTTGTTAAGATTTGCCCTCTGGCAGGCTGGGATGCAGGAGGATTTTATCTGTTATGTTTGTCTTTATTGTTCTACATTGACATTGTTTTTATACTCTGCTGTATTTGATTGTTTGTTGGTTGGCACCGACTGTCCTTGTTAGCCGCTTAGAGTTCACTTGTAGAAGATAAGCGGGATATAAATACAACAATAAATAAATAAATAAATAAATGAGCAGAGTGTTGGATATTTGGTAATTTAATTTTAGGCTATCCCAGGGCCGCCATCTTTTTGTAGTCTAGTCATGAAGCAATCCAACAGAGGAAAGTAAGTCTTGAGGGGGAGACAGCCAGATTAGGAGCAAATGTGGACAGACTTGCTAAGTGGAGAAGTTCTCTCCTGAAACCGGGAGATGTTTGTGGCCCTGAGACTAATAGTCAGAAGTGGGCAAAATTTGTCTTTGCAAGACAGTGAAGGTCCCAAGATGGAACGATGCTGTGAACTTCATCGAGAATTTGTGAAAGGAAAAAGCTGACATGAGAGAAGAAAATTCTGCCCTCCCTAACATATCAAGGGCAGCCGACAACTCACTCTTTTTATAGGCAGTGGCTGTGCTCCAGATTTTAATCAGAATTTATCCAAGGTATTCCCACCATATGATCAGCAGCATTTTGGATACTGAGGATTGGAGTAAAACCTGGAGTGAGCGTAATGCTCTCGCAACGCTGCTCTTATCTACAGCCCAAAGACTTAATAAGATAAGAAGATAAGAACATAAAACAGCCTTGTTGGAACAGGCCACAGCCCATCCAGTCCAGCATTCTGTCTTGCACAATGGCTCACCATTTGCTTCAAGGTATTCCCAAGCAGATGTCTTCGCCTGCTTACGATTCCCTGCAAATGGCATTGAGAAATATCCTGCCTATCTCTCCAACCCAGAGGTTGTCCTTAGGCATCCATAGTGATAGCCATTGATACCCTTGCTCTCCATGAACTTCTCTAATCCTTTCTTAAAGCTGTCAAGGCTGACAGCTGTCACTACATCTTCTGGCAGGGAGTTCCACAAACCAGTGATCCTCTGGGTGAAAAAGTACTTTCTCTTATTTGTTTGAAATCGGGCACCCCAAAGTGTCATGGAGTGCCCCCTAGTTCTAGTGTTGTGCAATAGGGAAATCAGTTTTTCTTTATCTACTTTGTCCATACCATGTATGATTTTATAAACTTCAATCAGATCACCTCTTAGGCACCATTGTTCAAGAGTGAAGAGGCTCAGCCGATGCAACCTCAGATGGTAAGGAAGGTGTTCCAGTCCCCTAATCGTTCCGGTTGCCCTCCTCTGCACTTTTTCCATTTCCATCATATCCTTCTGCAGGTATGGTGACCAGAATTGTACACAATACTCCAGATGGGGCTTTGCCATAGATTTATAAAGAGGCAAAATGACACTTGCTCACTTGTTTTCCATCCCCTTACTAATGATCTCTAGCATTGAGTTTGCTTGTTTCACTTGTTGTGTATTGAGCTGTATTCCTATTGGTTTCTGTTCCTGTTCCAAAGGGAACAGGCCTATTGGTTTATTCAAGTTGCTGCATTTGGATCCTCAACCCTATTGGTCTCTGCCAAAAGGCAGCTTTGTGATTGGTTGTAATTGTTCCCTCCAAAATGTATCTTTTCCTAGCCAGTCCTGGCTCCTATAAATGTATCTCCCCAGCCCCCAGTCTTGTTCTCTCCCTGAATAAAGAGCTGTTACACTGCTATGTCAAAAGAGCTGAATCACTGCTGAAATCACTAAACCCACTCTACAACATCACTGCTGCAGTACACTGGGTTGACGCGCCTCCATGGAGCTGTCCACCAGGACACCAAGGTCCATTTCCTGGTTTGTTTCAGAGAGTTCAGAGCCCATCAGTTTATAAATGTAATTGGGTTTTTTTGCCCCAACGTGCCTCACTCTGCATTTACTAATGTTGAAGGTTTGCCCACTCCCCCAGTGTCAAGAGATCCATCCCTCCGGAACTCCTCACAGTCGCTCCCAGTTTTTTCTCCCCTGTATAATTTAGCGTCGTCGGCAAATTTGGCTACCTTGCTATTTACTCCAACTTCTTACTCATCCACGGGCTCGTTCCCCGAGGAAACTCAATCAAAGTGGTTCATATTAAACGATGTGGGGAGAGTTGACCCATTTCTTTCTTTTCAGATCACCATCTCTGCTAATACTCTTGACGCTCCAGCCCCCCTGGGTGGGAAATAAAAAAAAAAAAAACAAAGAACAGACACTGTGGAGGGAAGAAGGCGCACGGGGAGGAAAACGCCTCACCTGACAGGTCCTGGAGACCAAAGGCCATGTGCGTCGCCCTCAGCTTCTCCCCTGCACCCCATTAAAGCCTTGCCCCCACACAACCAGGGCATGTGCAGCACATAACTCCAGAACCTGTAAAGCACACACTGTCCTGAGACCGTGCGCAAGCCTCCAGAGGCACGGATCCCATCCCGGCACTAATGAGCGGCCCTTGTTCAGATACATTAGTGAACTTCGTGTCAAATTAAATCTTTACCAGTACTGTGTTTTTTTTTAAATAAAAAAAAAGCTTTAAGAAGAACAGGAGACTCGGCAAACAGCCTGTCAGGTTGTACACATGCAAAAATGCAGAGTTAGAGAGAGAGAGAGAGAGAGAGCAGAACCCCCCCCCTCTCTTGCCCCATGTGAAAGAAAAGAAGAGCAGCTGATGCTGGGTGTGGTAGGTAATCATCATCATCATCACCATCATCACCATCACCACCATCATCATCATCATCATCACCATCATCATCACCATCATCATCATCATCACCATCATCATCTTGATTTTTATGCTGTCTTTCTCCCCAAGGGGACCCAAGGTGGCTTATAACAAGAGCAAAAGAAAATCAGTGTAATCAATATTTAAAACTCAAGGTCAATATTTAAATAGCAATAAATACCCTATAAAAGACACTACTAAAAAACAGCAGACGCAGCAGAATTTAAAAAGGCCCCAGCCACTAAAAACTAGGTATTAAGATGTTAAAAATAAAGAATTTATAAAAAAGGCTGGAGGTTCAGAAGGCTTGCCTAAATAAAAAAGTCTTAAGGTCTCGCTTAAACGTTTCCAGGGAGGAGACAGTTCTTAGCTCAAAGGGAAGGGAATTAACTAATTGATTAATTAATTTTTACCCCACCTTCCTTCTTAAAAAGGACCGAAGATGGCTTACTCTTCATTAAAAGACAACCTTTAAAGCTGCAAACAGTGCATGCATAAAGGTGGCTTACATCATTAAAAGGTGGATTTTTAAAGCTTGGAAGAATAAGTATACAAATATTGAAAATGACCAGTCAAAATATTGAAAAGGAGCAAACCAATACCACTCTGAGTAAATAGTAAACAACAGCAATTAAAAAAACAAATTTCCAGGTCCAATTTCCTAACTCCATATAGGGCTAGGAAAGAAGAGTATTCATTCATTCATTCATTCATTCATTTTGCCACTTTTCCACCTTGGGATCCAAGATGGCTCCCAACAGATGAATGAGCAGATGAAACAAGCACCTAAAATCCTGGAGAGTCACTTGCTAGTCCATGCCAGCCCAACTTGGCTAAAGGACCCAAGGATCTGACTCACTCTTGGGAAGTGTCTTGCTGTCTGTGACTGCTTGAAGAGCTGTTTTTGTGCCATCTTTGTGGGACAAAGTGGCAAAACCAGCCACAGAACCCCTGTGGATGTGAGCTGGTGGAAGGCTGCCTAGGCACGTAGATTTCTACCACACTTTAGTACAGTATTTGCAAACACGCCCAGACATTGACAAGTGTTCGATGGCTTCTTCTGACTTGGACCTATCATTGACCCAGCTGGGGAGCCCTGTGGTGTAGTGATTAAACTGAAGCGCTGCACTCAAACCTCTGCTCATGACCTGAGTTCAATCTCAACGGATTCAGGTGCTGGCTCAAGGTTCACTCAACTTTCCATTCTTCCATTGGTAAAATGAGTACCCACCTTGCAGAGGGCAAAGTGATATTTGCATAATTATGGTGTCAACCGCCCAGAGAGTGCTTTAACACTATATAGACAGTATGTTGACCTGTCACTTGCCTAACCCTATCGTCTTCCTCTCCTTCCACTAAATAGAAGTTACTTTTCCGTAACTGGTTGCCCCCATTATGGAGACCAAATCCTGGATGATGCTTTGAGCGCATTCTGGCTTTTACGGACTATAGCCCATTTTTGTCCAGGTCCACAATATTTTATGCCCAGCGATATGCTGGTCCTTTAGGACTAAAAAGATTGTTGTTTTTGCTGCAAGGAGTTAACAGCTACCCCTCTATTCGGGGAGAAGGGAGAGGGAGTAGGAGATATAGGCAGCAATAAGCAAAACTTATTCCTGACAACTCTTCAAAAAGTGGTCAACACGGCCACTCTGTAGTATTTATTTATTATTTATTTATTTATTATATTTGTATACCATACCAATTTCCCAAAGGGCGGTTTACATCAAACAAAACACGTGAAAACCAAAGATCAAAATCAAACATAATTGCAATAAAACAATAAAAACAGACAAAAATTTGTGTACTTCGGGATCTAACATGAGTCTCTCTTTGTCATCATTCAGCCTTGCAAAACAATCAGGAAAGAAGAGAGATAAATTCTGACACCTGAAGTCAGAGGGATCACAAAGAAAGAAGAGCTCATTTAAGTCCAAGAGGACACCGGCATGGTTAACAAGTGGAGTTAGAGAGGCTCTAAAGCACAAGGAGAGGTCCTTCTGTAAATGGAAATCCTCCCCAAATGAGGAAAATAAAAAGGAACACAAACTCTGGCAAAAGAAATGTAAGAAGATGATAAGGGAGGCAAAGAAAGACTTTGAGGAACAAATGGCTAGCAATATAAAGTAATAATAAAAGCTTCTTTAAATATGTTAGAAGTAGAAAACCTGCCAGAGAACCAGTTGGCCCTCTGGATGGTGAGGGAGGAAAAGGAGAGGTTAAGGAAGACTTGGACATTGCAGAGAAATTGAATGAGTTCTTTGTGTCTGTCTTCACGACAGAGGACCTTGAGCGGATTCCGCTGCCTCAGCCGCCCCTCTTGACTAAAGAATTAAATCAAATACAGGTTAAAAGAGAGGAGGTTTTAGGACTAATTGATAAATTGAGGATTAACAAGTCACCGGGCCCAGATGGCATCCACCCAAGGGTTATTAGGGAACTGAGAAATGAAATTGCAGATCTCTTAACGGTTATATGCAACTTGTCTCTTAAAACGGCCACAGTGCCGGAGGACTGGAGGATAGCAGATGTCACACCAATTTTTAAAAAAGGAAGGAGGGGGGACCCGGGAAACTACAGGCCGGTTAGCCTTACATCTGTCCCAGGGAAGATGGTGGAAAGCCTCATCCAAGAGAAAATCTTAAAACACATAAAAGAACAAACCTTGCTGAGAGAAAATCAGCATGGCTTCTGTAAGGGTAAATCTTGTCTGACAAACCTCTTAGAATTTTTTGAAAAGGTCAACAGGCACGTGGATTTGGGTGAACCGGTTGATATAGTCTATCTGAATTTTCAAAATGCTTTTGACACAGTCCCTCACCAAAGGCTGCTGAGAAAATTGCACAGTCAGGGGATAAGAGGGCAGGTCCTCTTATGGATTGAGAACTGGTTGAGATCCCGGAAACAAAGAGTAGGTGTCAATGGGAAATTTTCACAATGGAGAGAAGTGAAAAGCAGTGTGCCCCAGGGCTCGGTCCTGGGACCGGTGCTTTTCAATCTGTTCATAAATGACTTGGAGACAGGGATAAACAGTGAGGTGGCCAAGTTTGCAGATGACACAAAACTTTTCCGTGTGGTAAAAACCAGAGAAGATTGTGAAGAGCTCCAGAAGGATCTCTCCAAACTGGGGGAGTGGGCTGAGAAATGGCAAATGCGTTTTAATGTAACCAAATGTAAAGTAATGCATATTGGGGCAAAAAATCCAAACTTCATCTATCAACTCATGGGCTCTGAGTTATCCGTGACGGATCAGGAAAGAGATCTTGGTGTGTTGGTGGACAGCTCCATGAAGGTGTCTCCCCAATGTGCGGCAGCGGTGAAGAAGGCCAATTCCATGCTAGGGATTATCAAAAAGGGGATTGAAAATAAAACAGCCAACATTATAATGCCATTATACAAAACAATAGTAAGGCCCCACCTGGAGTATTGTGTACAATTCTGGTCACCGCATCTCAAGAAAGACATAGTGGAACTGGAAAAGGTGCAGAAGAGGGCGACTAAAATGATTACTGGGCTGGGGCACCTCCCTTATGAAGAAAGGCTAAAACATTTGGGCCTCTTTAGTCTGGAAAAAAGGCGCTTGAGGGGGGATATGATTGAGACATACAAAATAATGCAGGGTATGAGTAAAGTGGATAGAGGGAAGCTCTTCTCCCTCTCCCAACATACCAGAACTAGGGGACATACACTCAAATTGAGGGCTGGGAGAGTAAAAACTGACAAAAGAAAATATTTTTTCACCCAGCGCGTTGTAAGTCTATGGAATTCCCTGCCACACAATGTGGTGATGGCATCTGACCTGGATGCCTTCAAAAGGGGATTGGACAGATTCCTGGAGGAAAAGTCCATCACATGTTACAAACCATGATGGAGATGTGTAGTCTCCAGGCTTTAAACCAGGGTACTTCAAGGGCCAGATGCAGGAGAGTGGTATCAGGAGACAGATATCTAGTCTCATGCGCTCCCAAACACATCTGGTGGGGCCGCTGTGAGATACAGGAAGCTGGACTAGATGGGCCTTTGGCCTGATCCAGCATGGCTCTTCTTATGTTCTTATTCTAAGAAGAAAATGCAAATCAGGAATAAACTGGCAAGCGAGAACATCTGTGAGCCAGTGGCGAGGAACAATTATTTGTTGAGGGGGGAAAGGATTCACCTCAGCTGAATTTTATTTCATTCCATCATTCTTGGGGGCAGATGACAATTTCATTTGTAAAATATAAAAAAACAGGACTTTTCTGTTTGCTTTGCTCTCGTTAATGAGAGCTTGGTGGCTGTATATTTTCATTCAAAGTGATTTGGGCAATATAATCATCTCAGTACATTTGGTCATCTCGGTCTCTCTCTCTCTCTCTCTCTCTCTCTCACTGCATACACAAACACACAAACACACTCTTTTCATGATTTTCCTTTCCATGTCATTAAAGTTTACTTTGTGACTTGCATGATGCTAAATATTTTCACAATAAAGGCAGATGTACAAATGGGATGCAATTCCTGGGAAAGTTACTTTTTGGGGGACAAAGTTTCAAGAATTCTTAGCTATCCATGTACTGTCATGTAGTGGTGTTTATGGGAAGCTAAATCCATCTGTGTAAAAGGCAGCATGGTGTAGTAGATAGAACCTCAAAATATTACTTGGAAGACCTGGGTTCAAATAATTGCTCAGCCTATGTTATTCACGGGAGGGTGACAGTGGTGTACCATAGCACTCCTTGAATATATCTATTAGAAGCTATAACAATAATAATAATCATAAGATAATAATAATAATCAAAAAGAGGAAAAAATAGAATAAAGATAAAAATAAAGATAAAAAAATTAAAATAAAACTACAATAAAAATTATCTGGCAAGATGGCAGGACAAAAATACAGGGAAAACTTAGACTAGAGGTCAGCAAATGCCTCGCGAAAGTTAGCGAACTGACTCAGAGAATGAATTAAATTTGTTATCCAAGGTACTCCTGTATGAGCCAACTGTGTGATGTGGCCACACACACACACACACACACACACACACACACACACACACACACACACAATCCAAATGCTATTTTAGGCTGTATTAACAAAAGTACAATCTCCAAATTTTGTGAAGGGCTTATTCCCATCTATTCAGCACTGGTCAGGCCTCACCTTGAGTATCGTGTCCAGTTCTGGATACAGCACTTCAAGAAAGATGCTGACAAATTGGAACAAGCAATTTTCAAATATTTGAAGGGCTGTCCTACAGAGGAGGGGCGGGATCTGTTCTCAATCATCCCAGAGTGCAGGATGTATAACAATGGGCTCAAGTCAAGAGAACCCAGCTTTCAGCGGAATATCGGGGAAAAACTTCCTAATTGTTACGTCTGTGAAGATTCTCAGTCACCCAGGTTCGTTTAACTGGGAGTTGAGTCCAGTAGCCATGACTCAACTCCCAGTTCCTAATTGTTAGAGCAGTACAACAACAGAACCAGTGACTTCAAGGGGTGGTGAGTGCTCCATCTCTGGTGGCATTCAAGAGAAATCTGAACAACTCCCTGGCAGATAGCCTGTGATTTGTTCTTGCATGGAGCGGGGGCGGAGGACTTGATGGTCTTGTAGCCCCCTTCCAAGTACACTATTCTATGATTCTATGAGTTAACTGCGTCAAACGTTGTCAACATGACAATAACAATAAAAGCACCTGCAGAAGGATGGTGAAAGCATCAGACCCTGGAGCAACAGATCTCTGGAAAGCAGACCTGCATGAAAAGGCAGCTTCAGCCATTCAAGCAAGAAGCCGCTATCTGGTTCTCGTGATATTTCTTTTCCCAGAAAAGTAATGTAGCTGTTGAGGAGGATTATTGAAAACAATGCATCAAAGTGGCAGGGTTTCTTGTTTGCATATCAAGCTGTTAAATTTTTTCTGTCATGCTTTGGTAGGAGAAATAGGTGTGAGCATAATGCACAGACTATCTATCTATCTATCTATCTATCTATCTATCTATCTATCTATCTA
>JAHTLZ010000268.1:6678086-6688663 GCA_023846285.1 Phrynocephalus versicolor | reverse complement strand
CTATCTATCTATCTATCTATCTATCTATCTATCTATCTATCTATCTATAATCAAATGATGAGAGAATGCAGCAAACTCCTATTAGATCAGCATATATGAGTTTTTCCTGATATGTGATTCCAAAGTATTCCTTCAAGAAATTACCCTGCTACTTTCCTGCACGTTTTATACAGCAGAAAATGGGAGACAGAGTGGTATATTTTTCAGGTGTCAGTGGCTGCAAAAATGACACTGAAAGCAGTTTTTTGAAAAATATGCTTACTCGTTTAGAGCGAGGTCAACAATGAGCAAGAGGCATGGCCTTCCCTCTACATAGACTTCTGGCACCATCAGTGATAGCGCTGCATAATAAGCCAAATTGGCTATACAGTAGGACCCGGTATGCGCTGGGGATTGGTTCCAGACCCTCCCGTGGATAATGAAAACCGTAGATAAGAGAGAACACCAAAAATCCCCCAAACTGCTGTTTTGTGACAGTAGCTTGCTTTGCAGCTGCTGTTTTACAACAGTAGCTTGCTTTACAGCTGCTGTTTGTGACAGTAGCTTGCTTTGTTTACGACAGTAGCTTGCTTTGGGGCTGCTGAATTATTTATTTGATTTTTTTCCTCTGCCATCCATGGATAACTGAATCAGTGGATAATGAATCATTGGATACGGGGGTCCTACTGTATGCTGTACTGACCACAGCACAATGTGATGCCTCATTGGCTGTAGTTAATGCATCCAGGGTCACCAAAATCCATTTTCAGATACTCTTACTTACCAATATAAGTAAGAGGTGTTCGATCCTAGACCCTAGAGAACACTATTTTCAAGCCCTCTGACATGGAACAAATAACTGGGACATGACTCTTCCCCCCTCCCCTGCGAAAATAGTGCCATCTTATAGATTCTGAATGCTTTAGCTACCGCCACTGAGGGGAGCGCAGCCACTGTAAGGGCATTAGTCATATTAAGTTTATCAAATTTAAATTACTTGCTGAAGAGTACTGATGAAAATTTAAATTTGTTTCAATTAATTATTTCTCCCCTTCTCAGCCTCCCCACCCTGCCCTCGCCTTTTTATTTTTGGCTGCTCACATCGTCGGTGGAAGCATCAGCCTTTAATGATCAATGAAATTGGAGTGCTTCTAAAAATGAAGTGGGGAATTTACAATACTAATATCTTTCTCCAGCTCTGGCCATTAAAGATGCATGTGGGTTAAGGCAGACTAGAGCAATTCGTGACTCACTCATGGTCAAAAACTCCAGGCTCATGTGTGAATAATTCCCCTAACGTCATGAATTCATAGAATCACAGAAAAATTGGGTTGGAAGAGGGGCAATAAGGCCATTTTGGGGTATGATTTTTGTATGTTTTGTGTGTTGGTTTTCATTTGCCTTGTTGTTTACTGTTTATTTTGTATCCATTTGTTGTTGGCTCTTTGCATTCACCCAGGCTTGCTCTGGGTGACACAGACCCTAGTTGTGGGCCTGGATGCAGATCCCAGTACAATCAGTAGAGTACTCTTTCAGTACCAAAAGATAGGAAGGGTAACAAGGCAAGACTTAGAGCCTCGTGGCACAGTGGGTTAAACTGCTGCACTGCAGCTGTAAGTGGGCTCACGACCGGGGGTTCAATTGCAGGTAGCTGATTCAAGGTTCACTCAGCCATCCATCCTTCTGAGGTCCAATAAAATGAGTACCCAGCCCTCTCGGGGATGGTGGGGGAGAATGTGTAGCCTGCATAAATAAATTGTAAACTGCCCAGAGAGTAGTTTAAGCAATTTTTGCTTTAAGCACTATGGGATGGTTTATAAGCAGAACATTTTAGTGGCATTTAGGGGTGCTGCCTGCCTTTCTGGGGGGTCCCACACAGCACACTGTATTTGCAAGAGATGTGGCTTTGTAATTAGAATTAAAACACCTTACAGCAACCTCATGAGTCCTCCCCATCCCCCAAACTACTCTCAGGCTGCAACTCCTACTGGTCCAAGCCATCAGCCAAGGAGGATGACAGGTGGGATGCATTCCCTTACCCCTGCTTTGTAGGTTATAGAAATTTGTGTTTGACTCAGTCATGTGATACTGTGAATGGCTGGGGTACAATAGGTAGGTTTTGACCTGGGATACATCACTCAGTGGGCTGGAGCTTCTGGCCGCAGGGGTCAAAAGTCCCTCGTGTGTCTCCTAGGAAATAGGCCAACCAGGATCACCTGGAGCCTGTGTGTCCCTATCACCTGTGCAGCCTTGTGCTTGTTGCAGTGTCAGTCCCAGAACACCATTAGAATTGGCCAGTGCCAGGGAGAGGCAAAGATGATGCATCAGAGGTTGTTTCCTGGTTAGATTTTTCACCCAGCATGAACTACAGCAAGGGAAGACAGTGGTGGATTTAGTTCTGGAGGGTGGGGACTGGGTTCCGAGCACCAGATACACCGACGTGTTTCTTTCTGGAAACAGTCCCCTTCTGATACGAAACGCCCAACTCTACTTCTGAGTGCTTCATAAGAAGATCATGAGAAGGATCAGCAACCACAAGAACATAAGAACATAAGAAGAGCCATACTGGATCAGGCCAAGGGCCCATCTAGTCCAGCTTCCTGTCTATCACAGTGGCCCCACCAAATGTGTCCGGGAGTGCATGAGACTAGATATCTGTCTCCAGATACCACCCCCTGCATCTGGTCCTTGAAGTACCCTGGTTTTAAGACTGGAGATGACACATCTCCATCATGGTCTGTAACCTGTGATGGACTTTTCCTCCAGGAATCTGTCCACTCCCCTTTTGCAGGCATCCAGGCCAGATGCCATCACCACATTCTGTGGCAGGGAGTTCCCCAGACTAACAACACACTGGGTAAAAAAAAAATTTTCTTTGGTCTGTTCTCATTCTCCCAACTAGAGATGGGCACGACTTCAAATTTTTTTTTCGAGTTGTCGTTAGTCGGGCCGGTTCCGTTTCGGCTCGTTTCCGTTTTTCGCGAAAAATCGCAAAAATTAGTCGGTTCGTTTTTTCGTTTTCGTTAGTACTGGTTTTTTTGGGGGGGGTAGCGGGCTCCTGGAGGCACCTCTGTGGGGTGGGTGCCTCCTCTGGCCCGCTATAAAGGGAAGCGGGCTCCTGGAGGCACCCGTGGGTGCCTCCTATCCTCACCCAATAGGAAGGGGAAGCAGCAGGCTCCAAGAGACCCCTCAACATGGGGGTCTCCCCTCCTCACCTGCTGCTGCAAAATGGCATGCATATCCATATGGATATGCATACCACTATTGTTGCAGACAGTGAGACCAGTCCACTGGTACGACCCTCCGTCAAGGATGACTGGGTCGCACCTGCCATGTCTCACAAAGAAGGGAATCGTACTTGCGTGTAGTGCAATGCAAGTAGATCTGGCTTAGGGTTAAGGTGGGTTAGTGCAAGGGCTAGGGTTAGGCTAGTGACGGGTAAGGTTACGGTGGGCTAGTGGGTTGCACCTCTGGGTGCCTCTCTGACCCACTAAGAAGACAGTCTGTGACGTATGGGTAAGGAGTCAAGGGTTAGGGTTAGGGTTAGGGGGCTAGGGCAGGTTTTAGGGGGCTTTTTTGGCACATCCCAGAAGTCTCCATGGCCAAGTGGCCATGCGATTGGTGGGATGGCTCCAAAAATTTGCATGGTCGTCCACTCCCACATGGCTGGTCACTCGGCCAGCCCATCATTGCGCAGGTGTTAAAAAAAATAAAAAAAAATAAAATCAATGGAGGACAGAGGAGGAGAGGATAGAGATTTTGTTGCAAGAAAAAACCCACTGCTACTGTGAAAAATCTGGCAGTTTATAAATTTCTGTGTGTTTATGTTGTGCTTGTGTGTTTTTGGACCACGATTTCAAAAACAATATTGCGTTCGCCGCCCCATTTTGGATCCCCGCCCGCACCGCATGGCATGGCGACTCGAGTCCGGCTGCCCAGGACGGGGGGGAGGCGGGACCCCCCCTCCAGAAACAAACCATCCCTCCGGTAGGTGCCCTGAGGCACGGCAGGCATTTTTCCGCCTGCTTTTTGGCCGGGAACCAGGTTTTTTTAACTTTTAAAAACTTTTTTTCTGTGCCGCGTGGCATCGCGCGATGCAAGTAACGAGCACGACAAATCAGACCAAAATTGTTCGAGCTCGAATTCTGGCGGAGTAATTCCCGTTACCATTTCCGTAGAGTAACGGAACCGAGTAACGGAAACGGAAACGGGAATACCGCTAAGTCGTGCCCATCTCTACTCCCAACCCTCAGTTTGAGAGGATGTCCCCTAGTTCTGGTATTTTGTGAGAGGGATCCAGCACTGGTCCCAGAAGAGAACCATAATTCTGCATCAGCTTGAGACCGCAGAAGGACGGTGGCAGCAGCAGTGGTTGGGTATGAGGCTGGTTCATACATGCCCAATGGTTCCAAAATTGAACAACGATTAAGGAATGTGCACTTTGTCTGAGCAGAACACATTGAGTATGGTAACAGGTGCCCTAGCATCTAGGTAACTGGATGGTATCAAGGAGGCTTGTTCCTTTCACTTATCAACCACTTAAAATATGTTTGGGAGCCATGAAATGAAAGTTTCGATCACCTGGAGCTGCTCCCTACATTAACTGAAATGGGTACCTATCAGTGGCTGATGTGCCTCATTATATCTTCCTTAATAGGATCAGCTTTTTCTCTTGCTACTTAGTCTGAGAATGGCATCGCCTAAAACCCGTCTCTTCACACTGTTGAAATGAAGTTCATGCAGGGGCCTCCCGAATGATATGAAAGCCTAACATTAATAGCTAAAAGCTTGGTTATGACTTCCAATTTAAATTGAGAAATGGCCAATTTGCAGGCACCGGGTGTTGAACTCACACACTTCTATTACCTAAATAGATTTTCCTCTCTTGGCTATTCTTATGTCCTGATATACTTGTAAATTCATGTCAATTTGGCTTAAAAAAGAAGAATAAGAAGAAAGGTGGCAGGCAAGGCCTAGGAGAAATATTGGAGTCATGTGTACAGGGTGGGAGAAATATCTCTCGGGTTCACATTTTAATGATCCTCCTGTTGTATTTTCTGGAAATGAACATGGATCTGAATCAGTTTGCAGCCAGAACCCCCTGCATGGATGAGCTTATATTGTGATTTGCAGAATGAAATGTGTGTGTGTGTGTGTGTGTGTGTGTGTGTGTGTGTGTGTTGGGAAAACGTGCACAGCAAAGTGGGTACATTTACGGAGGAGAAAGTGTCAAGCTATGCATTAATTAAGGCGATGCTTCAGGCTAAGCTATGCTTTAATTAAGGGAAACCGTAATACAGAAGTATAGATATTTGGAAATATGTCTCTGACGATGATTCTCAGTACTTGGGGGTGTATTTTCATCAAAACCTTGAGGATTCGTATCAATCCTAAGTGAGTGCCATAGACATGGTTGAACAAACAGAGATTCCAAGCTGGACATTTTAAAAATAATAATAATAATACCTTTATTGTCAATGTACAACATGTGCACAATGAAATTGGCTGAGTCTCCCTTACCCACCCCCACCCCCATCCCATCCCCATCCCGCTAGCAACTACTCAGTCTTATTGCACCCTGTGTACTTGACACAGAATGCGCCAGCCCACAGGTCAGTTCTTCTATACTTGTCCTGGGATTATTTCCCATTCAGCAGTCTGACAGCCCATGGATAAAAACTGTTCTTCAGTCTGTTGGTGCGGCAGGCTATACTACGATATCTTCTGCCTGATGGTAACAAGGTAAAGAGGTGCTGACCGGGGTGTGAATCATCCTTAAGAATTTTTTCAACCATCCTCTGAGGCAACGATCCCTAGCAATGTTGTCCAGTGCACTTAGGGGACAGCCCATGATATATTGAGTTCTGCTTACCACCCTCTGTAGTGTCTTCCTCTCAGCAGCTGTCAATCCAGCATACCAAACGGTAATGCACTATGTGAGGATGCTTTCAATTGTGGACTGGTAAAAGGAGATAATCAGTTGTTGTTTCACTTTGTTCTTACGCAAGACCCAGAGGAAATGCAGTCTCTGCTGGGCCTTCCTGACTACTTTGGTTGTATTGATTCTCCAGGAGAGGTCTTCACTGAGGTAACCTCCCAGAAATAATTTGACTTACCCTGAGCTGAGAGGAAGGCATCCAATCGTGAAAAAAAATGCCCCCCGAGAGAGGCTAGTGGTCCGGTTCTCGGAACCGAAAATAGGGTAAGTGCCCTCAGAGTGACCCCAAGATGCGGCCCATGCACCAATTGTTAGATTTAGGTGGTTTAGTGGTACCTCAAAAATGCCACTGACACGCTTTAGGGCGATGGTAGAATTAATAGGAATTTATTGAAAAACAGCCAGAGGGCGCTTTTACACGACCCCTAAGTTCTGCTGGCAACTTAAATTTGGACCAGAGATCTTGAGGGTTTGCTCCTCTTGCTGTGTTCCCACCCATCCACACTACCTTGCTCCTGTCTGCGTGAGGGGAGGGAGAAACAAAAGGGAGAAAAGAATGCAGGCTCACCTCCGCTCTGCTGTCGGCAGCTGCCCCGGGAAGCATTCCAGTCTCTTAAAGGAGTGGGGGACAAAAAACAAAAAAACAGAAGGCAGGACAGCCCGACACTCACTGCTTTACATCCGCATCCGATTTTTTTTTACCTCCGGAGAACAGGTACTTTTAAAATGCGCTGGGGCAAGCTTAGGTGGGCGTGGTCGTACTTAATTTTTTTAAAGTGCGCAGCTGGTGGGAAAACAATTTTAAGCTCCGCATCTGGGAGCCCTTTGCCTCGGATTTTAGGGGTCGTGTAAAAGCGCCCAGAGTTAAAGCAATACAGAAAGTATAGAAATAAAGGTCAGGGACCCTTTGTGGTTTTCCTATGTCACTTGACTAGTACGGTGACGAGTCCCGTTAGTGGTTTGGCTAGAATAAGGAAGTACTTTCTCAAACTCTTCTTAATATTTCTATAACTAAGGGCCTGTCTTAAGTGCATATTGAAGCAAATCATGTTATCATGACCTTTTCAACCTTATCAGTATCCAAAGGCTACAAGAGCAAATTTCATAATTTTATTATTTTCAGCTCTCATTTTGAAGATCTTAAGGCCTTTTTGCTGAATTAGCAAAGCAAAATGCAAATTTTGGAATTAAAAAACACACACATTTGGTTCATACTTGGGACCAGTTCTTAAGGAACATGGAAGGAAGGAAGGAAGGAAGGACTTTTCTTTTTTTCAAATTTCACCCCTCACTTGTGACTTGCTTGAACACAGCAAAGCTGAAACCTGTATCATGAGTTAGCTCATGTTCTTAAGAAGAAGAGGCCATCAGGAGAACTTTGCTTAATTAGTTCTGATAAAGCTATTAAACAAGAGCGAGTTAGTCTTTTGAGTTTAAGCAGTCTGACATTGTTCCCTTGGGGCAGAGGTTTGCTCCCGGTATTTTCAGTGGAGAAAAGTCCAGGCACTTGACGCAGATTCTGAAGGCAATCGCCAAGAAAAAAAAGTCCACAATAAACATGACATATTGCATAAAGGGGCCTTCTCTAGTCTTCCTTTCCAAAGCTCTCCTTGTTAACCACAAACATGTCCTTTCAGGATTTGGTTTCATCTTGCTCAGTCATCCAGCCCATCATCAGGATTCAGCAATGTTCAAGGGGTCCCAAATACTTCCTCAGGGTTGGGCAACAAGGAGCAGTCAAGTTGAGTGTCATCAGCCTATTGGTGGCACCTGAGTCCGAAATTTTTTTTTGGGGGGGGGGTTCTCCCAGCAGCTACCAATAGATGTTAAATAACATGGGGTTGGGTAGAGTGGAGGAGCACCATTTTGAGTCAATCCTGACAGAAAGGATACGAACCACTATAAGAGAGTGCCCTCAGTACCCAACCTGTCAAAAACTTTTGGGTCAACAGCAGGTTTTATGACCATTTCCCACCTCCCTTGGCCGAGGCAGCAGTGACAAAAGGAAAAAACGATTAGTGGCATCAAATGCTGCTGAAAGACCCAGGAGAACTAATAAAGTTGCACTCCCCTTATCTAGTCCCCAGCATGTGTCATCTACCATGGTGAGCAAAACAGTCTCAGGACCTGTTTAGATTGGTCATTTCCATGCAGGCTGGAGCAGGATACAAAGAGTCTCTTGAGGTTGGGGGGTGCATCTGGTACAAACAACAAACAATTCCTTGTAGCCCAATCCACTCTCATTTAATCACTTCCCCTGATCATCTGCAAAGGGTCAGGGGAAGTGAAATTATTTTTAAAAAATGTCCACTACATCATTGTTTCTCACTCCCTCTGTCGGTGCCTTTCCCTTTTCTCACTTCCTCCTTCCTTCTTCCCTTCCCTTATTCTCGCCCAACCTCAAAAAATACCTCTTCTCTCCCTCTGTCCCTCTCTTTCTCCTTTGGTATCTGCAGCCACAAGTCTAGCCTCATTTGGCAGCTGAGGTGATTGGTGCTGAATGCACAAGCCATAGCATCATTGGGTAAAAGGAGCAATGAGCGGCTGCTTGAGGGTGTGTGTAGCATTTACCCTTTTACCGTGTATGTGACTATACAGGAGGGGTGGATAAAGGGTTAACGCTCCTGCCCAAATATGGAATGTGGAGGCTGAGCCCTAGTGCTTCAATAGCCCCACCTGAGGTAGTTAGAATTAGATCAGAAAAAGAGAGGGCGAAGATAGGGCCAAGATAGGGAAACTGACAGGCACTGAGGAAGAGACAACACAGTTACAGAACTCTCAAGTTTGAGGGAGGGAATTAGAACAGTATTTGAGTGAACTGCTTTGAGAAACTTTAAGTAACTGAGCACAAGTGATCTGTATTTAACATCTTACTGTATTCAATAAACATTCATTTTATTTTATTTTATTTTATTTTTCCACATTACATCTTGTCCTGGTCTCAGTGATTGAACTGGGGTACCCTGACTGATTGCAGCAATGTGTGTTCGTATGTGTGTGTTGTATCATTACAGTCATGACCGACTCTTTGTGACCCCATGCCCATGGAGTTTTTTCTTGGCAGGAATACTGGAGTGGTTTGCCAGTTCCTACTCCAGGGACCTACAGTACCTGGCATTCCCTGGAGGGTCTCCCATCCAAGTACTAACCAGGGCGGACTCTGCTTAGCTTCCGAAATCAGGCGAGATCAGATGTGCTTAGGGCATCTAGGCAGCTCCAGTGGCAGCGATACCCGGGTCTAATTTGGTACAGGTCAATGGTCCATGAGACGACTGGGGGCGGGGCGGGCTGTGCTAGAGTGAGGTTGTGCCTTTCACTACTCTGTAGTGAGGGGAGTGTGGTAACCTGGCCACACCCGAAAGGCTGACCTCCACAGTGTGTTACTCCCCTGGCAGGGGTGCAATGAGCAGTGCACCAGTCTGACTGGGGTGGAGTGGGGGGGGGGACACACGGGGCTCTATCACACATCCTTTAAAATCTTGATCTAATTTTCAGATAAATCATTTCCAAAAATCTTGTCCCCATGGCCACCGGGCTTTTAAAAACAACAACAACAACCAGTAACACCCCTTCTAGCGAGCTTTCCAAGACCTACCTCTGGTGTTGGGTATTTTTTGCTCCATTTAAAAATACACATTTTTCTGGAGCCATAAGTCTGTGGGAGCACATATGATCCTGCTTTTTTCCCTAGTGCTGACCAGCTGGCCCTGGGGCTGGCCAGCGCTTTTTAATTAAAAAAAAAACAATTTATTCCTCCCCCCGCGCCCAACAGCTGGCCTTCAGTGCTTTTTTTTTTTTTAATCCCTTGGCCCCGCCCAGGGGCCCGGGGGGCTGGTCGACATTTTTTTTTTCCCCCCCCCCCGAGTGCCCATCAGCTGGTCTTTTAAAAATGTTTTTATATATGTTTTTTCCTAGCACTGACCAGCCCCGGGGCCAGCTGGTCAGTCCTAGGAAAAATAAATAAATAAATAATTTATTCTGTGGCTGACTCTGTGTCACCACACAGAGAAATGACACAATACTGCCTCCAGCCCAGTGCTTCTCTTGGGACCCAAGTCCTCTTTTTTTATCTTTTCATCCCCTTCCAGTCCCTGCATGGCACCTTCCTCCCAGGCCCAGCTGCCTCTGGCCGTTACTTCACGAGGTGCCTCGCTTCGAATTGACCTTGCCTTCGATTTGAATTCGGAGGCGGTTACGTGGTGGTCACGTGGTCTCCCTTCGCTCCCACCCCCGTTTCTCTGTACTCACGCGGGGCATTTTTGGGACCGAATCGATTACTACCTTACGTGCTCCCTTCGCATTAGAAAGCTGATTTGCAACGTCCGGTTCCACTCTCCTTTTATTTTTTTAAAAAAATTTACTCGGCGTATCGATGCATCAATGCTTGGCTGTCATTCACGACAGAGCGTGGTTACTGTACGATCCTGTGTTTTGTTTCCTGGCATCATTGGCAGCCCCCCCCCCGCCGCCGCCGCCGCTACTCGGGGGGAGCCCCGCATGGCACAGCCGCCCGCCCTCCGCCGCTTGCACGCTGCCTGCCCCGGGTGCCCTGCTCTGGTCGGGCGAGGCGGCAGCGGCTCCTCCTGCTCCCGCCGCCGCCGCCGCCGCTACTCAAGCGAGGAAGTAACAGCGCAAAGCGATGAAACAATATAGCGATGCA
>JAHTLZ010000268.1:6657806-6677586 GCA_023846285.1 Phrynocephalus versicolor | reverse complement strand
CCTGGAAGGTAGGTCACAGAAACCTCGCTTTATGGAGCTTTACCGGGCTTTCTTTTTCCTTTTTTTTCAAAAAGCGGGGTGGCCATGAGGACGGTATTTTGGGGCACGATTTTTTTAGTAATTTAAACTCTCTTTAAAGGGACATGTGACCGAGCCCATAGTTACGTCTTTGGCAATACAGTAGTCATTTTGAACCCACAACTCTTCTGAACTCCTCTTGCAACTTGGAAAGTGTTAATATAGCTTTGTGTGTTATCTTCTGTCAAGTTGCAATGATCCCAATAGGGCTTTCAATAAGTGTTTTTCCCCAATTCCACCCTCACCTCCACTGTGTTTCCATAGTCAAGTGGGGATTCAAGCCCACATCTCCTGAGATATAGTCTGTCACTCTGTCACTATATTACCAAGAGTAACATCTATTCCTCTTTAGCTGCACCCTCTAACTGAGGAAATGGGTGCCTTCAGATATAATGCAGAACTAGTGTTTAATGGTGAGTGCATAAATTGTCATGAGCTTCAGGCTCAAACATACCATATTTCATATAGTTGTTGTGAGTTTTTTGAGTTGTCTGGCTCTGTTCTGGAAGGTTTTTCTTCCTGATGTTTAGCCAGACTCTGTGGCTAGCATCTTCAGAGGGCAAGGAGCTCAGGGAACAAGAAGTTCTCTGTGTGTTCTGGGGTATAGAGTGAGCGAGACTGTGTGGTTTTAAAGTAGTGGGAAAGAGGAAACTTGTCATAAGCAGGAGAATAGGTGTTAGTCATTACATTGTGATGGAGAGATTAAGAAGTTTCACTGCAGTCAGGGGTGGCAGCAATCCTTCTCTGCAGTTGATGGGTGTTTTTAGCTGTTCTATTGTGTGAACTGATCACTGGTGGTGCTTGTGGCTGGGTGGGAAAAATACGCCATCTTCCCTTTGCACTGCCTTCTTTCCTGAATACATTATAATGTATCGGTATCTCTGGTGAATGATGAGGGATATTTCACTCTTTTATGTGCCTTGTGGAAGAGCCTCATGGCACAGTGGTTAAACTGCTGTACTGCAGCTGTAACTGTGCTTATGACTTGGGGTTCAATTCCAGGTAGCCGGTTCAAGGTTCACTCAGCCTTCCAGCCTTATGATGGGGAGGCGAGGGGCAATGTGTTGCTTGCATAATAAAAATGTAAAATCCCCAGAGATTGCTTTGAGTGCTATGGCACACTTTGCTTTTTTTGCCTTTTGTCAGGAGGTGTGCAACTACATGGTCCTAACCAGCACCTGTTAAATTAGCCTTCTGCGCTGAGTTCTGGTGGAGGACACAAAATCCCATTAGAATTGAGAGGTGAGACAACATGTCTCATGCAGCAAAATGCCTTGGGTTGGTTCAGTGTTGAGCATTCATCAGAAAAGTGAAGGGAGAGGAGACAATTATAGAAGACCTCAATCCAGACATCAGAGGTTGGACATACCATCAGACCTGGGTACCATCACCTGCCTGAGAGTTCCTGCTGCTGATCCTCTTCCACGTTTTTTGCCACTTCGCATGCTGCCTCTTGGAGATGTGGATGGGAGGGACCTTTCTGGTCTGGAGTGAACTGTCAATTTATACAGCACTAACCAGTCATCCATTCCCTGCCTCTCTGCTCTGTGGTCTCCTTTCCTCCACTTTGGTCTGTTAGTTTGTTGAGGCCTATTGCTTGAAGTAGTCATCTTTGTCACTTTGCTGTATTCTTTGTTCAGTTGTAAGTAAGCGGAACCTTTTTAGTCGTTCTATTGTCTTACTGGGATTACATAAGAACATGAGTACATAAGAAGAGCCATGCTGGATCAGGCCAAAGGCCCATCTAGTCCAGCTTCCTGTATCTCACACTGGCCCCACCAGATGCATCTGGGAGCGCATGAGACTAGATGTTTGTCTCCTGATACCACTCCCCTGAATCTGGCCCTTGAAGTACCCCGGTTTTAAGCCTGGTGATTACACATCTCCATCATGGTTTGTAACCTGTGATAGACTTTTCCTCCAATCCCCTTTTGAAGGCATCCAGGCCAGATGCCATCACCACATCCTGTGGCAGGGAGTTCCACAGGCTAACAACGCGCTGGGTGAAAAAATATTTTCTTTTGTCAGTTCTTACTCTCCCAGCCCTCAATCTGAGTGTATGTCCCGCAGTTCTGTTATTTTGCGAGAGAGAGAAGAGCCTCCCTCTATCCACTCTACTCATGCCCTGCATTACTTTGTACGTCTCAATCATATCCCCCCTCAGGCACCTTTTTTCCAGACTAAAGAGCCCCAAATGTTTTAGCCTTTCCTCATAAGGGAGGTGTCCCAGCTAATTGTGCCAGCTAATAAGAAAATGGGTGAACTCACCTGGGGAATGGAGTACATCCTGCTCTGAGAACCCCTGCACTTCTGAAGTGACGGTTAGGTTGGATTGTTCTGAGTTACTGCTCTCTAGTTCTGTACATTGGTGGTGGGCGATTCACTTTTTGCTTGATAAAACTGGTTCTGCAACATCCTTGTGTAGTTTTGTGAGTTGAATTAGGCTTTTTTTTAAAAAAAAACTCATTAGAGCAGAAGAAGGAAAGGAATTGTGTAGTTATTTTGGGATGCCAATGAATTTTCATTGCCCTACTGAAAAAGACAGCGAAAAAGATTGTGTGACGGAAAGACCCCTATCCCATGAATGCTTTCATGTTCCAATTGCTATTCTCCTGAAGGCATTTAAAATTAGCTTGCCGATCACAATTATTCAACAAGCGAGAGTAAGATCAAATGAGGCATGTCAATCAGCACTAGAGAAGGCTTGAGGCTGATTAGAAAAGCATATTTAATGTTTGTGGTGTGGTGCAAAACTTTGGATGGAGTAGAATTGTTGGTTCTTTGCAACATCGGATCCAGAGATGACAAAAGGGTTACCCTACCTTTGGGGACTAATTGGTTTGGCCCAATGAGTGAGGAATTCTAAAGGGCTGAGTTTGAGCTTGTATGGTTTCAGGGGGCAGAATTTAGGCCATGGGATTTCCAGTGATAAGTGGGGGTGGGACGTAAGAATGAATGAAACATAATCCGTTCTTTGGATTTCTGTTTCGAGGTTCTTGCATCTCAAAACAGCTGGATCTCTATGTCACATGGAATAAATGAAGCATTAACTGAAAAATCACATACACACACACTTAAGTTCTCATGGGAGATACTGAACATGGCAGTTGCTTTGGGAAAGTTGGGCAATATATAAATATAAAAATAAATAAATATTATTCAACGGCCACTTTAGAAACTACAGAACAGTGTACCATCGTATAACAAGCAGTTTGTTTAACAGAAAATTCACTTAAAGGAAAAAAAATCAGAGATAGGGGAAATCGCTTAACAGAATCGCCTATGGGGCGAATCCGTACAACATAAAAATGGTCACGATTAGGGAGTACTCCATTTTCCAATTCATTCCTATGGGAAATTTGTACAAAGGAAAATTTGCTTAACAGAATTTCATTTGGAATGGATTAATTCCTTTATACAAGGCACCACTGTATTTGTTCGCAAGCAATATTTTACCCTGGCTGGATAGCTCAGTAGAGGTCGCGAGTTCAATTCCCCAGTGTGGCTCCTGGTGAATACAGCCCACCTGTGAAGCCTTGGTCAAGCTGCAGAGTCCCAGGGCCCGGAAAATCCTGGAATGGGGTGGCCATAAGTCAGAACTGACTTGACTTGACTCATTGTCATTGTCATTGTTGTTGTTGTCATTGTTGTTGTTGTTGTTGTTATCGTTGTTGTTGTTGTTGTCGTCATTGTTGTTGTCGTTGTCATTGTCGTCGGCTCCACCACCACCACCACCACCACCATCATCATTGTTATTCTACCATGTAGAAAAATCAGATAAGAGGAATTCACCTTAATATAAAGTCAAAACTCAACACCATGCATTACTGAGCTTTAAAATTTTCCTACGTCGACTACAGTTCTTCCCTTCCTGCTGCCCGGAGATGCTGAGAGTTGTAATCCACAGAGTAAATTTCCCAGTTTCTTTCTTCCTACTGGCACAGGGTTAGGTTCTGAAAACAGACACATAACACAAAGAGATAAAGGGATCAGACAGTTTCACTTCATGTGCAGCCTGTCTACATGGACAGAAATGTGTACAACACAAGAAAGAATACAGGACCTCTTGCTGACTGTAAAATACCTTGCAAATTAAAAGCAGGCCAGTAAATATAACAAGTTATGGCTCTGTATCTTGACATGAAGCTGTTTTAGCGTTCAAAAGAAAGGAACAGTGATGTGTCATGGATCCGCTATCTTATTGGAAGAAATGCACTTTGTTCTCACTTGACTTCAAAGAGACATTTTAATTCTCCTGTAGACATGGGCTGTCTAAAAAAGCTCATGGTTTTAGGATATGTGGATCCTACTCTGTCACTATTTGATAAATTGAGAAGGCTCACCATAAGTCAGAATTATACATACAGTGGTACCTTGTATAAAGGAATTAATTTGTTCCAATGAAATTATGTTAAACAAATTTTGCTTTGTACAAATTTCCATAGGAATACATTGAAAACAGAGTAATCCCTAATCACGACTGTTTTTCTGTTGTATGGATTCGCCCCATAGGCGATTCTGTTAAGCAATTTCCCCCTATCTCCGAATTTTTTTTCCTTTAAGCAGATTTTCTCTTAAACAAATTGCTTGTTATATGAGGGTCCAGTGTTTATATAATTCTGACTTTTGGTGATCCTTCTCAATGTTCTCTGAATGCAGAATACTGTATACAGAAGTGGTTCAGCATTCTCCTACAAGGATACCCCAGAAGAAAGGAATGGTAAACCACTTCTGTGTATTCTCAATCCAGAAAACCTCAAGAAGGATCACCATATGTCTGAATTGACTGGATGGCACGCAATTATATTATAAATTATATGTGTCTGAATTGACTTGATGACATGCCAGGGGGGAAGCCAGCTGGCTAGCTTGCCACCCTGCCAAGGGGGGGGGGCTGCTAGCCCTCCCACCAGCTCCTCTCCCATTGCAGCCACTGCCACCGGCACACAGCTGGTTGATATTTTTTTGACAGGTCGGACTGTGGGGAGGGGCCCGACCTGTCAAAAAAACTAGCAGGGTGCCGGTAGCGGTGGCTGTAATGGGAGAGCTCGTGGTGGGAGGGCTAGCAGACCCCCTCCCTGACCTAGGGGAAATCCAGCCAGCTAGCTTGATTCAGAAAGCCAGGATCGAAGCCGCCACCACACCTCCTTCATCCACAGAGACCCAGACAAAGGGAGGGTGGCAGAGGCTGCAATCCTGGCTGTAGCCTCTTCGTGAAGTGAAATCCAGTGGCTATCCAGTTCAGTTTCCAAACCAAAAAAAGTGGTTTGTTTCATTTTGTGACTACACTCAGTCTGCTATTTTGTAACATTACGAGTCGTTTTGTAACATTACGAAACGACAAAATAGCATGTCATTTTTCGTTTTTGTTCCCGTCTCTACTTTGTGTCTTTCTTTCTGCTTGCAACACAGACATGATATTGTGCAGCAATATGGAGCCCTCTCCTGGCATTTTGAATCATGGATTGAGAAGCACCCTATCCCATGTTCATAAACTGCAGGTAAAATATTAGGCATGCCCATGTAGATGTTCTAAGAGTTTTTGGATGGAGGAATGGGGAATATTACTTCCTGGCCAGCAGATATCCAGGGAACTAAGAGGGTGCTTTGTCTGTTCATGAGTGGAACCCAGGCCTTTCAGGCTGTTTATATTCATGAAGCTAATTGACTTACCTGGGTGCAAGTTTGTACATGGCACAGTGGTTAAATGCCTGTACTGCAGGTAAAACTGTGCTCACAACCTGGGGTTCAATCCCAGGTAGCAGGCTCATGGTTGACTCAGCCTTCCATCCTTCCGACGTCGGTAAAATGAATACAGTACCCAGCTTGCTGGGGGAGGGGCAATGTGTAGCCTGCACAGTGTAATTAAAAACTGCAAACCGCCGAGAGACTACTTGAAGTGGTATGAGGTGGTATATAAGCAGAACACTTTGCTTTTCCCTCCACCTAGCTTTCTGTTGGGAAAACTCCCAGCTGGCACTGGGGCAGGAACAGGAAGCCATGGCTTACCTCAGCCACAGGTCTTCCATTTGTGCCACATTTAGATGTGGCTGTCGCCTGTATGTGGGGAAGAACTCCAGGAGTGGAGAATGATGGGCTTTGTAATCCAAGAAACCGAGTAATCCTGACCCGATTGAGGAATAAGATTTCAAGCCTTTAGTCACATATTACACAAAAGAGTTCTGTGTAAATTTAAAATTGTTATATGTGTTGCCTTTGAGCAGGTCTTTCCATAGTCACCATTAAATCCCAGAATTAAAATTAAAAAAAGAAAAAAATTCATAAGGCAGCCCTCTCCAGGTTTATTCCCCAGGGCAAAAGTAGCAATTACAGCCCAGAACATAGGAGACATACAGCTCATGGTCCCTGCAATCCAGGACACATCTAGTTATATTGGAGGCATTATTTTTAGCCTATATGAGATCTCCTTCCTCTCTCCTTCTCTCTCCAAAGAGCCAAATGGCCACACGAATCGAAGAGTCTTTTTCTGTGAATTTGGGCCATTAACTGTCACCGAGCACTCCAGCGAGGTTTTCATCTGATGTACTGCACTCTGGGGTCATTTCGTAGACATCAAAGGCAAAGGGAATGGAACTAATCCCGGACCTCAACAAGGTTCTGTTGACAGTTTCAAGCCATTAGTTTGAAGGTTTGCTGGAGACCAGTGGGCTCAGCCAGGCAGGGCCCCATCCTTCGGCACATACGTTTCATTTTGAAATGCTAACCAAGTTCTGAGAAGGAGATATCTTTCTGAGATGAAGCTCTCTTGTTTTTGATCAACAACACCCAGGGGAGTCCAAGATGTTGTCTCTTCGTGTTTCTCTCCTGCAAAGAAAAGGTCTGCCGATTTCTTGAGCCAACTAGAAAAAGCTAGAGAGGAAAATGCAATAAACCCCCCCTGCACTGTGAGAAGTTCAGAGTATCTTCAAGATATTTCCTGTAACTTGGAAAGAACATTCTTATCTCTGATGGGTGGGTTGGTTTTGTGCCCAAGCTGCACAAAACCAACCAACCCATCAACCCACTCACCTAGTGCCGGACGATATTTGTTTTATTTTATTTTTATCCTGTTCCTATTAGTGCATGGCACTTACTCTGGCCAGTTACAACAGATAGAATCCGAAAAAAAATAATAATAAATAAAGAATGTATAAATGACTCAGCCAGCTTTATGGCCAAATGGGGATTTGAACCCAGGTCTCACTGTTATACAATACTGCAGCAATTCTGGCTGGGAAATCTGTATCATCTCATCGTCTTCTTAGAAGTGAGGAGCTAGTAGGGATCCTATGGATGATTAAGTCCATAGAATCATAGAGTTGGAAGAGACCTCAAGGGCCATCCAGTCCAACCCCCTGCCATGCAGGAACCCCCATGACAGGACTCCCGACAGATGGCCATCCATCCCCTACCTAAAAACCTCCAAAGAAGGAGACTCCACCATCCTCCTTTGTGGCAGCATCTTCTACTGCCGAACAGCTCTAACTGTCATGAAGTTCTTCCTAATTTTCAAATGTAATCTCTTTTCCTGTAGTTTTAAACCATTGCCCCGAGTCCTAGTCTCTGAAGCCATGGAGAACAAGCCTGCCCCCTCTTCAATATGACATCCTTTCAAATATTTAAATATGGCCATCATATCCCCTCTCAACTTTCTTTTTGTAAGGCTAAACATTTCCAGTTCCCACACCGCTCCTTGTAAGATATTTCTTCCAGACCTTCAAGCATCCTGGTCGCCCTCCTCTGGACCTGTTCAAGGTTGTCAGCATCCTTTTTAAATTGAGGAAGTACAGTTGGGGAATCAAACTTCCAACCTCTGGCTCAAAACCTAAGCTATCCAGCAGTTGTTCTCCAAAAGAAAAGGAACTTTCCCAAGCTTTGATATCATAGTCAGCCCCACAAGAAGGACATGGAATAAGGACAGCAGGAAGAGCCCTGGGCCACCACCCAGAGTGGCCCATTGCTAGATGAGGGGTGTATATAAATTGAACAAATAAATAGATAATAAATAAATAAGAACTTCAAGGAGGCTAGAGAGATGTGCACATTTTAAAATGGGGACATTTCTACGCTGGAATGACTGTAGGCCGACAAAATGTATGCTTCTGTTCCATTTATTCTCGATACCATCTGCAACTTTTTATTTGAAGGATAAAATGTCTGCATGCGTTTGGATCAGAATTTGTTGAGGAACACAGAAATGTCATCTAAAGTGCTGAGGACCAAACAATCC
Organism: Phrynocephalus versicolor; assembly: GCA_023846285.1. Taxonomy (NCBI): domain Eukaryota; kingdom Metazoa; phylum Chordata; class Lepidosauria; order Squamata; family Agamidae; genus Phrynocephalus; species Phrynocephalus versicolor. The sequence continues at coordinate 6,669,278 of JAHTLZ010000268.1, read as the reverse complement.
CCTCGTATCTTGCTGTGCAAAAGCACAGTAATGGACCTAATAAATCACAAGGAGAGGTCCACTGCTGGTTAAGAAGAAAGATTTGATGGCACCAAACCAGAGCCACAGTCGGAAACATGGTGGGAATACAAACGTTGAAATGGCCTTCATGTACCTGTACACATACATGTGTGTATATTCTATTTAGTGGCCAAATTGCTGTTACTTGGGTGGTTAATCCACGCCCTTTGTTCCGCGACTAGTTTTGTACCATGACAGCATTGGTTGCAATCACGTGGTTTTGTCCCTGTTTCAGTGTTCCCATGGTTGTGAAAACTTGTCTCATGACAAGTATTACCTCACAGTCTTGTACTGTGACAAACACTGAATTTGTCTAGCTTCCTTTCCCCCCCCCCTTTTTGGAGGGGGTGGGTGTTTTAAAATATTCTTTTTCGATATTTTGTTTCTGAAAAGTCAAAATTTAAAAAACGGACACAGTTTTCTGAGAGAAACAAATGTTTTGTTGCGTGACAGTCGTCACTACACGGTGTCTTGTCTTGGACCAGAAAGCAGGAACAAAGAGTGACAAGGGAAAACCCTACCCCAGCACCAGGTACAGTATTGTTGAACTTAGCACCAATTCCGGGCGCGTGGTCGAGACAAATTTCAGTAGTAGAGATGGGCATGAAACGAACAATTTTTCGTTTCCGTTTTCATTTTTTCATTTCGTTAACTAACGAAACGACAAACGAATTTTGTCTTTAAAATGAAACAAAACGAACAGAAACACCGGAAATTTTGTCGTGCATTTCATTTCCGTTACTGCAATATGAGTGAATCGCTTAAAATCCTAAAAAAATCACAACAAATTGAAATAAATGGTAACGAAATGGTAACGAAACGAACGAAAACGAAAATGAATTTTTTGCAAAAATTCACAAAAAATAGAAACGAACCGAAACGGACCCTCCAAATGACAAACGACAAACGAAATGCCATTTTTTTTTATTCGTGCCCATCTCTATTCAGTAGTGTGGCCATGAAAGTAAGGATTCAGACATGGGGAACGGAGTCAGGTTGTCTTGTTCTTGTTCCAAACAATAAGGAGTACCTGAATGGGTGGGTTCAAATTACAAGAAAGGAGATTTTTGGTGCGCCAACTGGAGGAATGAGTAAGGAGACACACTGAGCCTTCCCTTATTGCTGTCATGTACCTTCCACGCACTCTTGACGTAACGATGATCATCTCAAAAGGTCCTGTCATTCTCAGTTTGTGGTGGATCTCAAGGATGTGGACAGAGTGATTTCTTAAATGGGGGAATCATTTGCTGATTTCAGTTCTTCCCCGTTCTGGTTAATGAAATCTGCCATGACTCAGGGAAGGAGAGAAGCTATCATAAAATCTCAAAGAAACTAGGTTTTAGCTAGTTTGGGTGTTGGGGGCACACCATCTCTCTGGACGGCACCTTATCTGTCATCTATAGGAAGCTGCTGAGAAAGATTATCCAGGACCTTGGGATAAGGTGCCACCAATATGCTGATGACACTCAGCTCTACTGCTCTTTTTCTCCAAACCTGGAGGAAGCCATCAGGACCCTTCCACCTTGCTGGACCTTGAGAATGGACTGGACAAGGGCAAACAAGCTAGGACAAAACCCTGACAAGATGAAAGCGCTGCTTGTCAGTAAAAAGTTAGATTTGGGGACTAGGATTCAATCTATTCTAGAAGGCGCTGACCTATTCAAGAATGGTGTTCCAGAATGGTGTGTTCTGGAAATGGCCCTTGACTCGGTGCTGTTGCTGGACTCCCAGGTAGCAGCAGTGCCATAGAGTGTCTTGCCACAACTCTCACTTTCCCGAGCACCATTTGGCTTGCAACAGTCATTCATGCCTCACTTAGAGCCCTTTTACATGACCCCTAAGTTCCACTGGTATCTTAAATTTGGATCCCCCCAGCCAGATATCATGTGGGTTTTGTTCCTCTTCCTGTGTTCCCACTGTTCCGCACTCTGTTGCTTCTGTCTGCGGTGAGGGGAGGGAGAAAAAAAGGGAGAAAAAATGCAGGCTCACCTCCACTCACCTCCATCTGCCTTCAGAGCAGCCCTGTAGGGATTCCTGTCTGTTAAAGGGGCGGCGGGGACAACAAAAACAAACAGAAGGTGAGGAGAGCCCGGCATCACAGCTTTACAATCGCATCAGAATTTTTTTTACCTCCGGAGACCAGGTACTTGTAAAGTGCGCTGGGGAGTGCTTAAGTGGGCGTGGGCGTACTTTTTTTTAAGTCCACTGCTGATGGGAAAACAATTTTATGCTCCAGATCTGCAAGTGTTTTGGAGCAGATTTTAGGGGTCATGTAAAAGGGCTCTTACATCCTTTTCTGGCTACTGCAAAATGCTCAGCATGGAGCTACCCTTAAAGATGGACTGGGATCTTCTGCTGGAGCAACATGTGGCACTTAAGCTGCTAACTGGTACACAATATCAGAAACTTTGTTGGTTTAAATTGTTTTAATATTTTGATTTTAATGTTTTTATAGAGGTGTTGATTTACTTGATTTATCATTTTTAAACATACTGTATTTTTCTGTCTATAAAATGCCCCCATGTATAAGACAACCCCCACTTTTCCAACCCAAAATTACAGTTTCAAAACTACACGGTTCTCTCCTTTGCTTACTTCTTTGCATAAGACGACCCTCAATTTTTAGTCCAACAATTTTGGACAAAAATATAGTCTTATACACGGGAAAATGCTGTAGTTTCACCTGCTTTTATTCTTCTAAGAAATTTGTAAGTCACTTTGAGCTCCCCCTTTTTAAGCAAGAAGGTAGTACCTAAATCTAATTAACTAACTAACCAACTTTAATTGCTGCCTTTATGGAATCAATCCAACCTATGCTATATTTTCCTCTTGTCTTCTTACCTTCTACTTTTCCTAGCATTACAGTAACTGGAAGTTGTATCCATACTAAATAACTTTCCCAAGTGCTGATGAAGTGAGGAGATACTTCTGCAATGAGCAGGTGCCTGGTTTTTGAAGGCAAAATACCCAGACAGATATGTGACACTGGAATTCTGATACAATGGACCCTTGTATAACAAACAGTTTGTATAACATAAAATCTGTACAACATAAAAAATTCTGGAGATAGGGGAAACTTGCTTAAAAGAATTGCCTATGGGGCCAATCCATACAATATAAAATGGTTGCGATCAGGCATACTCCGTTTTCAATGCACTCCTATGGGAAATTTGTATAAAGAAAAATTTGCTTAACAGAATTTCATTTGGAACAAATTAATTCCTTTGTACAAGGACCTGCCTGCCTGTCTTAGAAGAAATCTTCTAGTTTGTATTTAAAGTCACAACATTCTCAAAATTATTTATAAATTTGCATCTGTACATATGTATTAGCTCAAGGAATTCTATACAATTCAGCTTTTCTTGCAAATAGTCAAGGGCAACCTAGACATGTATCCTCTACTGATCTCAATGAGATCAACCTCGGCTTTGGCAATTGTGACTGTGCACTTGGATTGTCAGCACCCTTTTCCTTGCCTGATCCCCATCTAATCCAGCCACTGTTTGGCATTTTCCCACAATGCCTCAGGAGAAACAAATGGCTAGACAGCGCCAAAGAACTCATCCCTGCAGCAGGATGTTATAAGAGCTCAATAATGTAGAATCATGGACTGTTGATTTGGACTGTAGTCCAATTTTGTTTTGTTAATATTTGATTATAGTTATTTTTATTTATTTATTTATTTATTTATTTATTTATTTATTTATTTATTTATTTATTTATTTATTGTTATATTTATATCCCGCTTATCTTCTAAACAGAACTCTAAGCGGCGTACAAACAGGCGAACAGGCGACGAAACAAGACAGAGATAATTTATAATACAACAAAATCAACAGGTAATAACAACAATATAGAAATACATACAATAAATAAAATCATTTTGCGTCCCGAAGTGCCAGCGAAGGCGTAAATCCTAATGATTTGGTTGTAAGTTTTATATAACTTGGATTATTGTCATTGTTTACTGTTTATAAGTTGTATTTTCTGTTATAAACCACCCAGAGTAGCCTTCGGGCTAGATGGCGTGGTATAAAAATCTAGACAGACAGACAGACAGACAGACAGATAGACCTGTTTCCATTTGCTGTTTCTTGGAATTCATACAGTATATATCCAGTTAAAAACTTGACTATTGGTTCTTGGCTGTAACAGTGGCCTTGCACTCATCTTGAAACTTGGCCCTGATTCTGTTTCCCATCCATTTAAGTTCACTGATGACCAAGATGTCAATGTTTATTCTTGCCATCTAATGTATGAGCATATCCAGTTTACCCTGGTTCATTGATCTCACATTCCAGGTTCCTATGCAGTATATTTCTTTGCAGCAGTGGACTTCCCTTTCTCTTCCAGGCACGTCTGCAGCTGAGCATCCTTTCAGCTTTGGCCCAGCCACTTCATTAGCTCTGGAGTTACTTGTACTTGTCCTCTGCTCTTCCTCAGTAGCATGTTGGATGCCTTCCGACCTGAGGGTTTCATCTTCCAGTGGCATATCATTTAGCCTTTTGTTACTGCCCATGAATTTTTCTTGCCGGTCCCACTCTAGGTGAACCACATTCAGTAAGAACTCTCCACTATGACCTGTCCATCTTGGGTGGTCCTGCACAGTATAGCTCATAGCTTCTATGAGTTACTCAAGCTCTTCGCCAAGACAAGGCAGCTTTCACATGCCCAGGTACATTGAGAATACCATACCCTAGATTATCTTGGTCTTGGTTTTCAGTGAGTTATCCTTACTCTTAGGGATCTTTTCCCATTCCTTCACAGTTGCCTTTACAAGTCTCAGTCTTCTTCGGATTTCTTGGCTGCTGTCTCCATATGGAGCAGCACCTGAACGAAGATTTTCAACACTTTTAATTTATTTCTTGCTAACATAAATGTTCATCTGATTCTCTTGTGGTCTTTTGGGAGAAAGGTGGTGTGTGTGTGTGTGTGTGTGTGTGTGTGTTCAGAGTTCAACTGTAATTCTTCTTCTCCACTTCCTTCTTTCACCTTAATCATTATTCACTTGCCATTGTTATTTTCTGTCAACAATATGGTGTCACCTGTATATCCTAAACTACTCATGCTTTTTTCCCACAAACTTTCACTGCCTTTCATTTGAATCTAATCAACCCTTCCACACGTGCTTATTAATATTCTAGGCAGTAGTTTGCTACATTAAATCAATGAAATGGAATCGGGCTTCCTTACATAGAAATATAAGAGCAAGGTCAGGCCATATATAGGGGAATTCACACATTTAGGTCAGATTATGGTGGAAAAAGTCTGCAAACTTTCAGATACATGATACAGAAAAAGGGTGGGACCTGCTCTCAATCATCCCAGAAAGCAGGAAACATAATAATGTTTCATTATTGTTCAATAAGCATTGTTCAATAATGTGTTCAATAAACATTGTGTTGCATTGCATTTTATTTCAGGCTTTCCACTTTGACCGTGATCTAATTTATCCACTTGTTTCTTCCTCCTGGGTATAAGCTTGTGTATCTGCAATTTCCTGCCCTTTTATTTACAGGTGAGTTGCTTTTCTTTTTCTCATCATCGTCACTAATTCCCTACAAGCTCCCTCTTCTGCTCTTGAGATGATTGGATTTCCATGTGGGGATAGGGAGGTGAACCTCTCCCTTATCTCTTTGCTTAGTCCCACCCTTGCCTCCGTGTGTCCCACACGGGGGGCAGAATTTACTTGATAATTGAAGATCGAGACGTTTTGATTGGATGGCTCAATGGCTAAGCTCTGCCTCCCAAAATAAGGGGTTTGGCAAGCTCCCTCCCTCAAAATAAAATAAAATGATTTTCCAGAAAGCTGGGAAAGTTGTTCAAAAGGAGATGAGAGGAAAGCTCTCTAGCTGTCAGGGGAAAGTTTGTCAAAATTTGTATTTAATAGTGAACATTGATGCTGTTTTGGAAGGAGCCCTCAGCAACGGAGGAAAACAGTGAAGAACAGGCAATTTTGACACACACAAAAACTGCTGCAAGATCATTAGAATGATTAAAAATGCTTCCAGTAAAAAAAAAAAAAGTCTGCTGCAGTCCAAAGATTCCTATAGGGACTTTAGATTAAGAAACAACAGGAATCACAGAATCATCGTAGGCAGTGGTGTAGCTAGAGTTTGGAGCACCCAGGGACAAAGTCAGTTTTTGCATCCTCTCCTTCCCCCAACTGTGTCTCGCCCACCAAGCAAGGGGGGGTGGGCAGATCCTGGGGGAACAGTGGGGGAGAGGAAGAAGGGTCTCTCCTTCTCATTCCCTCTTTGTGGATCTCCTTTCCAGTTAAGGCTCTCCTGTGAAAACCACACTGCGTGCGGATAGCGCCAAGTAGGCAATTTTTTCCCCAAGCATCACCTCTGCAGCACACTTCCCACCTCCTTCTTTCCCCCAGCTAAGGCTTGGCAGTCATTAGTCCGGGAAAAGGAGGAGAGGGAAGCAGGCAATGGGATTTTTTCCCCGAGCAGCACCTCCGTCGCACGCTTCCCTCTCCTCCTTTCCCTGGGCTAACAACCACCAAGCCTTAGCGGGGGGGGGGCAAAAGAGGAGCGGGTGCTGCTTGGGGGGGAATTGCCTGCTTCCCTCTCCTCCTTTCCCCCGGCAAAGGATCACCAAGACTTAGCGGGGCAAAAGGAGGACTGTTGGCTGGATGGCGCATGGCTTTCTAATCCTGCTCCCCCTCCAGGCGCCCCCAGATTGCTGCGCGCCCATGGGAAATGCACTCTTCCACCTCTCCCTAGTTAAGCCGGTGATTGTAGGGTTGGAAGGGACCTTGGAGGTCTTCTAATCCAACTGCCCCCAAGGTAGGAGATCTCATACCATCCCGGAAAGATGACTGTCCAATCTTTTCTTGAAAACCTCCAGTGATAGGACACCCACAACATCCAGAGGCAAACTGTTCCAATTTAATGTCTCTCACTAGAGATGGGCATGAAACAGAAATATAGTGCTTCATTTGGTCTTGTTTCAGTCTTCATTTTGCTTCATTTCATTAATAACAGATTTTTTAAAAAGAATTTTTGTCAAATTAGACGAAATACTTCGTAAGGCTATAAATAATGAAGAGCTTTTTTAAAATTTAACAGTGACCCCACTGCCCTATATCAAAGACCCTCAAACCTTCCAATCAATTTGTTTCCAAGCAAGGAACCCTCTGTAAAGAAACTAGCTAAAAACTTAATGGCTATGTACTGCATGGAGATATCAGGCAGATAAGCTCAACAGCTGATCGGCGGCACAGCAAGGAAGGAAAATTTAAAAAAAAACAATCCTACTTAAAAAGGAAAGGAAAACAATCAGTTTAAATCAACTTGCAGACACAGTCAGCGAAGGGAAGAGCTCAGCTCCTGGCTAGCTTCAGGCAGATCAAGATCAGATATAAGCTATCTCAACAGCTGAGGCATGGGAAGGAAAGAAAACAAATTAATCAGTTTAAAAATAAACCTCCTCTTCTCAAGACGGCTGGATCAAGAGGCTAGGACGAATCATTTCATTTCCAAAACAAAAAATGGTAAATGGTGTTTCGTTTCAGTTCTTGATGATGCACTTGTTGCTGTTTCATTTCATTTCGTAAGGTCTCGTAAGCTTATGAAATGACGAAACAGGGTGTCATTTCTTTGTAAGGTGCCCATCCCTAGCTCTCACTGTCAAGTAATTTCTCCTAACTTCCAGCTTGGCTCTCCCTCTAATGAGTTTCCACCCATTGGTTCTTGTCATACCCTCAGGTGCAACTGAGAATAAATCAATGCCCTCTACTCTGTCGCAACCCAGTGGAAGACTGCTATCGTGTCTCCCCTCAGTCTTCTCTTTGTCAGTATAAACATGCCCAGTTCTTTTACTTGTTCTTTATACGATTTAGCCTCCAGTCCCCTTATCATCTTTGTTCCTCTTCTCTGCAGTTTTTTCTAGGGCCCCTGTCTCTTGTTTGTGTTGTGGTGACTAGAACTGGACACTGTATCCCAAATGTGGCCTCACTAGGGCAGTATAGGGTCCTGTAATCTTGGTGCTATCCCCCTCTTGATACAGCCTGTTCGCTTTTTTGGCAGCTTCAGCACCAAATAACCCATCTGGGGATAAATAGGACAGGAGATTATGAACAGTCCAGCCCTAGGACTGGAGCTAGAAAGCTAGTTTTAGATGGAGATGCACCTCCCCCAAAACAAGCCTTTTCCAACTGAGGCAGTTATTTCACATCCTTCTTTGTTCCGCGACTAGTTTTGGACTGTGTCAGCGTTGGTCACGATCACGTGGTTTTGTCCCTCTTTCAGTGTTCCCATGGTCTTGTACCATGACAAACACTGGATTTATCTACCTTCCTTTTTCCTTTTTGGGGGGGGGGGCTTAAAAATTCTTTTTTGATATTTTGCTTCTGAAAAGTCAAAATCTTTGCAGGCAGGGAAGGAGTCTGCGGCTTGTCTGGCTAGCTTTCACTTTCTCCACATGGCCGCATTGGAATGTTTCAGGTGATAGCCTTCAGGATTTCTTTATTCTTTATTCCTTTTGCTTGCTAAATAATTAATTGTGTGTCTGGTGTCCCTCTTGTGTGGCTTTGAAGTTTGGTTTGTTTTATTGGTATTTAATGGAGGAGGGCAAGGGGGTGGTGATCACCTGGGGTGGGTGGGCACTTTGAACGTAACACCCAACCCAGTATCTGGGACACAGTTTTCTGAGAGAAACAATGTTTTGTTGCATGACAGTTGTTACCTCAGTGTCTTGTCTTAGAACAGAAACTGGGAACAAACCATGACAAGTAAATACCCTACCCCAGCGCCAGGTACAGATTTGTCTCACTTAGCACCTGTTCTGGGGGCGTGGTCGAGACAAATTTCAGCTGTTGCACGGCGGATGTGAAGTAAGATTTTTTTTTGTACTGCTCCAAAGCGCAACACTTAGAGAGAGAAAATGGACGTGAAGTTGTGACAATACCCTGGAAGCAGGAGAAATGCATATGTAAATCATCAGCCAATCCCAGCAGGAAGGTGGGGATTGTATGGTATAAAAGGGGTGGAGCCTGGTCTGTGAGAGAGTCAGTTGTTGAAAGTTAAGGGTTGTTGAGAGTGAGTGCTGGGAGAGAGCACAGCTCAGTTAGAGTTCAGTCAGGCAGGTTATGTGTGAGGGCTTTACTGTTTACTGGTTATTAAAGACAGGGAGGCTGGAAGAGTTGATTTAATCTATTTTATGTTTAAGGCGACACATACCAACTTCAGACATTATTGTATTTATTTATTTTCTCAATAAACTTCATTTTTTTATATTATACATCTGAGTCTGTCCCAGTTCATAAGGCAACGATTTAAAAGGTGGCAGCATTACCAAGTGGATCCTGTGAAGATTAATAAGTTGGTTCCCTACACTTTACATTTTCGTAACAATCACACGTTTAAAAGGGAGGTGTCATCACAGAAGTAACCGCCATATATGATCCAAAACATCTCTGACCTTCGTGCAGCTCCTCATATGTACCGCATGTAGACTGGCACTTAAAGTTAACCCCACTGGATTCTCTCTATCGCATCTACAGCCAAAAAGAGCTGGCTTCCAAAGAGAAAGGCAGCTTCTCTCTTTCATCCCCAAGGCCAGTTGCCTAGCAATCGGAAGCTCTGGCAAAAAAAAAAAATCACAATCAAAATTCATGAAAATGTAATTCACTTTGCAAAAGAATACGGCTCTTTCTAATTTCAAAAAAGGAGCAGCTGCCATAATGCGTAACTTCAGAGAAGAGAAGCCCTCTCCTGGAAAATTATTCTGATGTTTTATTTGCCTTGGATAAGTGTCACAAGATGGATGGAAGATACAGTGGTGTAAAACTGAGTTACCATCCTTGGTATCAATCATTTCCCTCCCTATTTTACAAGACACAATATCTCTAACGGAAACAAAATTATGGAGCTGGCCTTCTCTTCTTTCCTGTCTTCCCATTTTTCCTTTTTGTCCTCTAGGACAAATATTATGAAAGCTAAACCTAGGATTAAATTTCGACAGTTAAGCAGCTGATAGAACTTTTTTGTTTTCCTCTTCCACCATGGACAGAAGATGTAACTGTAATCCCAAACCTCCTGTTGATCTTTCTCTTGTAGATTTCATTCTGCTTTGACAGAATGCTGTTTGTTTGTTTGTTTGTTTGTTAGATTTATATAAGACAAACAGAAGCCCCATTTGGGTTTTACGGATCAGCTTGGGACAAGGAGATGCATCAACTAGCCCAGTAGCAGGAAAAATTACTTTTTTAAACTTCATCTTCCCCATACTCAATCAGCCAGCATGGATGGATAAGGTTGGAGTAGGCCCACTTTGAGGTTCAGGCACCCTGGGACCCCAAGGAACATAAGAACATAAGAAGAGCCATGCTGGATCAGGCCAAAGGCCCCTCTAGTCTAGCTTCGTGTATCTCACAGGGGCCCCACCAAATGCAACTGGGAGTGCACAAGACTAGACATCTGTCTCCTGATACCACTCCCCTGCATCTGGCCCTTGAAGTACTCTGGTTTTAACCCTGGAGATGACACATCTCTGTCATGGTTTGTCACCTGTGATGGACTTTTCCTCCAGGAATCTGTCCAATCCCCTTTTGAAGGCATCCAGGCCAGATGCCATCACCACATCCTGTGGCAGGGAGTTCCACAGACTAACAACACACAGGGACCCAGTATGGAAGCCAGGGTCATAGCGAACTCTAGATGACCCCGAGTGCAAGCAAAGATCTGCCTCCAGCAGGTAAACAGGTACCATCAAGAGAAAATTCCGGAGATAGGGGAAATTTACTGAACAGAATTGCCTATGGGGCGAATCCATACAATATAAAAATGGTCGTGATTAGGGATTACTCCATTTTCAATGCATTCCTATGGGAAATTTGTATAAAGAAAAATTTGCTTAAAAGAATTTCATTTGGAATGAATTAATTCCTTTATACAAGGTACCACTGTAGTTAATTTTGCGATATCATTTGTGGATAAATTCCACTTCTTCAAGGCAAGAAACAGAAGTCCAAACATGGCAAGAAGGGTTTTCCTTAGAAGTTAATCTTAAACATGAAGTTTTTGGCATGATGAATTTTGCGAGGTGTGCCTGTCTTACAGGAGGCAGGAAGCAGCAGTGCTGTTGTTGTAAGTCAGAGTTAGAATAGGCCTGTTGGAATGGATGGAACCTAGGGAGGCACTGGCCCACCGAATCTCAAAAAGTTTGACAGGACATATTTGACTGTCATTCGCTTCTATAAGCAACAGAAGGGACCTTATGAATCATTGTCTCCAGCTCCTGTCAAGGGGCTCGGTCACATGTCCCTTTAAAGAGAGTTTAAATTACTAAAAAAATTGTGCCCAAAAATACCGTCCTCATGGCCACCCCGCTTTTTGAAAAAAAAGGAAAAAGAAAACCCGGTAAAGCTCCATAAAGCGAGGTTTCTGTGACCTACCTTCCAGG
>JAHTLZ010000268.1:6633906-6656806 GCA_023846285.1 Phrynocephalus versicolor | reverse complement strand
AAAATGAATTCACAAGACACAGGACCCCACTCCACCAAAGCCCAGGATGCTGCCAGAACGCCCATCACCAAGGTCGTTAAGAAACAAAAGGCTGATAGACACACATCCAGCACCTCACCCACACAGGATGTCTCTAAACAGCCATCTAACCCACCAGCAGTTAATCCCTTAACGATCGCCTCAGCCACACAGCAGATCACAAAAGAACAAACGAACCTACAATCAGCAACAGAGCAAGCAAACCACACCCCCAGCAGTATTTATAGAAGGACTTCAACTGAGATCACGCTTTGCTTCAAGAAGAAAGAAGCCAGAACACCAGCCTGAAGATGACGAGTGAGACCTCGTCAAAACGTCGCCAAAACAACCAGATTTCTACACGGGAAGAAACCCGAATCCACCCTAACATGCATACCTATACCCATGAAAATCTACGAAAACATATATATATATATATATATATATATATATATATATATATATATAATTAGGAGAGCTCAAACCTCTATCAGTTATACCTATCTGAAAGGAGTAGCTTAGCATAGTAGTTGGTAGGTCTCCCAGGATGTTTGCAAATAATAGGATGTATAAGCTCCTTGCATAGTTCTTGATAAAAGGAGCAGCATAAAAGAACATGGGTCACAGACTCAATTTGGCTATTATTGCAAGGACATAGCCTCTCTGGGTAAGGGATATTTTGAAATTTCCCATCCAAAAGTTTGGAAGGGAGCACATTCAGTCTGCCTAAAGAGAAGGCCCAGATTATTTTTGTAGAGCTAGAGAGGTAAAAAAGACATCTTGAATGCATTGTATGTGACATTTTCTTGGATGATATTTAATCTGTTGATATGAATGTCCAGCATGTGGATATTTTTTTTTCTCAGATGATGGTGACTTTTTAAGGTATCCTATTTTTAACTTTTTTTTTGTTGAATTATAATTGTAAGCCACACAGAGACCTTCAGGTAGTGTGGGTGGCATAGAGCTGAATAAAATAAAATAAAATATATTTTATCTCAGCTCTTTCCCTCTGGATTCTTATTCAAACATTTTTCTTTTTCAGAATCGGAAAACTAGACAAGAATAAAAGAACCACAAAGTGAGAACAAGAGCACCTGCTTGAAGTTCTAAGGGCTTCACAAACATCCTTTGAGACAACCCTGTGAGGTTGGTTAGGGCCAGTGCTATAACTTCCCCAAATACAGATCGCAAGACCGAGCCTAAAAGACAGCCATTTGCATGCCACACTACCTTGTGATTTTTTGACTTGGCGAGATTAGAAGCAGGCTGGCATGTGTCACAGGCACCACAAAATCACCTTCAATCAGTGACAATTTGTCTTTAATCAGTAGCATTTTCCTTTTGGTGGCAACATCACCACCACTGTGCCTTGCACAACTGGATTATTTCATCTGGTACTCTCAGATTTTTGTGTCTGTGCAATTAATCCCCAAATGAATTCCTGCTCGCGAACAATCACCAGACAAAATTACGAGCACCGCAGAGACCTTGTGATAGGATGTTATGAAAACTCCTTTTCTAAATACTATCAGTTCTGTTTCTGCCCTGAAAAGCCTGGAGAATCATTGCCAGTCAGCACAGGGACAGATTAGATAGAACAGTGGCATAGACACAAGCTCGGGCATTTTCGTTTCTTCCTAGAAATGAAGCTGCACAAGGGGGTTGTTTTAGGACAGGGATGGCGAACCTATGGCACGCATGCCAAAGGTGGCACACAGAGAGCTTTCACCTGGCACGCGACAGTCTCCCTGCCCCCCCACTTCCCCCTCCGCTGGACCAGCCATGAGGAATTTGCGGAGGGGGAAGTAGGGCAGGCAGGGAGCCTGTCGCATACCAGGACGACCCCACAGCCACTGTCCCCATTGCAGCCCTCGCCCCCGCCCCCTGCCGACCCCACCTCCGCCTCCGCCCGCCTCCGCCACTGTCCCCATCGCCGCCCTAGCCCTGCCCCCTGCCAACCCAGCCTCCGCCTCCGCCCGCCTCCGCCACTGTCCCCATCGCTGCCCTCCCCCTCCCCCTGCCGACCCCCTCCCCCTCCCCCTGCCTCCGATGCCCTCCCCATCGCTGCCCTCGCCTCCGCCCCCTGCCGACCCGACCTCCGCCACCATCCCCATCACCACCCTCGCCCCCCACCGCTGCTACCAATGACCCTGAGCCCACTGCCCCATTGCCCTGCTGCCTTCGCCCCCCGCCCCCGCCAATCCCACCCCCCAGCACCGGTACCATCTCCATCACCGAGTTTGGGCACTCGGTGTCAAAAAGGTTCACCAATCCTGTTTTAGGAGATTGTTTAGGTCGTTGTTGTTCCCCGTACCAGCAATGGGCCACAGAGGTAATCTAAGCAGAACATACATTTTCAAAATAATTCCTAAGAAGATGCTCTCCATCAATCCCCCTGTCTTCCTGTAAATGGATGATGGTGCATTTTGCAGATAAAATTATTATTATTATTCTCCTTGGTTGTGGTTGTTCCCAATATCAGGCTATTCAATAAAGCACCTGGTGTAACATAAAGGCACAGCAGGTTGAGAACTATTGGAGAACTTGGCTTAAAACGTGCTCTGATCGCTAAGCTTCAAGGGTACTTGGCTCACAACCTGAATTCGTTCCTGGGCTCAGGTAGCCTAATCAAGGTTGACTCGACCTTCCATCCTTCCAAGGCTAGTAAATTGAATCCCCCCGTTCGCTGAATGGGGTGGGCTGAGGTGATGTGTACCTTGCATAACTGAACTGTAAACTGCCCAGAGAGTGTTTTAAGTGCTATGAAACCTTCCTTTCAAATATGCCTTTCAAAAACGGAATACCTTGATCAAAAACAGCTTTACTGGGGACTCCACCACTATCCCATCCCCTCTGTGTTCAAAACTTTCTCTGTTTCCACCTCCCTTTTCCAGAAGTTGGGTCTTTACACAACCACACAACCCCCTGCCTTTTAAAATTGAGACCTGCTCTTAGTTAATTTTAGTTGTTTCTTGTCTTCCCATTTTTCCCCTGATACATAAATAACATTAATTTTACCAGGCCCCATAGCTATTTAATAAAGCACTGCCACATTGGTAGCGAGTCAGCAACTAATTATTATCATTTCATATAACTGAGTTTATTGTCGAGGCAGTTTAAAAGTGCATTATTAGCTATTTATGACAAAGGAAGCTTTCTTTAAAACCTCATTCTCAAGATTCCCATTATGGAAGTTTTATTTCTTAAAAGGGTATAACATATACCCTAAAATTAGGGTGGGGTGGAATTTTAAAATGGCTGGAAGTTTTCTATAGCTTTTTCTACATTTATCTTTTGACTATGAAGATAACTAAAGCTTATATTCTTTTTTGTCATGTGGGACACAGGGAACTAAGAGGGTGCTTTGTCTGTTCATGAGTGGAACCCAGGCTGTTTATAAGCTAATTGACTTAACTGCGTGCAAATTTGTACATGGCACAGTGGTTAAATGCCTGTACTGCAGGTAAAACTGTGCTCACAACCTGGGGTTCAATCCCTGGTAGCCAGCT
Organism: Phrynocephalus versicolor; assembly: GCA_023846285.1. Classification (NCBI taxonomy): domain Eukaryota; kingdom Metazoa; phylum Chordata; class Lepidosauria; order Squamata; family Agamidae; genus Phrynocephalus; species Phrynocephalus versicolor. The sequence continues at coordinate 6,653,276 of JAHTLZ010000268.1, read as the reverse complement.
CATGGTTGACTCAGCCTTCCATCCTTCCGAGGTTGGTAAAACGAGTACCCAGCTTGCGGGGGGCAGGGGCAATGTGTAGCCTGCATAATTAAACTGTAAACTGCCCAGAGACTTCTTGAAGTGGTACAGGGCGGTATATAAGCAGAACACTTTTACATTGGACCTCAACATATGCACTGACAGGCTCTCCCTAACCCGTGGCCTCAGGTAGGGGAGCTGACTATCCGATTCACGGATCTTGCCCTTTTTCTCTGCCTTCTGTTATTCGTTATTCGTTTCATTACATAACGAAACAAATAACGAACATTGTGATGAAATTGGAACGAACAGAACAGAGCCACGAAAATTAGGTTCGTTACGTTTCATTTTTCGTTAATGGCGACGCGCAATGAAATGAGCTGTTTTAAATGTTAAAAAATGCCCTGGACATCCATAAAAATGCAGCGATAATTATTTATACTGTCTAGTAATACCTACCAGTGGGGGGTGGGGTCCTTAAAACGTTTGTTTTTGTCTTCTCCCATTGCGATGTATTTTTCTTTTCCCTTTAAGGATGACAAAATGGATGTCGCCAGGCACAAAATGGAGGCAAGCCATGTGATGGGACCATGTAAATTCTTGAACAGCTTCAACCAATAGCATGCCCAGGTTGCAGACTGGGCAGGTCTGGCAGCCACAGAGGGCATAAAAAGCTCTGGCAGCCCCTGTCCTCCTTGCAGTCTCCGGTGGGAGTTAGGATGGGATTGCTGTCTCTGTGACTCATTATTTTCTCTTTAGGCCAGCCAGGCAGGTGTGTGTCTCTGTGTTTCTGCCAGCTGCAGCCTGGCTCTTAGGGGAGAGAAAGAAGAGATTTCTCTCTAGCTTCAGTCCTCCAGCCTCCCTGTGTGCGTGCATGCATACATCTCAGTGAGTACCCTCCCCTGCCCCGCAGTGCAGTCACTCTGTGGCTGCCTTGCACCCTGGGCAACGCCTGCCGCTGCCTTTGCAGCCTCCCTGCGTACCTAGCCTATACCTGCCAGCATCAAATTTTTTTAGTGTTTTCCCTCTGGTCTGGGGCGTTGGGGGACACCCGCACATAGAAATGCTTTAAAAATCACGCAAAAGCGGGTAAAAATGAAAAACAAATAAATGAATAAACGAAAAATATTTTTTTCAAAAATTTGCAAAAAATGAAAACGAACTGAAACGGACCCCTCAATGAAAAATGAAAAACCGAAATGCCATTTTTTCAATTCGTGCCCATCTCTAGTAGCAGCTAATCACCCTATTACTTTACAGGCGGTCACTGCCCAGTCTAGACTACAAGAGGCAGGCTCTCCTCTAGATCACTGGCATCACTGTTGACAACTCAAGAACTGGGGACTTCCCTACCAGGTGTAGCCCCTTCTCTGAGTTGCCCTGTTAGCTAAGCTGGCTGAGAAACCAAGTTATTTATTTTATTTATTTTGGAGTATTTTTACCCCGCCTTTTTCCTTGGAAAAAGGACCCAAGGCGGCTTACAGAATAAAGGATGATATACAGTCCAGTACAATAAAGACATGTTCAATTGTTGAGAACAGGGAATTGAGGGACATCTTACAGCAGGCATGTCCAAACTTTGGCCCTCCAGATGTTTTGGACCACTACTCCCAGAGTCCTTTATCATTGGCAATCTAAACTTAGAACTTTGGGAGTTGTGGTCCAAAACATCAGGAGGGCCAAAGTTTGGGCAAGCCTGTCTTACAGTATTAATAGATAACATTACATTAAAGCTACAAGAGAATGTGAGCAGTAAAAAAGAGAATGACCTGGACATCCAAGCTCAAGGATGAGTCCAAATACCACCTTAAACCCAAAGATTCTCCAGACTTTACCTCTCCTCTTATCCTTCTTCTTATCCAACTCTATGATTCTCAAGGCTTCAAACGCCATACCGCCTCTCCATTGAACCAGTGGCAGCTGGTGACTCCCATTCCTAGGGTGACTGGAATCCATTCCAGATTTTAGCCTACATTTTACAAGAGTTATGCAAGCTACAGAGCATGGCCTGCCCAAATAGGTGCAGCCTGTTTGATAACTCTTGTAAAGGGCTGACTTGAGTGGGTGGACAGCACACCCTTTTAGCTTTAATGTTGCCTGCTAATGTTGTAAAATACCCTTCAATTTCTTATTCTCAAGCTTGAAAATGTCTTAGTTGTACTGGACTGTATATTGTTCCTCGTTACTATAAGCCATCTTGGATTCTTTTCCAATGAGAAAGGCGGGGTAAAATACTCAAAAAATAAAAAATAAAAAAATAAATTTCAAGAAACTTTAAGAAATGTTAAGAATAAAGAAATGTTTTTTATTCTTTCTCCTACAAAGATCACAGAGTCAATTATTGAGACTTTAAGTGCCAACTAAAAATGTGGACTCTGGGGGAACTTTTAGCTATCCTTTCCTATGAGTTTGTGTGCTTTCTAGCAAAAAGGCATTTTCCCAGAAATTAAAAAAAAAATCAATATCCTGCACTATCCACTTCAGAATTATAAAATTTGCTGCAAAACACATAAACATGGCACAGAGTTTGGGATTGGTTTGATTCTGGGGATCAGCCATTTGTCAAAATAAAGAGAACAGAACCAGAAAATGCCACAAGTCTTCTGTGCTTAGTTCTTTGAAAGGAACTAAAACCCAAGGACCTCCATCCATGAATTTTGCATTGTTTGATGATACGGGATGCATATTAGAGTTTTCGGTAAGCCAGCAGTTCAACATTCTGTGGCTGAACCAAACTCCCATCTAGTTGACTTCTGCTTTCTTTTCACATCCAGCATCAACGAGGCCTGTTCTCAAGCAATGCAATTAGCCTAATGAGATTATGAAGCATGTTAATGCCCATAATTAGGAGAGAAGGCCTACACCGTTTCCACATTTCTCTTAATAGGCTTTGATTTAACACCAGAGCATTGTTATACGGGCACAAAAAACATTGTGAAGCCCATTTGTTCAACTATTAAATTGCTTGCTTTTTGAATAACGAACAGCCTACCATGACGTATTAGTTTTAATGTATCAGTAAATCATAATAGGTAGAACTGAAATACACTCTAATGGAGAACTTATTCTAGGGCAGAGATTTCCAACGTTGTTTGACTCCCTCCATCACTGGCTGTTTGACTTGAACGTGACTCAGCAGTGGGGCAGATTTAATGTCTCAGATTCTACGTGCAACTCAGATTGCATTTGCCCTTCCTTTTTTTGGGGGGAGGGGGAATTTGTTTTTAAGAGGTACTCAGATTTGGTGACTGCAGCAATGAAATTAAAAGACACCTGCTTCTTGAGAGGAAAGCGATGACAAACCTAGGCAGCATCTTAAAGAGCAGAAACATCACTTTGCCAACAAAGGTTCGAATAGTCAAAGCTATGGTTTTTCTAGTAGTGATGTATGGGAGTGAGAGCTGGACCTCAAAGAAGGCTGATTGCTGCAGAATCAATGCTTTTGAGCTGTGTTGCTGGAGGAGAGTCTTGAGAGTCCCCTGGACTGCAAGGAGATCAAACATATCCTTCCTGAAATTAACCCCGAATGTTCACTGGAAGGACAGATTTTGAATCTGAGGCTCCAGTACTTTGGCCACCTCATGAGGAGAGAGGAGTCATTGGAAAAGTCCCTGATGTTGGGAAAGATTGAAGGCAAAACGAAAAGGTGATGACAAAGAATGAGATGGTTGGACGGTGTCATCGATGCAACCAACATGGATTTGACCAAACTCCAGGAGGCAATGGAAGACAGAAGGGCCTGGCATGCTCTGGTCCATGGGGTCAGGAAGAGTCGGACATAACTGAAGAAGAAGAAGAAGAAGAAGAAGAAGAAGAAGAAGAAGAAGAAGAGATTTGGACTTGTGTTTCAGACCCAAAGTCTTGTCAACATCCCCGTCTGTTTCCAGTTGCAGGGGTTTTCCACAGCTACACATTTTATGTCCAACTGTGTGCTTATACAATCATGGCAACAGGAGCTACGGAACCAAAACACCTTGACAGGAGTCCTCAATGGTTGCACTCAGTTAAGTGTTAATTCCACATCAGCCAGCTTCTGGTGTTCCATTCTTCCAGTGACGTTCATGCATCCTGCTTCTGGCTACCTGTTATTAAGCATAACCTTGGAAACCTTATTTATAGTACTGTAGCTTATTCCACAGAAAGGGGTTTTCTTTTCCATTGGCTTCTTCACACAGATTCTGGAGCAGGTCATTCCCGCATCATGGCAGAACACAACTGTCAGCTGTTTCACATACCAATGACAAAGACATTGCTTCAGTGTGTGCTTTGTGACATGTAACATAGTGTTGATCAGTTAATCTTCATTCGGGACAATCGATCTATTCATTTCATTTCATTTTGATCCCACCTTTCTCCCAGCTCAGGTGGCTTACAAAATGGATGGGGGGGACAGAGTATAAATTTAATGTTTTTTTAAAAATATGTTTCATTGCATTTTTATTAATTGAACATACAACATTGTGGAAAGACACTTAATTTTTTTTAAATACAAAAACACACATACTGTATTTTAAAAAGAAGTTTCAAAAGAAAAGGGCATCATTCCCCCATTAAAATCCCTCAGGGATAGGAGTTGTAGCTGCCCGAGAATTCCCTGAAGTTCCTTGGATTCTTTTTAAAAAAACAAACAGCCTGAGAGCAACAAAATAATAAAATCCTTTTATTCACTATTCTAATTAGGCCCTGGTCCCACATACCTTTAAAAGCAGTTTAAATTCCTAAATAAATTGTGCCCCCAAATGCCGTCCCCACAGCCACCAGGCTTTTTGAAAAAAAGGAAAAGAAAACCCGGTAATGCCCCTTTAAGTGAGGTTTCTTTGACTTACCGAAGAAGTAGGAAATTTTCTGCCTCACTTAAAAATCCACCTTTTAAGGAGGCAGACGTCGTGGGACCACGCAGATGATCCAGGTTTCTTTCTTTTTTTTTTCTCAGACCACCGACCGGCTGATCGGCACTGGTTTTTAAAATTTCCAGGCAACTTCGGAGAAACAGGAAGCTCCTTCCGGCGTCCTTTGATTTAATTTCCCCCAGAAAGTGTTCCGGTTTTTTTAAATGCTAGCGCCACCTGCTGTCCAAGGGAGCTGAACTGCACTTTAAAATAAAAATAATCTGCTTTGTACGTGGGAACTCCTGACCCACATAATAAATCACATGATGGGATGAAGAGGAAAAGCCGGATCTTCAGAATATCAGGATCAAAACCAGGTGAGACCACAGACTAAGTTACAAAAAATGAAAAGAAAACAACTCATAAAAATCAATGAAAAATATAAAAATGCCTGAAAAATAACAAAACTTATGATAATCTCAACTAAGTAGATACTATGAAAAATACAAGCCTAAGAGAGCTAAGCCTACATCTAACTGACTACATCTTGAAGCAGAATCCAAGCAAGAGTTTCTCACCCACATAAGTACGTTATTCTCCTCTTCTCCCTGGTCCGAGAAGCTTCTAGATGTCACATGAAAGAAATAACCAATGGTACTTTACTAACTCTCTCTAGCTTGTTTTGTCTCCACTGTTACATTCCATAGATAAGAGTGTAAAGATCAGACTGTAAATATACAGTTAATCTTGAGCCTTATGAATCACACTATGTCCCATCATGCTAAATCTGTTACAAGTCTCATTTAACTAGTTGAAATGCCAGGACTTGTGCTAAGTATATGTAACTGAAAGATATCTGTGAAATATTAGACATCGCTGAGGTTTGTGTGTCAACTCACACTTCAGGACTTGGGTCTATCCTACTGGGGACTAGCAATTAGAATTGGGTCAAACTGCGAGACAAGGTGTTCAATCTGTCTCTTTTCACAGAAGCGTCAGCCTTCTGCACGAAACACACCTTCAGAGTACTAATCTGCAAAAGATAAACAATCTTTGTCAAATGGAAATGAATCAGTGTTCTAAGACTCATGATTGTATGATTTTCCATTATTATCCGCCATGTTGCAGGTGCTCCCTGTTAAAGGACATAGTCCAGAGTGTACGGATCTGAAGCATGGCTGCATATCACATTCTCAATACCAATAGTATTAATTTATATAATTTATACTACAGTACTACCTTGGTTTACAAGCATAATTTGTTCCGGAAACATGCTTCTAAACCAAAACACTTTTAAATCAAAGCAAATTTCCCCATAAGAAATCATGGAAACTCAGATGATTCGTTCTGGGGTCCCATAGACCACATACTGTACATATAAAATGGCAAAACTCACAAAAGAAGTTGGCTAGAAGTCCACGTCCACCCCATGGTTTAGGTACCTGGCTCCGAAATCTGCTTTGCTTTGGTCTAATAACTGGATTTTACTCTGGATTTTAATGTGACAATAATAAAGTGCAATATGTAGCCCTATACACACTTGATCAGCTGTCCTATGACTAGAAATGGTTTGAAACAATAAGAATGTTGAAAACAAATTAAATACAAATCCCCCCTGCTTATGAGGCTTGCCTGAGATGGAATGTTCCAGATAATTCCCCACAGTCCAGGAGGGAAGGTGAGGGACAGAGAGCCACAGTTGAGTCACTTGTGATCATTTGACCTGCTGCAGTTACTTGTATTGCAAGACATTGCATGTTGATCAAGTCAAAATGTAGAAGAAATGTTTGCATGTCTTGCAAAATGCTCTTGAACCAAGGTATTACTGTATTTAAATAGGAAATGTTGATTTTATCATGACGTGGTAGTTACATCCATGGACTGGTGCTGCATTTGCTTTGCAGGCGCCGTTACCTGTTGATGGACACTTTCAAAAATAGAGGTTGATAAGAAATTTCATCACCCACTTGTGATTATGCTTTGTCTTCAACTCTGGCTTGCGTTGTGCATCCCGTTCAAATGAGGATGCCTTGAAACAGAAGACTGTCCCTGTAAAGGACACATGGCTACCCAACCTCTCCTGAGATCTCAGAGACCCACTAGCAATTAAAAGAGACAGGTGGAGCATTATTCTATTTCAGTAGATGCAAGCCGCACAGAGTGTTTCATTTCTCCATTACAGTATTTTTCACTTTACAGTGGGATATACGGAATTCTCAGGTAAAGCAATATTTTTCTAATGCCGTCCTATCCAGCCTGAACTCACAACCCCATCTATTTATAGTTTCTCTCAGAATCAAGGTTTGCATCAGCAATTTGCAGCGTCTTTCATTACCAGATTATGTTTGTTCGTTCCACGGGCATAATGTATGGCAATATTTTTCCACACATGTGGCAGCTTTAATGGCTAAGCTCCTTTTATTTTTGGTGGGGAGGGAAGCAAACATTTTATGCATCTGCTAAGAATGTAATGCTCTCCATTTCACGCAGTTGGCACACAAAGAGAAAAATTCTCTCGTCATCAAAAGAGCAGCATCTTAGCTTAATGGGAAAAGTACAAAGAGCTAAACGGATGGCGATGAAGTCTCTCCTTACCTTATTAGACATTCAAATAAAAAATGGGATATTTGTATTAGAAAAGTAAAGTAGCACAACCACCTGATGGCTCTTTTGTTAAATCATGCCTGATAGATGCGGGTTGGCTTGCAATGCGGTGCTACAGCTAGAAGATCATTTTGGAAAAAGTGGAGAGAAATGAGTCACATGGATATTTCACCCACTCATGGTGATTTAATCAACAGGGAGAACAGGAAGTTGGGTTGCTGGCTTATTTTTTTTTTTCAAACCAGCCTCCCACCTCCCACCCCGCACCTTTTAAAAGCATTTTGGTCTTGCTGCCAAGAACAGACAAAGCATCTCCAAAGCCACGAAAAATCTTCACCTGCAGATCCAACGGCTGATGAAGCACTAGGAGGTCAGGTTAAGTTGTGGCATTGTTTCCATTCACTGGAGCAAGGCTTCCATCACAAGGGCAGCATCCCAGGCCACTGGCAGAGGTCATTAGGGACATGGAGTCTGCTGTCATCAGTACGCTGATGACACGCAGCTCTATGTCTCCTTTTCCACCGCTGCAGATGAGGCTGTCCGGACCCTCGATCGGTGCTTGGGTGCAGTTATGGAATGGACCAGGATTAACAGGCTCAAACTCAACCCCGATAAGACCGAGGTTATGTTCTTCGGGGCTACCCCATCCAGCTACGGTGGCCCATTTCCCACCTTGGAGGGTGTTTCCCTCAGGCCATCGGACTCAGTCCGGAATCTGGGAGTAGTCCTGGACCCGGCGCTCACCATGGAGGCCCAGGTGTCCGCCGTGTCCAGGGCTGCCTTTTTCCACCTGCGTAGAATCGCCCAGATTCGTCCGTACCTGGATGGGGATTCCCTTAGAACAGTGGTCCAGGCGTTGGTGATCTCGAGACTGGACTATTGCAACGCGCTCTACATGGGGCTGCCCTTGACTCTGATTCGGCGTCTGCAGCGGGTCCAAAATGCGGCGGCCAGACTGGTGGCGGGTGTGCGTCGATATGAGCACATCACCCCAGTTCTGGCCCGCCTGCATTGGTTGCAGCCCGAATCAGATTCAAGGTCCTGGTTTTGGTCTACAAAACCCTCCATGGCCTAGGACCTGGCTACCTGACAGAGCGGATCGACCAGCGGTCAACTTCGGCCCGTCCAACTAGGTTGTCGCGGGCGCACATGCTGCGCGTGGCCACGCCCAGGGAGGCTCGGAGAACCTCCACCCGTTCCCGAGCCTTCTCTGTGGCTGGCCCAATGCTGTGGAACCATCTACCAGCAGAAGTGCGCCTAGCAGAGTCCCTGCCCGCCTTCCGGAAGGCTCTTAAAACCTTACTCTTTCGGGAGGCGTTTGGATGATTTTTTTTTCTTTTCTCCCCTTCCCTCCTTCCCTCTTTCCGCCATCGCCATCTCCTGCACCTACTGTTTTATTTGATTAGCTCTTATTATTATACTGTGGAATTTGTTGTCTCTTAAATGCTGTAAACCGCTCGGAGTTCCCCACCAGGAAGACGGGCGGTATATAAGTCCTATAATAAATAAATAATAAATAAATCCCTGAAATTGCCAAGGGATGGTATAATCAGTCGAGGAACTGACCAGGAAAAACTCTCTGGATGGCCTACATTTAGAGACTTCTTCAAGGGAGAATCAGTAGTGCTAGGTTTTCGTGATGCTAAATATAGGCTATCTGGTCTCACACTCTCTGCCTAGAGACTTAGATGGTTACTTCACATCCTTCCTCGTTCCGAGATTATGTTCGTTTCGTGATAACGTCATCTTGTCTCAGTTCTATCCCTGTTTCTGTTTACCCATGGGCGTGATTGATGGTATAGTGACGACTGTTACTTCACATCCTTGTTTCGTGACAACATCTGTACTTCCCTGCCTTCGTTTTCCTTTTTATTTTACTTTTTGGTCCAACCTTCCGTTTTTCAATATTTCAATTATCCATAAGTTTGGCTTTCATGCGCTAAGCAGCCAAGTTCAAGGTTTTATGCCTTCTTCCCTCTCTGTGATGCATTGTTTACACCATTGGGATTGTACTGGAGAATGCAACTTCGCACACCTCCCACTAGTTGGAGAATGCGCACATTGTGTGACGAGCCTTACTTCACGGGCTCTCGTCTCAAAACAAGAACCGAGATAAGAGAATTCCCGAGGTCAGGGAGAGGTATGGCTCATGACGCTTAAATCCCAGTTCAGGGGGAGTGGTCGGGACGAACTCCCATCGTCACGCAATGGACGTGCAGTAACATTTTTTCGTACCGGTCCCAAGCGGGACCGTGAACTGTGATGAGAGGGATGTGAAGTAACCGTCTTACTGGGATTATACTGTGAACTGTGATACTTCAGTGCTACTTATTTTTATTTGAAAGATGCACTCCTGGATGGGCACCTAACTGTCTGGATGGGCACAACCTGAGAAATGCAATCAGTCTCTCAGTAATTGGGAGCAATTTGCTGTCACTGTATGCGCAACTGTACGAAGGATTAATTTGCACTTGAATTCTGGCCAGTGTGGAGTTTGGCCTCAGCATACACATCAATCTATCACTATGTAACTTTTTTCTACTTCTTCTTTAGTGTTTGTCCAGTGTGGTGGTGGGGTCTACTGTTGTGGATCGGAGATGCCATTTATCTCAGTTGCCGGCTTGGTCCAGGTGTAGGCAATTGGCCTTCATGTACTGTGTCAAACCAATATTGCTTTGTTCAGCCCTTTGGTCATTTGCTTTAGACCAGGGGGTCCTCAAAATACAGCCCGCAGGCCGGATACGTCCCCCCCCCCAGGGTTTAGAATCCGGACTGTGGGACCAATTGCAGAACCACCACCACCCCGCTTCGAGAGCGAGAGAGCGAGCCAGCCTTCACTGCTGTTTCTATTGCTGAGGCAGTTCAAAGTGATGGGCTGTGTCACTTCCCCCACTCCTCCCACCCGCTGCCCAGATGATTGATGCGCTGGCTAGTGGGACAGTTCAAAGCGGGAGGGCCACGGCAAGGTCACCCACTCCGCCACAACCATGATTACGTGAGTTTGTTCCAGCCTGTGCTCTGCCATCACCGTCAGGAAAATGCATTCTTTAGTTGCTGAAGAAAATGGCTGGAGAAATAGCAGTCTGGCTTGTGTTAATTAGCATGGCCCATTGTTTGCTAAGATGTCCTGGAGCAATGTAAATGAGTAAGTAAACGAGCATGGCTCCTTCCATTGCTTTGGTAAATCACAATTCTTTAGGGGTTTTAAAGGTGTATGAAGCATGAGCCATGTTCTGGGGCATGCAAGCCTTCTCATTAGCAAGGTTTGAGAAAGCCAACCTTTGAGACCCAAGGGGATATGTTAGCCCAGGGGAGAACAGGACAAATAATTGCGGGTTTATTTGTTTAGCAATGCTTTTCCTGAAAGGTTTACATCTTGGGACTTCAAGTCCAAAGGAGGTCCAAAAAAATAAATAAAAATCCCACAGCTAGCATGGCCAATGCGCAAGTAAAATTTGTTACTAGAGATGGGCACGAATCAAAAAATGGCATTTCGTTTGTCGTTTGTCGTTTGGAGGGTCCGTTTCGGTTCGTTTCCGTTTTTCGTGAATTTTTGCAAAAAAAAATCATTTTCGTTTTCGTTCGTTTCATTACCATTTCGTTACCATTTATTTCAAATTTTTTTTAGGATTTTAAGCAATTCACTCATATTGCAGTAACGGAAACGAAACGCACGACAAAACTTCCGGTGTTTCTGTTCGTTTCGTTTCATTTTAGAGACAAAATTCGTTTGTCATTTTGTTGCGTAATGAAATGAAAAAACAAAAACGGAAACGAAAAATTGTTCATTTCGTGCCCATCTCTATTTGTTACTAATGTTGACGTAACATTAATAGCAGTGTGGCTGGCTTGTGTACTGGCCGGCCTGGAGTCCTCCAGAATTTCCCACCATCTGAGGTGGGAAGAAAACACTGGGTCTACCATTTCATCCAACCAACCACTCCTCGCACTAAAATGGCAACACCGGCCTGATACCCTGAGAAACCAGACTCCAAAACATTTATTCCAGCTAGATAAATTATAGGAACTTGAATACATTAAGAATGTAAATTAACTGGAAGTATATGACTCCAGAAGTGGCAGAACACCTGGATGAGAGGACCTACAAAGCACTATATGACCTGGGTCCTAGCTACCTCAAAGATCGAATCTCACAGTATAAACCGACTCAGGTGTTAAAGTCATCAGGAGAGGCCCTTCTCTCCATCCCGCCACCCTCACAGGTACGTCTCATGGAAACCCAATGAAAGGGCCTTCTCAGCTGCTGTGCCCAGACTCTGGAACTCCCTCCCACTAGAGGCCAGGACTACCTCATCTCTGTTGTCCTTCTGGAAATAGGCAAAGACCTTTCTCTTCAGGCAAGCTTTCCCTGAATGATGGACTACCATGTGTATTTTATATGAATCTAGGGGTTTACATAGACTTTGTGTTTATGACTACTTTTAACCATGTTGCTTTAATGTAATGTTGTCTATTAATGCTGTAAGATGTCCCTCAATTCCTTGTTCTCAAATACTTGAACATATCTTAATTGTACTGGACTGCATATTATCCCTCATTACTGTAAGTCCCCTTGGGTCCTCTTCCAAGGAGAAAGGCAGAGTAAAAGTAAATACATACATACATTATCCCCAGGGTAAACTGTGCCTGAGGGACAGGAGATTGTCTCATTGTCTGGAGTTCCACATTCCCTGTCTCAGCCAGACTGGGCCCAGTTGAACAATAGGATGCCAATCTATGGAACATTGACTCAAGGATCTGGACCATCAACAGCTTAATGGCACAGGAAACTGGATCATCAGGACAATTGTGAACAATCACCCACCAATGCAGATTGAGGGAAACCTTGAATTGCTTTGTATGTATAAAAACTGATGTTGAACAGATGATCAGGGCTCACTCACAACTTCCAGGGTGAGACCACTGATTGTTACTTTTTGGCTTGGCTTCAATAAATCAGACATAAACAGTTTGGTTTTTGCGCTTCCTTATTTTATTCCAATTTAATTATTGGACACTGGTTCCGAGCCAAGCAGAGGTTGCACAAGTGGCATCTTCCCCCATCTGTGGTCCAAGTGGTAGGGTACGACAACCTCCCACCCAAGAAGAAAGGTGTTGAAGCCAAAGTTATAGCACTCCACCAAAAAAGAAGGTGGAACCGGTGAAGTTGGGAGGTGGTGGGACAGCAGCGGTGCCTCCACCTGAAGTAGGAGGAAGATGGCACCATCTCCACCACCAGGGCTGTGATAACCCATGGCTGGGCTCCTAAGTTTGGCAGTATTTGGGTGGCCCTCTTGGACTTCAACCTATGCCTTCAAGCACTGGATCCCTAGGGTGCCTCAGCAAAAAATATTGACATGCCTGTAGTCCTTGCCACAGAATGTGATGATGGCATCCAACCTAGTTGCCTTTAAAAGGGGACTGGGAAGATTTCTGGAGGAAAAGTCCATCGCAGGTGACAAGCCGTGATGGGGATATGTGTAATCTCTAGCCTTAAAAGGAGAGTACCACAAAATGCCAGATGCGGGGAGTGGTATCAGGAGATGGGTATCTACCTTACATGATCAAATAGACTTTGTGTTTATAACCTCTTATAACCTTGTGTGATTGTACTGACACTGTGTTTTCAATGTTAGATTCCATCACTCACAACTTTTACATGGAATGTTTACTCTCTCCTTAACTATTCGTTAACAGCCTGGGATTGCTGTATCCCTTTAGTTCTCCACCTTCCACCAGGTTTCTGTTATGGCTATTATATCAGTGTTATCCCTAGCTGCCAAATGTTCAAGTTCTCCCATCTTTGCTCGGAGGCTTCGAGTATTGGCGTTGTCCCCCAACAACAGCTGCTGCTTTGTTCTCTCCCCGCCCCAGCTTTTATTTTCAGTAGACAAACTATCACATTCCATTATTCTCCCAGTGCTAATACCTGCTATGTCATCTCTATGTGATTCTCTGCCCTCTCCAACCTCATTCCACGGGGATGAGGTGTTCCGAACCGGATGCCACTCAGCTCCTGTCAGCTTTCCCCCAGTTATCAGTTTAAAAGCTGCTCTGCAGTCCTTTTGATGTTGATGTTGTTGTACCGAGGAGACCCAAGAACGAGAAAGCAAAAGCAAAGTGTTCTGCTTATATACCGCCCCATACCACTACAAGTAGTCTCTGGGCGGTTTACAATTTTAATTACAGTGTGCAGGCTACACATTGCCCTCCCAGCAAGGTGGGTACTCATTTTACCGACCTCGGAAGGATGGAAGGCTGAGTGAACCTTGAGCCTGCTACCAGGGATTGAACCCAGGTCATGAGCACAGTTTTACCTGCAGTACAGGCATTTAACCACTGTAACGGGAAATTGCAGAGCAGTACACTCGTCAGGTGGCGTTTTCCTTCTCATGTTTCTTGGCAAAAGGTGTTCCCTTTGCAGAGCACTTCAGTGCTGCCAAATGTGAAACCCCCTGGGAAGGCATAGAGCGACAGGTTAGAAGTTGTAGAGCAGGCATGTCCAAAGTCAGGCTCAGGGGCCAAATGCAGCCCGTTTTCAAATTTCAAGTGGCCCATGGACACTTCTGCCCACCAGGTCAGCCTGTCATGCATTCCCACCAGCTGGCCGACTCCTCATACTGGATGGAGATGTCAACTTGCAGTTTTATGGTTTGTCTGCCCTCCCCGACTCTGTCCATCCCCCCAGCCACCTGCCTAGCCTACCGTTGCTGCAGCATCCTCCCTGCCTCCTTGCATGTTATAGAGCAGGCATGTCCAAACTTCAGCCCTCCTGATGTTTTGGACCACAACTGCCAGAATTCTAAACGTAGATTGCCAATGACAAAGGACTGTGGGAGATGTGGTCCAAAACATCTGGAGGGATGAAGTTTTGGACATGCCTGTTATAGAGACTTGTCCAAAGTCCAGCCCAGGGGCCAAATGTGGCTGAATGGTCGGCCCCCACACATTTTCACCTCACCAAATCTGGCCCTCCTTGCAAAAAGTTTGGACACCCCTGTTGTAGAGGAAGGATGATGAAAGATAGACCACAGTGAAGACAGGAAGCCCTTGTGTTTTGTATGGACAGGAAACCTTGATGGGGAAAAAACATGTCTTTTCTTATGGGTGCCAAGCCCCCAGTCCGTTGCAAAGGCAAAAATCCCCTTCTGGGTATGACAGTTGTGGCATTTCACAAGCTGGGGGAGAAAAGGCAGACAAATCATGGCAGAAAGTGCTTGTGTTTTAAAATATTGATGACTCTTTTCCCTTGGCAAATGCTTACCTTCCATGCAAAAACATTACTTTGGAGGTGGTAAGACCTTACATTTGAAAGCGTTGTTGTGTCGTTGGAGTCATGACCGACTCTTTGTGACCCCATGTCCATGGAGTTTTCTTGGCAGAAAGACTGGAGTGGCTTGTGAGTTCCCACTCCAGTTGCCTACAGCACCTGGTATTCCCTGGTGGTCTCCCATCCAAGTACTAGCCAGGGGTGACCCTCCTTAGCTTCTGAGATCAGGCAAGATCTGGTGTGTTCAGGGCATCTAGGCAGGTACATTTGAAAGTGCATATGTCTGCAAGTACACTAAAGTGTACTATCCGTATCTGGCACCCTCTGTATCTAAAGTCTACCACATTCCTGAAACTGTTGGTGCCTCTTAGCCCCCACCGTGATATAACCATTTGAGTTTTCCCCATTTGCAGGCGTGGGTTTTGGGATCCAGAAGCACACACAAACACCATCATGGATCTGGACAAGGGCTGTGTCGGAGTGTCAGCGAAAAGACACAAATGATGGGTAGGTACCAACAAGTACATGCTTATTCAGGCATGGACAGAATTGGGGGCGACAGTGCACATCCTCAGTAAATAATATGTGAAAAGAAGACGAGGCTTGTAAGCTTCTTGGTCCTTTTCAAAAGCACAGTGAGAATGCTTATGTTCTAAGATGATTCTGTGCTGTTTGGATTACATATGGCACCTTCGTAGTAGAAAGCAATTTCATACTGGCTTATAGAATCATAGAATAGTGAAGTTGGAAGGGGCTGAAAGGCCCTCAGTTCTACCCATCTGCTCTATGCAGGAATACAAATCCAAGGATATCTGCCAGGGGGCTGCCCGCATCTCTCTTGAATGCTTCCAGTGTTGGACCACTCGCCACTAGAGATGGGCACGACTTAGCGAAATTTCCGTTTCCGTTTCCGTTTTTCATTTTCGTTACGTAACGAAACAAAAAATGAAAAACGGTTCAAAAATGGAACGAAAACGGAAACGAAACGACTAATTTTGAGCCAGTTTTCGTTTTTCGTTACTGGGAAACCACTCAATGGAGCTAAATGGGGAGAAACGAAAAAATTTTCATTTTCGTTTTTGTTTTTCGTTTTCGTTACGTAACGAAACGAAAATGAAAAATTTTGAAAATTAGCTCACGAAAACGGAAACGAAACGAAACGGACCCCTAGACAAAAATGAAAACGAAAACGAAAAATTTTTCTGAGTCGTGCCCATCTCTACTCGCCACCTCTCAAGATAATTGCTTCGATTGCTGTACTGCTCTTACAGTTAGGAAGTAGAGATGGGCACGAAACGCAAAAATGGTGTTTTGTTTCCTTTTTTGGTTTGTTTTACTTCATTTTGTTTCATTTTGTTTCTAACAATTTTTAAAGTAAAAATTCATTTTGTTTTTTGTTTCCTTTCGATTTTCATTCTTTTTCGTAAAACACTGTCTCTCACACACAAATCAACTCTAAAAAATAAAAAATAGAGAGGGAAGGGAATATATTTGCCTCTGTTGCCATTTTAAACCTTTTCCTCCCTTGCACAATGATAAAATATTCTTTAAAAATATTTTTAAAATCGATCAGAGTAATCACAGAATTACATGTCTTAAGCACTGGATATCAACTTTGTCGGGATGATCAGCCATATTTATTAAATATTTAATCATTTTTACTTGATTTAAAGTTGGTTTTAAATCATTTTTAATCATTTTATTTTACATCGCACAGCAATGCCTCCAATAACAAAAAACAAATCAGAACAAAGCAAAAATTTCCAATTTGTTTCATTTTCGTTTTTATTTAGAAATGAGTTCACTTTTTGCTTCATTCTGAAATGAAATAAAAACAAAAAATGAAATTAAAAAAGAAACCATTTCACACCCACCTCTATTAGGATGTTTTTCCTGAGATGCAGCCGAAAGCTGGGCTTTCTTAACTTGAGCCCATTGTTGCGTGTCCTACACTCTAGGACAGTGGTGGCGAACCTCCAGATGTTTTGGACCACAACTCCCTCAGTCCTTTGTCATTGGCAATACAGGCTTGGAATTCTGGGAGTTGTGGTCCAAAACATCTAGAGTGCCAAAGGTTTGCCACCACTGCTCTAGGAGGACTGAGAACATATCCTGCCCTTCCTCTGTATGACAGCCCTTCAAATATTTGAAAAGGTCTATCATATCACCCCTCAGTCTTCTTTTCCCTAGCCTAAATATGCCCAATTATTTCGGTTTTTCCTCACAGGGCTTGGTTTCCAGCCCTCTCATGTCCTTCCTCTGAAGTTGATGGTGGATCCAACTTTTGGCTATTCAGAAAACACTTAGAAAGATGCTCTCCAGTGGGGGATCCAAATAAAGGTAAGAAATACTGCATCCAACAATGGCCACGGTCTTACCAGCATTTTCTGCACAGTTTTGCTGCGTGAACTGCATAGTAAAAGATCGCATCCTAACCGCAAAGGGAAGTAAATCGGTGTCCCGGTCGACCATGCCCCTGAAAACGCACTTTCACCGAAGTTTCTTAAACCACCGCTAGGGGTTGGTTTAAAAAACTTCCCTTAAAAATGCTCAGTTATTTGCTTCTCCAATAAGGTGCGACCCCCCCCCCCGTTCTAAGCAACGGAGACTTAGAAAATCGACCCAGAAAAAAGGGAAAAGATGCACATTAGGCAAGCAGAGATGGGCACAGAGCAGAAAAATACTTTCCTGGCGACAGGACACTAACTGCACATCAAACACCATGTGACCGCCTGAAAAAAATATGCATAAAATTTAGATGTGCAGAAAACTTTAGTGAGACCATGGCCAGTATGTTTCTTGTTGATGGGGGGGGGGGAGGCAATATGCTAGACATCTCTATATTAAGCTCATAGTTGCAGGAGTAAAGAAAAATAGTTTTTCTCCATTTGAAGGATAAAATATTGAGTGAATCTAATACCAGCGTCCTGCCAGCAAACTCCACAGTAGACATGACTTCCATCAATCACCTCCCACACAGGCCTTGAAGCCTGGGGCTCTTTGGTGAGCTAGTAGGGAGTATCACAGTGGGAACCATTTCTATCCAGATTTCAGCCCTCTTTGTGCTAATGAGTTTTTTTAATTAAAAAAAGCTGCCAAATGCAGGAAAATGACATGGACCTTCCAGAGATCTTAGAATCTGGATTGGGGGAGAGGGAGAGGAGAGGCCATCTTATAAAATCAGGAACTGTTAATGTTCCACCTTTGAATGACATCCAAAGAAATACTTATGGAGTTCCTTCCAAGACTGGCCTTAATTTGATGGAAAATTTGGTGTACACAAATGTGTCTGTGCAGTATTTGCGATGTCATAAGCCAAGTTGGAGCCTGGTGCTTGAACAGAAAGGTCAGTACAGTAGGGGCTTTGGATTATTAAGAGAGAGAGAGAGAGAGAGAGATTTCTCTTCTGACTTATCTTTGAATGGATTTCCTGGAAGAATAAAACATTATGTTTTCCCTTCGGTTCAGTGACCATCTCCCAAAGTATCCTTTTCCCCCTCGTAACACAAGAAGAGTATCCATTTACCATCCTGATATTATAGATATTTTTCAATAGCATTGCATCATGGTCTACTGTGGGTTTAAGGGCTGTTGTAGTCACTTTACCAAACATAAGCTATGCGCATTGCTTTTACTTTTAATTTAATTTTGTTTGGTTTTAGAATGGCTGTCTGCCACCTCAAAGACTATTTGAGGGGTGGATATATGCCGTGCTAAGCAAATGCATTTTTTAAAATAAGACCACATGAAGTCACAAGGATCTCTTGGAATGACGTTTTCTAATGCCTCTATTCTGTGGCAAATATAATCTTGGAAGTTGGAACAATGTAACAGCAGCAGCAACAAAAACCCGACTCTCTCTTTTGTTATTTTATAAAGAGCCCGGTTTGTGCACTTTATAGATTTCCAGGTTCTGCTTTATGAAATTTTGGAGGGGGAGAAGGAAGGCAGGGTGGGAGAGATTGGAGAAAAGCCATAACAATGTTCTGATAAAGTAAAATATGGATTCCCCACCACCACCACCCGCTCCTTGGCTGCTTTTGCCTAGTCTCCATGGGGCCCGCAAAACACAGCTAAACTCTTCAAAACCAGAGGCTGAGGGGGGGACCTAAAGTGAAATGAAATGACTGTCTTTATGAAACATGCTAAGAAAAAAAAGAAACAGCATGAAGTGGGGAAGGTAGAATTTATAATATGAAAGGGCTCTGTTGCCGCCTTCTGGATTCCTTTTTTTGTTTGTTTGTTTCAACATGAGGTTTTTGTTGAGAAGAGGAAGGGATGTCGCTCTGCCCTGGACTGACAGGCCAAAACAATAGCAATGAAAGACAAAGAAAACAAAACGGTTGTGGCTCCTTTAAAGACTAAGGGCTGTATTTTAATGGTGAACCACTTCCTCAGACCTAAGAGGAACAACATGGCAGATAGTTATCCATGGCCGCAACAGAACACATCTCTTTGTTTTGAGGCCATGTATAAACATATAAATAATCCTGTATTTGGCCTGTAGCCCCACTATTATGTCTGAGGAAGTAGACTTGTCCATGAAAGCTCCTGTTAAAATACAGCAGTAGGTCTTTCAAGTGCCACAATGGTTGATATGCAAGGTGTGTGTGTGTGTGTGTGTGTGTGTGTGTGTGTGTGTGTGTGTG
>JAHTLZ010000268.1:6587153-6624170 GCA_023846285.1 Phrynocephalus versicolor | reverse complement strand
GATGCTTCTCTGGGTCTCCAAATGAGAAGAGAAATCCTGGACTACATTTTCACTGGAAGGAAAATCAGTTGTATTGTGTGTGGTGCCCATGCCTTCCAATACCCATTTCCCTCTCTATCTCTATCTCTACTGCCATCTGGAACCAGGGCCACTGGATCAGCATCTTGGCAGATCTTGGCATGTGAATTGTGCATAATTACCTGTGTGGTATATAGTGCAGAAAATTAATTATCTGTCTCATTGTTTCCTGCATGGAAATAGCGATTTCTATTCCCGCATGGAGCGAGGGTTATTTTTTTTTAAGTTGATGGCTTTATAAGCCCCTTCCAACTTCACTATTATTCTATGATCCTATGATTGTTTCATGCAAGCACACACGTGCACCCATATTATTCTCCAACTTAGTGGTTCTCAACCGGTGGATCCCCAGATGTTCCTGGACTGCAACTCCCAGAAGCCACGTCCAGCACAGCAAGTGGTGGAGGCTTCTGGGAGTTGCAGTCCATGAGCATCTGGGGACCCCCAGGTTGAGAACCATTGCTCTAACTGCTACCCAAAGCCCACCCTTGGTATAAGGTTTTGGCACTCCAAATTGCAAAGAGACTGGGCTCATCCCTGTTTTGGCATTCTGAAATCCACAATCATCAACACAGTGATGGAGGAGAGACTGCATCCAACCCTCTTCGCCACTGTTGTGTTCCCAAGAGTGACGTCAACTTTCAAAAGGAGAGGCTCCTGCACATTTATAGACTGGATAATAACACTGGAAAATCTTCCGGGACTACACATAACCCAGAATGTTTTTCATTGTTGTGATGTGTTGCTACTCACGCAAGCAAAGTCATGATAGGAAGCAGGGATTGCGTCCTGCTGGCAAACATGTAGATCATTTTAGGTTCCAGTACATTAGGACTCCCTTATCCGTGGAGGGATCACTTCCAAGTCCCCACCCCACCGATGCTGAAAACCGCAGATAGCACTGAACATTATACAGTGGTATCTCTACTTAAGAGTGGCTCTACTTAAGAGCAATTCGACTTAAGAGCGGAAACCATGGGCGTTTTAACTGCCACCTTACAAATTTTAGATGCGGTCTGCTCTACTTACAAATCTTTTTATCTGCTTGCATTGACATGCTTTCAAACTGCTAGGTTGGCAGGAGCTGGGGTTAACAGCGGGAGCTTGCTCCACTGCGTGGCACCCAGGATTTGAACGGCTGAGCTGCTGACTTCGCAGCCAACAGTTTTCAGTGCTCTAGCCCGCTGAGCTACTACAAGACCCTAGGCAAAATCCTTCTTCCCATTATCTTTTAAAACTAACCAATCCCCTCCTCCTCTTCCCCCTTCCCCACAAAGGGCAGTGGAGTCTCCTTCTTTGGAGAGAGGCTGGATGGCCATCTGTCCGAAATATTGTAATGGGGTTCCTGCATGGCAGGGGGTTGGACTAGATGCTTTTACCTACAAATGTTTTTTTTTAATTTTTCACTTTTTCAATTAATTTGTATTTTATTTTTTTAGATAGGGTAACTCTACTTAAGAGTTGTTCGACTTAAGAGCATGCATTGGGAATGGATTACATTCGTAAGGAGAGGTACCACTGTACATAATATGATAAAAGAAAAAATATGGAAGAATTTTTTTGCCTTGTATAACAAGAATTGGCCACTAGAGGGAGCCAGAGTTCATGTTATGTATTCATCAACAAAACCCTGGTCTCTGTCTCCCTCTACAGGTCAGTTTTGTTAAATACATCATGAAAATGTGTACCTCTACTTGGGCTTTTAATATTTTTAATATTTTCAGACCACAGATAAGTGAAACCATGACTACCAGCCGCTTGGTTACAGAGGTCCTACTGTACAACTGAACTAGGGTGACTTTTGCTTCAGGTGGAACAAAATCTTGGGCCAGCAGTGCTCAAGAATCATCACAGGGAGCCTGAAGAAGGGTAGTGTCCACCTTGTTTTTCTCTTTTTGCAATTTTCTGACCCTACTGGTGCTGCCAATCAGGCAGTCATCCTGTCTGAGTAACAACAGTTCCAGACAGTCAATATCAAATGCCACCTACCAGCACTTACAAAAATGTTGCTTGGTTGGGTTTGAGAAATAAACGGACTGTATACTTGAATATATATATACAGTAATACCTCGGATAAAGAATGCCTCGGATAACAAATTTTTCAGATAACAAACGGAAATTTCCAGGCATAGGGCTGCCTTGGATAACAAATGTTTCATAATGCCTTGCAAAAAATGTGTACCCTGCATGCATTGCAGGATGCATAGTTGGTAGAGGGGTGGAAGGAGTTAGAGCATTTTTTTCATGGTGATTTGGAGCCATTCTGGACATGTTTTGCAGAGGGATTTGGACCTTTTGAACCTGGTAAGATAGGGAGCTAGTTTTTATTAATCTTTGCACTGCTTTTCTTTGCATTTTTGGCTGGAAGAGGCTGAGGTAGTCTTGCTGGTTTCATTTCTCCGTGTTTGCAGCCTTTTTTCATTGCTCTGCAGGCATAAATGTGCTGGAGTTTTCTTCCTGCTTATGTTTGTTTGTTTGCATTTTCCCCCATTGCACTTTGGGTGGGAACAGGCTGGGGTAGTCTTGCTGGTTTCTTTTGTCCATGTTTGCATTGCACTGCAGGGGGATGTTCTGGAGGGTGTTCCAGCACTGCAAGCCTTTAAAGTGCATTTTATAAAGCGATCTGGAACCCACCCACCCCAGCTTTTTTGCTTTTTTTTTGGACCTCTGGAACAGATAAATCAGTTTCCCATTCATTTCAATGGGAAACCATGTTTCGGATAACACATTTTTTGGATAACAAATTGCCTCTGAGAACGAATTAAATTCATTATCAGAGGTACCACTGTATCTACATTAGAATACTGCCTCCTACATGCCTCGCCTGACAAGCACAAGAGTAGATTTTCCAATCTTTGAAGCTAGGAGAATTTTCATCCTGTTCAGATAGAACTAAATTATAAAGAGCACGTGGCTTCCTCTCTCTGGACAAGCAAGGCCATGCTTTGAATGGAAGAGCAAGTCTTCATTGTGGAATTGCAGCTTCCAGACGTTCCACCTTGCGTCCCAATGGAGTCCTTTTTGCAAAGATCTACCTACACTTTGCTATACCCCAAATGTGCAGCTCTTAAGGAAGGGAGTGAATTGTTGCCCCAAAGGAAAGGATAATAGATTTGCTTTCTTCCTTTGTTCATCTGAAAGCTCAGGAATGACACTGCATTAGGTGGCTGTTGTTCAGTCGTTCAGTTGTGTCCGACTCTTCATGACCCCATGGACCAGAGTTCGGCAGGCTGTCCTGTCTTCCATTCCCTCCCGGAATTTGGTCAAATCCATATCGGTTGCATCAATGACACTGTCCAACCATCTCATTCTCTGTCGTCCTCTTTTCCTTTTGCCTTCCATCTTTCCCAACATCAGGGACTTTTCCAAGGAGTCCTCTCTCCTCATGAGGTGGGCAAAGTATTGGAGCCTCAGCTTCAAAATCTGTCCTTCCAGTGAACATTCGGGGTTGATTTCTTTCAGGATGGATAGGTTTGATCTCCTTGCAGTCCAGGGGACTCTCAAGACTCTCCTCCAGCACCACAGCTCAAAAGCATAGATTCTGCGGCGATCAGCCTTCTTTATAGTCTAGTGCGGCTACCGTGCAGCTACTGTACCTTGAATCTGCTGCCCAATGGCCGTAGTCCCCCCCCCCACAAAATATCCTGAGTCTGTATTTTTACATCAAGGGTTTACCTGGAATTTAGGTTGAGTGTCCCATGCACTAATGATGAGAAAGTAGGGGCAATGGTGGTGCAACCTGTCTTGCTACCCAGTCACTCTCATGCCACCCCCATCAGTGGAGGGCTGATGGCTGACAAGGCAGGCATCAATCCAGACTGTACAGACGTTATCACCAATATCAAACCGTATTCCCAAAATAGGTTCAGCACAATCGATACCTCTTTTAAAGTTCGTATTAAAACCCAAGGTGGATTATCTACACTTTCACATTGGGGTGACCTAGCTCCACTGATCCAAATCCTGGCTGTGATTGTCATGGACCTTTTTGGACTTAAGACACGGACTAGGTCACCTCTACGGAGAGCGCAATGTGGGGGGTAAATCCGAATTTTCCTTCTTCAAAGCAGAAAGCACAATATCCTTGGAGTCATAGCTGTGGAGTTTTATTCTCAACCTTTCATGCTATCTATAATTTGTGTGACTGGGGTGAGTTTCTCTTCATCTAGCACAGTGATGGCGAACCTTTTAGAGACCAAGTGCCCAAACTGCAATTCAAAACCCACTGATTTTTTTTGCAAAGTGCTAATATAGTAATTTAACCTGTATATACGTGGCTATGAAGGGGTGATGTCAGAAGCCCACTGAAAGGGCTCCGAGTGCCACCTTTGGCACCCGTGCCATAGGTTCGCCATCACTGATCTAGCACATGGGTCCTCAAAAACTAAGGCCCGGGGGGGATGTGCCCCCCGGGTCCTGAATCTGACCCCTGGGACCAATTGCAGACCCCCCACCTACCCCCTGCTCCGTGAGCAAGCCAGCCTCTGCAGCTGCTTTTATTTCTAAGGCAGTTCAAAGCGGTGGGCTATGTCACTTCTCCCTACTACCTGCCCACCCAGCCCCCTCTGAGCTGCTGCCTAGCTCCGTGGAGTGAGGGAGGGGAGGAGGGAGCACAGCCATGGCCAGAGGCTGAAGCTGCCACCACCATCACCGGGTTAGAGACCAGCGAGGAGGAGGTGGTGGAGAAAGAAGGGAATGGAATGGAAGGCCAACAGTGGTCTGGGCCTTGTTCCTGGGAGGGTGGCAGGGCTGCATTTGCCCCCGGTTGGTGATGGGTGGGCCGGTGAGCCAACAGAGCACCGCAGCCTGGCTGGGATTGGCCAGTGACTGGGTTGCTGGTGGCTTTGGGCAGGCCTTCCTGCCTCCCCTCCCTCCTTCCCAGCCCTTGCTCCCTCCCTCCCTCCCTCCCTCCCTTGCTGCGCAGCAAGTCTGGCCAGACTGGGCCAGGCCAAGAGACGAGGCAGCTTTCCCTCTGGGGCACAGCGAGGGCATGATGGCCAGAGTGCACGGCTGGACCCGTGCGCAGTTGCACCAGTCTTACCGCCCTTGCGGCGGCTGCTCCTCCTCATCCTGAGTGGCCACCTAGAAGGTGATGAGGGGGCTGAGCTTGCCTGGGCTGCTGCCTCCTTCCCGACGCAATGAAGGAAGGAAGGAAGGAAGGAAGGAAGGAGAGCCGCTCCAGCCACTGCCGATGTAGGAGGAGGAGGAGGAAGAGGCGCAGCAGAGGGATCCCAGCGGCGGCACCTCAGAGCGGCGATCTGGAGCAGGAGGCATTGCTGGGGCCCCGGAGACAGGCTAATCATGGGCCGATTGTGGGTGGGGGGGCTCTGTCCACTTGCCCCTCCCTCCCCCTTTTTTTCTATGTCACTCTTTTTTGGGGACTGTGGTCCAGCCCCCAGTGGTGTCTGGGGTGGGTGGGTGGGGGGGTCCAGCCCCCAGTGGTGTCTGGGGGGGGGTGGACCGGCCTGCTATTTGAAAACTTTGAGGACCCCTGATCTAGCACTATCCAATCAATCTGGTCACTCTGCTGAGTGCTTTTCCCTCCCTCTCTTCTGTTTGTTGCAATTGGTTTGTCTGTTGTTGATTGGATGAATTGGTTGCTAAGTAGGAGTATAGGGTTTTTTTTAAAAAAAAACTAGCATACATAAACCTGTAACTTATACATTGACTGCCTTGCTGAAGATTACCCCTTTACAAAAACAAATTGCCCTTAGTTTGTTAACTTGCTGGAATTTCTCCCATCTCCATTTATCAAAATGAAAGTAAATCAAAACCGCAGCAGGTTTATTTCACTGTTTTGACCAACAGTGGTGGGAGCAGGAATTGAACTTAAGAGCTCAGGAAGGTCCATTATATGATCAAACACTTTCTCGTGTTAAAAATCTTCCTGCATCTAGAAAGCTAGCCTATCTGGACTTCTGGTGTAAAATTAGGCATATATCTGTGCCACAGTGGTTAAACTGCAGTACTACAGTCATGTTTCCAATCACAACCCTGGTTCAACCCCTCATAGTCAGTTTGAAGTTCACTCGGCTTTCTTTCATCTTTCTGAAATCAACAAATTGATTATCCATCTTGGGGGGTGGGGGCGGGAGGGCAGCACATACCCTGCATAACTAAATTGTAAACTGCCCAGAGAGTGTGTTAAGTGCTCTGGAGTAGTATATCTTTTCTTTTCTTCAAAGTATTTCTAAGTCTGGAAAGCAAATGCATAAGGAAGGAAGCTAGAGATTGACTTTTCTGTTGTAAAGGAAAACACTTCTTTGTATTAAAACCTTTCTGAATCAGGACAGCTAGTGTATCAAGAACATAAGAGCCATGCTGGATCAGGCCAAAGGCCCATCTACTACAGCTTCCTGTATCTCACAGTGGCCCCACCAAATGCGTCTGGGAGCACATGAGACTAGATATCTGTCTCCTGATACCACTCCCTTGAAGTACCCTGGTTTTAAGTCTGGAGATTACACCTCTCCATCATGGTTTGTAACCTGTGATGGACTTTTCCTCCAGGAATCTGTCCAATCCCCTTTTGAAGGCATCCAGGCCAGGTGCCATCACCACATCCTGTGGCGGGGAGTCCCACAGACTAACAACACGGTGGGTAAAAAAAAATATTTTCTTTTATCTGTTCTCACTCTCCCAACCCTCAGTTTGAGTGGATGTCCATATGTATTCTCTAAAAGTGTAGTTTTTCTGATGCAGTAGTATTTGAAGAGTGAAGGTATAACCCCCTGGAGATGGGCCTATCAGGCTATTTCTGAACTTTTAAACCAGCTTTTCTTGGGAGGGCGGGGCGGAATCAAAGCCTATAGTCAGATTCTCCTTTACCCGACCTCTACCTAGAGCTGAACTTATTAAGTGTGTGTGAGCAAACAACGGGAATTTTCAGACACAGACCTGCTTTCACCTTGTGTGTTTCTCTTTGACTCCTGTCTCCCTGAAATGCTTCTGTATATTTGCAAATGTAAACATTGCCAGGGCAGTTGGGACCAGTCGTCTTCTCATTATTTTTCATTTTGTCATCAGTGGATGAGGCAACCGTGAGGTAGCAAGCAGTCCTACTCGGGTCCTCCATTTTGTTTACCACCACACACAAAATACCCCAAAGACAGTTCTCTCTTTAAGGCAGCCACATGAAGGCAACCATCCAGAAAGAAACATAGAAGGCTGTCAGCTTCAATCCGCCTTCAAGTCTTCAATTCAAATCATATTCGCCAGCCTCCAGTGGAGAAAGGAGTTTGCAAAATGTGTCAAGGTAAAACTCTCGTCAGGCATGGATTATTTAAGAACCTCCCTACATTATGCATTAGGAGTCTGCTCGGTAGCAGGTGCCATGAGAGTTGAACTGGCGTCCCTGGAGACGGATGGATGAAGCCAAGGTGTCTGAACAGGGGAAGGGAACCAGAGCTGATAGACCAAGATGCCTTGATGCAAGAATTGTGAGACTTTAAATGACCATACAGAAATCTAATTCCTGCTGTGTACTATCCTAGAATCATAGAACCATAGAATCATAGAGTTGGAAGAGACCTCAAGGGCCATCCACTCCAAACCCCTGCCATGCAGGAACCCCCATCCCAGTGCTCATGACAGATGGCCATCCAGCCTCTGCTTAAAAACCTCCAAAGAAGGAGACTCCACCACCCTCCGTGGCAGCATATTCCACGGCTGAACAGCTCTAACTGTCATGAAGTTCTTCCTAATGTTCGAATGAAATCTCTTTTCCTGTAGTTTGAAACATTGCCCTGAATCCTAGTCTCTGAAGCCAAGGAAAACAAGCCAGTCCCCTCTTCAATATATCATTTCAAATATTTAAACATAGCTATCATATCCCCTCTCAGCCTTCTTTTTGAAAGGCTACACATTCCCAGCTTCCTATGCCGTTTCTCATAAGACATTTCCTCCAGACCCTTAACCATCCTGGTCGCCCTCCTCTGGACCTGATCGAGGTTGTCAACATCCTTTTAAAAATGAGGCGCACAGAACTGGACACAGTATTCCAGGTGGGGTCTGACCAGAGCAGAATAGAGTGGTACTATCACTCCCGTTGTTCTAGACACTATGCTTCTGTTGATGCAACCAAGAATTGCATTGGCTTTCCTGGCCGCCGCATCACACTGCTGAGTGCTGACTCATGTTCAATTTGTGGTCCACCAAGACTCCCAGATCCCTTTCACAGGTACTATTTTCCAGCCAAGTATCCCCCATCCTATATCTGTGCAATCCTGGTCAGTCCCTAGCTGGGCAACACAGAAGGAGCCTCCTTGAAAAAAACATGACAGCTGTGAACACATCTGGACATCTGCTGGGCAGCAACAGCATGCCATCAGAAGGACCACTGGATGGCTTTGGACATTGCTACACTCCTCTCATACAATGGGAGATCACTGAAGAGGTCTTCACACACGACACCATGGAGGCTTTCAGGACTGTACCTTCAGGAGAACAACGGAAGACAGTGCAAAACATAAGACAGTGTTAGATCTCAGCTCATTGAAGTGCCAGATAATTGCCATCAGTCCACCTCTTTCCTCCCCTCTCCAATTACTCCTATAACATCTCTGCTGTCTTTCCAGAAGCGGGCAAAGACCTTCCTTTTCAAGCAAGCTTTCCCTGAATGATGGACTACCTACTATGTGACTTTTAGATGGATTGCCATGCATGATTGCATTGACTGATCTCATAAGAACACCTGTGTTTCCCATGTTAGTTTCCATCCTTCATAATGGAATGTTTCTTTTTCCTTTTAGCTGTTCATGTGCTCTTTTTAGCTGTTCATGTGCTCTTTGTTTGTTTGTTTGTTTGTTTGTTTGTTTTGTTTTGTTTTGTTTTGTTTTGTTTGTACAACTTATATGCCGCCCACTACCCAAAGGTCTCTGGGTAGCTTACAATTTAAAAGAACAGTTAAAACAATTAAAACATTAAAATGTCAATGAACAATGAAAAGCAATAAAAACCTTTAACTACAAAACACTAAAATTGCCATCAGGACCCACAATCTATGTTATGTCCGTTAAAAAACTACTGAAACAGGAAGTTTTTTACCTGGCGCCGAAATGTTATCAATGTCAGAGCCAGGCGGGTCTCACTTGGGAGAGCATTCCATAGTCTGGGGGGCAGTTGCTGAAAAGGCCCTATACCTACGAGCCATCCCATTCACCTCCTTGAAGGATGTCTCTTTCAAGAGGGCCCCCTGGCTAGATCTTAACTACAAGGTAGGTTCATTTGGAAGGAGGCAGTCCTTCAGGTATCTAGGTCCTAAGCCATTTAGGGCTTTATATGTCAAGTTATGTTCTTCGAGGTTATGTTCTTTGGGACGTCCTCTGCCAGGTACAGTGGCCCAATCCCCATTCTGGAGGGTACTACCCTCCAGCTGGCGCATAGAGTGAGGAATCTGGATGTGGTTCTGGATCCGGTATTATCCCTGGAAGACCAGGTGATGGCTGTTTCCAGGGCTGCCTATTTTTCATCTCTGGCATATTGCCCAGATTCACCCATACCTGGACAAGATGTCCCTGAGAACAATTTTGCAGGCACTCATGATCTCAAGGATAGATTATTGCAATGCTCTTTACGTGGGGTTGCCCTTGACCATTATTCGGAGACTTCAGCAGGTTCAAAATGCAGCAGCCAGACTGGTGGTTGGTGCGGGCAGATAGTCCTGGCTCACCTGCATTGGTTGCCTGTTGCGTCCCGAATAAGATTCAAGGTACTGGATATGATTAGAATCATATAATGATGGAGTTGGAAAGCCATTGAAGTCAAAGCCCTGCTCAATACAGGAATCCGAATCAAAGCAGATCTGACTGATGGATGTCCGATTTTCACTCACCACCTCTCGAGGTAATTGGTTACATTGTTGTACTGCTCTAACAGTCAAGAAGTTTTTTCCCCTGAGCCTAAATCAGGCTCCCCGTGGCTTGAGCCTGTTATTGCATGTCCTGCACTCTGGTAGGACTGAGAACAGATCCTGCCCTTTTGGGAAGGAAAGCACACACAGCAAACACAGGGGCCCTGGCTGATTGATCAAAAAGACAAAAACAACCCATCCAGTGCTTCTAAATTGGGGAAAGTCCAAGGCAGCAGCTGTTCTAGTTTGGAGCAATCTATGCAAAAATTATTCTCACAAAATGACACCCACAGAAAACATCCTAGTCACTCTTAGGCAAGAAAAAAAATAGTTCCCATTTCTCACTGACAGACAGAAGACCAAGGAAAGTCCGGATATAAGCCTCTATTTAAAGCATATATTGGGGGGGGGCAGCATTTGGCCAGGAAATTAAATACAGTGGAACCTTGACTTACATACTGCTTGACTTGCATCATATTTGACTTGCAGCAAGAAGGGGCCTGTTTGACTTGAGTCGCAGGCTTTGACTTACATCTCGGAGCCCCGGTGCAAGCCACCGGAATTGGGCGGCAGCCACAACCCAGCATCGTGGCTGCCGCCTCCCAACTGCTCTTGCCTTCTTCCCCTCCTCCGGCAGCGGCGGCTTCGGCGAGGCCAACTCAGAGCACCTGGAGCTGGTCCTCGGCCTCACCAAAGCTGCCGCTGCTGCCAGAGGAGAAGGGCCGGGAGATCGGGGCTGGCCTCACTGGTTAGGCAGTCGTCTCAGTCTTGTAAAAAAGCTGCCTGCAGAAGTCTGGTCCACAATGAAAGCATTTTAGTTGGGGAGCTGTACAGTTATGGGAGTCTAATGGTAAGCATAGGGTTGTTCAGAACTTGGAACGTCAGGTTAAAAATCAGTAAAACTTAAATGTTAGACATTGTTACTATGAACATTAAAAAGTGGAGGCATATAACTTGTGGACTATAATACCACTGCCTCCTCCTCTCTTTGAAGAGACATTTCATTTACATCCTCAGAAGGAATCTCCTATCCCAGTCAAATTTGTGTTAAATTGCTGTTTTCGGGGGTCTTTTTCATCATCTGGAATGGATTAATCCGCTTTCCCATTACTTTCTATGGGAAACGTTTGTTTGACTTAAGTCATGTTTGACTTAAGTCTAGACCACTGGAATGGATTAATGACGTAAGTCAAGGTTCCACTGTACAGTGGTACCTTGTATAAAGAAATTAATTTCATTCCAAATGAAATTATGTTAAGCAAATTTTCCTTTATACAAATTTCTGATAGGAATGCATTGAAAACGGACTAATCCCTAATCACGACCATTTTTGTTGTTGTACAGATTCGCCCCATAGAGGATTTTATTAAGCAAATTTCCTCTATCTCCAGAATTTTTTATGTTGTACAGATTTTATGTTATACAAACTGTTATATGACGGTCCACTGGTACTTTATTTTTATTTCCCTGTAGACTGGATGGCATTGGTGAGAGGGGCAACTTTTCCTGACATTTCCTGGGTCTTCTGCTCAGAAAGGCATTTAACCACTGCAGCACAAGGCTCCTAAAGTTAAACCACAGTAGAATTTGTGTTATTTGTTTCTTTTCGGTGATCATTTGAAAGGAAGGCTGAAAAGGATTTCAGGTGTTATTATAAGGTGCTTCCTCAGGAGGAGAAAGATAGCTATTTGTTGCTGCCCATGATTTCCGACACCCTCGCATCTCACATTTAGCGCGAGTCGTTTCGTAACTGATTTTTGACAGATAACCTCGGGCTTGATTTATCAGGTCGACCAGCAAGACCTGCATCTATGAGGAAATGGTCTGGTCTGGAACACATAAGAACATAAGAAAAGGAATGCTGTATCTGGCCAAAGGCCCATCTAGTCCAGCTTCCTGTCTCACAGTGGCCCCACCAGATGCGTCTGGGACCGCACAAGACTAAATATCTGTCTCCTGATACCACTCCCCTGCATCTGGCCCTTGAAGTACCCTGGCTTTAAGCCTGGAGATGACACATCTCCATCATGGTTTGTCACCTGTGATGGACTTTTCCTCCAGGAATCTGTCCAATCCCCTTTTGAAGGCAATCAGGCCAGATGCGAACACCACAGGGAGTTCCACATACTAACAATGTGCTGGGCAAAAAATATTTTCTTTTGTCTGTTCTCACTCTCCCAGCCCTCCGTTTGAGTGGATGTCCCCTAGTTCTGGTATTTTGTGAGAGGGAGAAGAGCTTCCCTCTATCCACTTTACTTATGCCCCGCATTATTTTGTACATCTCAGTCATATCCCGTCTCAGGTGCCTTTTTTCCAGACTAAAGAGCCCCAAATGTTTTAGCCAATCACAAAAATCAGGCATTCCTAAAGTTCCCATGGCTAAAATCCAGGAGAAAGTCGCAACTAGAGTAAGGCCATTGAATCAGTGAGGTTTCGGTGAGCCTAATTCCTCCACACATTTTATTGATTCAATGCCCCTACTCTAATTGTGACTGACAACAGTATTTCAGCCTCTGTTGCAGCACTTTGCTGAGCTGTGTGAACTTGATTAATACCTACAAAGATAAAACAAAGGACACCCTCTGATGTATTGTTAATGTGCTCCCATCAGCGTTAAGATACTGTAATGAATTTTAAGAACCGTAATGGACTCTGCTGTGTGTCATGCAATGCTATATTTAGACGCTTCGGAAGCTTTTTTTAGCATGGGAAGGCTTAAATAAAAGATAGTATGCAATAGCACTTGAGTGAGGGTAGCTAAAGTAATATCCTTCTAAGTGGAAAATGGTAGATCCAGAAGGAGAATAATCCATTACATGATTGAATTTTTTTTCTGAGCTGGTTCTCGGTGCTCAGACTATGGCAAGTAGCTGGGTGGCCACGCTTCAGGCTTTGAAAAAGGAATCATCTCATAAGCAGGTGCAATGTTCCACTAACTGTAATTTTGGAGAATGCTATGTCATATATGTCCCATCACCTCCTGGCAAATCGAAAGGGAAGAAATGGAGGCAGTGGCAGAGTTTATTTTCTTGGGCTCCTTGATCACTGCAGATGACGACTGCAGCAACGAAATAAAAAGACGCCTGCTTCTTGGGAGGAAAGCAATGGCAAACCTAGATAGCATCCTAAAGAGCAGAGACATCACTTTGCCAACTAAGGTCAGGATAGTCAAAGCTATGGTTTTTCCAGTAGTGATGTATGGAAGGAAAAGCTGGACTATAAAGAGGGCTGATCGCCGCAGAATTGATGCTTTTGAGCTGTGGTGCTGGAGGAGAGTCTTGAGAGTCCCCTGGACTGCAAGGAGATCAAACCTATCCATTCTGAAAGAAATCAACCACGAATGTTCACTGGAAGGACAGATTTTGAAGCTGAGGCTCCAGTACTCTGGCCACCTCATGAGAAGAGAGGACTCCTTGGAAAAGTCCCTGATGTTGGGAAAGATTGAAGGCAAAAGGAAAAGAGGATGGCAGAGAATGAGATGGTTGGACGGTGTCATTGATGCAACCAATATGCATTTAACAAAACTCCGAGAGGCAGTGGAAGATAGGAAGGCCTGGCGAGCTCTGGTCCATGGGGTCACGAAGAGTCGGACACGACTGAACGACTGAACAAAAAAAAAAAAGTCATATACCCTTCCCAAAAAGCCAGGAGCGGGAGCGTGGTTTAGCCATCAAGGATTTGCACATCAAAAACCCCAGGTTCAGCAGCAGTTGTAAGGATCTCAAGTAGAGATGGGCATGACTAGGGAAAATGACATTTTCGAGTTGTCGTGTGTCGGAGGCGGCCCGTTTTGGCTCGTTTCCGTTTTTCGCGAAATTTTGCAAAAAATTGTCATTTTGTTTTTCGGTTTTTCGTCTGTCGTTATACTGGTTTAGGGGGGTTAGCGGGTTCCTGGAGGCACCTCTGTGGGGTGGGTGCCTTCTCTGGCCCGCTAATAGGGAAAGCGGGCTCCTGGAGGCACCTCTCTGGGGTGGGTGCCTCCTATCCTCACCCGCCAGCGCTGCTACAAAAGGGCATGCATAGCCATATGGATATGCATACTAAGTTGCAGACGCAGCAGACTGGCAGAGGCACCCCTCTTTTTGGGTACCTTCCCTGCATCAGTCAGTGAGAGACAGGCACTCGGGCAGGGTTTGCATGGCACACAAATGCTGCTGCAGGAGTCAGCCAGAGCCACAAGTGACGGACTGGCAGACTCTCTTTGCACCCGCTGTGTCTCACTAAGAAGGGAAATGTACTTGCGTGTAGTGCAATGTGAGTACACAGATCTGGCTTTGAGTTAGGGTTAGTGCAAGGGCTAGGCTTAGGGTTACAGGTAAGATTACGGTGAGTTAGTGGGGTGCACCTCTGGGTGCCTCTCTGACCCACTAAGAGGACAGTGTACTGTGGCGTATGGGTAAGGGTTAGGGTTAGGGTTAGGGCTAGGGCAGGGTTAGTGGGCATTTTGGCACATCCCAGAAGTCTCAGTGGCCAAGTGGCCATGCGATTGGTGGAATGGCTCCAAAATTTGCATGGTCCACTCCCATGGCCAGCCCATCATTGTGCAGGTGTAAATAAAATAAAATAAAATAAAATAAAATCAATGGAGAGAGGACAGAGGAGACATTTTGTTGCAAGAAAAACCCACTGCTACTGTAAAAATTCTGGCAGTTTTAAAATAGCAATTTTCGCAAGTTTCTGTGGTGCTTGTGTGTGTTTTTGGACCACGATTTCAAAAAAAATATTGCGGTCGCTGCCCCATTTTCAATCCCCCGCCCGCACCGCATGGCATGGCGAGTCCGGCTTGTTGCTTGCGAGTCCCCACCAGAGCAGCCCAGGACAGGAGAGGGGGGGGAGGCCGGGGACCCCCCCGCCCAGAAATCACCCCTCTGGTAGGTGCCCTCTCAGACAGGCAGGCATATTTTCGCCTGCTTTTTGGGCTGGGAATCGGGGGTTTTAAAACTTTTTTTCTGTGCCGCTTGAATTGCGGCGGCCGGCGGCAAGTCCGGCTTGTTGCGAGCGACTGCGAGACGATGAGGATTTCCCCCACCAGAGCAGCCCAGGACAGGAGAGGGGGGGAGGCCGGGGACCCCCCCCAGAAACCACCCCTCTGGTAGGTGCCCTGAGCCCTCACTCAGGCAGGCATATTTTTGCCTGCTTTTTGCCCAGGAATCGTTTTTTTTTTTAACTTTTAAAAACTTTTTTTCTGTGCCGCTTGGCATCGCGGGATTGCCGCGATGCCAGGACCGACAATGACAAATCAGACCCAATTTTTCTTTAGTTGGTTCGAGTTCGAGTTCTGGCGAAGTAATTGTCGTTATCGTTTCCGTTCCGTAACGGAAACGAGGAACGGAAATGGAAACAGGAATTCCGCTAAGTCGTGCCCATGTCTAATCTCAAGTAACAGGCGATGGGGTAGTCTGTGTATGTACAATAAGCTATAGTCGTTCAGTCTCACTTAAACTGCAAAAAAACAAGGTATGTTGCTTGTATTGTGCTCTATAGTACTAAAAGCACTCTCTGGGTAGGCTACACTTCAGCCACCGCTAAACCCACCCCCATTTCAAAAGAAGGTGAGTCCTCAATTTATTAACCTCGGAAGGATGGATGGCTGAATGAACCATCTATCTGTTCACCGCATCTCAAAAAAGACATAGTGGTTACTGGAAAAGGTGCAAAAGAGAGCGACTAAAATGATTACTGGGCTGGGGCACCTCCCTTATGAGGAAAGGCTAAAACATTTGGGGCTCTTTAGTCTGGAAAAAAGGCTCCTGAGGGGGGATATGATTGAGACGTACAAAATAATGCAGGACATGAATAAAGTGGATAGAGGGATGCTCTTCTCCATCTCACAAAGTACCAGAACTAGGGGACATACACTCAAACTGAGGGTTGGGAGAGTGAGAAAAGACAAAAGAATTTTTTTTTTACCCAGCGTGTTGTTAGTCTGTGGAACTCCCTGCCACAGGATGTGGTGATGGCATCTGGCCTGGATGCCTTCAAAAGGGGATTGGACAGATTCCTGGAGAAAAAGTCCATCACAGGTTACAAACCAGGATGGATATGTGTCATCTCCAGGCTTAAAACCAGGGTACTTCAAGGGCCAGATGCAGGGGAGTGGTATCAGGAGACAGATATCTAGTCTCGTGAGCTCCCAGAGGCATCTAGTGGGGCCCCTGTGAGATACAGGAAGGTGGACTAGATGGGCCTTTGGCCTGATCCAGCATGGCTCTTCTTATGCTCTTATGTTCTTATGATCACCTGATCCTCGCTTTTACTGCCCGAGGCAATGATGCCAAGGGCATGCCTCCTATTCTAAGGGTAAAAGCTTACCAGGCTGGCAGTGGAGTCACACGTCAACCCTGGTTGATGGGACAGCATGCTCCTCCTACGTGAAAGGGTTAGACTGGCAGATGTGCGGGTGCGACTCCAGCTCAGATAGCGGATGACAAAAAAGCGTTAAAAAGCTTACCACCAGAAGTGTTGTCAGACACTCCAGGATACATACAGTAATGCCTCGAAATACGAATGCCTTGAACAATCCCTTCACCTCTAGATTCACGGGGGTTCCTTTTCTGAAACGGGCTAGCTGGATGTGAATAGCTTCTTCCAGGAAGTGTGTTTACAAATAGACCTACGAAGAAAGGGGGGGGAGAATAAAATCTGGGCTGTGCACGTTTTTCACCCCGCAGCCTAATGCCTGGCGATGTCTAGTCACTTCCACTGTCAATGATTTGCCTCACCCGACTTCTGGAAGGAGGGAGTAAGGCGGCTGTCCCCTTGCATTACGAGGGGGGAAAGACATGCAAGAAGAGATTCTCAAGAAGGAAAATCTAGCTGTGGCATTTTCAGCATTTCTCCAGTTATACATAGATTCATAGAATCACAGAGTTGGAAGAGACCTTGAGGGCCATCCAGTCCAACCCCCTGCCATGCAGGAACCCCCATCACAGTACAGTATTTCCAACAGATGGCCATCCAGACTCTGCTTAAAAGCCTCCAAGGAAGGAGACTCCACCACCCTCCTTTGTGGCAGCATTTTCCACTGCCGAACAGCTCTAACCGTCATTAAGTTCTTCCTAATGTTCAAATGCAATCTCTTTTCCTGTAGTTTGAGACCATTGCCCCGCATACTCGTCTCTGAAGCCATGGAAAACAAAGCAATCCCCTCTTCGATATATCTTTTCAAATACAGTATTTAAACATGGCCATCATATCCCCTCTCAACCTTCTTTTTGTAAGGCTCAACATCCCCAGCTCCCTAAGCCGCTCCTCCTAAGACATTTCTTCCAGACCTTTAACCATCCCGGCTGCCCTCCTCTGGACCCACTCAAGGTTGTCAACATCCTTTTTAAATTGAGGCAATTTAAACAGATTGCCTTAATGGAAAGTGGGGACGTTGTAGTTTTAGGGCAGAACCGTCAAGTGACAGCAAAAGTTGAGTATCGAAGTTTGCATCATCCATGGGCAATGCTCCAAGTCCCAGGAAAGATGCAGGTTTGGCAAGAAAACTCCAGGAGCTGCCCCCCCCCACACCCATTGGATAGAGAGGCTGGGAATTCTAGGTAGAGATGGGCACAAACCAGTTCCTTACATTTGTAATGGTGGCAGCACATGTGCTGCTGCTCCCATCCACCCTTCATCTGATTAGCCAGGCCCAGCATGCTTGCTTCCTCCATCTCTTAGGCTAATCTCCCAGTCAGGAGCAAGGGCACAGACTTGTCTGCCCTGCCCTTTTGTCTGAGTGGGAGATCAGTCCAGAGGGTGAGACAGTGAACCCTGAGCTGTTGCCAGGCCTGAAAGATCAGCCCCCAGGATTCTGTTCTGGGTCTGGTGCTATTCAACATCTTTATTAATGACTTGGATGAAGGAATAGCGAGTACGCTGATTAAATTTGGAGAATATATCAAATTGGGAGGGGTGGCTAATTCTCGAGAGGACAGGATGAAAATCCAAAATGACCTTGACAGGTTAGAGTGCTGGGCCAAAGCTAACGGAATGAATTTCAATGGATCCTGCATCTAGGTGGAAAAAATGAATTGCACAGATTTTGGATGGGAAACACCTGGCTGGAGAATAATACCTCTGAAAGTGATCTGGGAGTCTGGATGGACCACAAATTGAACATGAGTCAGCAGTGTGACGCGGCGGCCAAGAAAGCCAATGCAATTCTTGGTTGCGTCAACAGAAGCATCGTGTCTAAATCAAAGGAAGCGATAGTGCCACTCTATTCTGCGCTGGTCAGACCCCACCTGGAGTACTGTGTCCAGTTCCGTACACCTCAATTTAAAAAGGATGTTGACAATCTGGAAGTTTTAAAAAAAGTTTAAAAATCATTCCTTTCCCTGCAACCCAATGAGGGAAAAGTTTTTAAACTTTTTTTTGCCAACCCCAAGCCCCTGCTACAGCTGATTGGCACTTGGGGTTCAGCAGAGATGTGTCACTCTCTATGAACAGAAGGAACAATTGATTAGTGCTGGATAGATTGACAGTCACTTCGGCCCAGAACGGTCCTTCCAATCGCACCTGCTAGAAGCAGTGTGTGAGACTGTAAACACACCCACCAACAAATGAAGCCTTGATGGGCAGCAGCTCCCAGTTCCCCAGGCTATGGGATAATGGGAATGAAAACTAATAGTTCCAGGAGCAATATAGTATCTGTGGTCCAATGCAGTGAGGAGTGTGCAGACCTCTACACTGGAGAAACTAAACAGCCATTAAACAGAAGGATGGCCCAACATAGGAGGGGTAACAGCTTAGGACCGGAATCAGCAGTACACCTCCATTTGAAGGATAAAGGGCACTCATTCAAAGATGAGGATGTACACATATTAGATGGAGAAGATATTTGGTTTGAGAGAGGGGTCAGGGAAGCCATTCATATGAGCATTGAAACCCGCTCCCTCAACAGAGGTGGTGGGCTCTGGCATAGTCTATCTGCTACTTATCAGGCTGTGCTTTCAACAATACCCAGACAAATCAAAAAGCCTTCACCACCAAGGCCATAGTTAACACCCGTACTTTATAGGCTTCAGCATCAGCACCTTAGGCCATTGTTCACCTTAAGGCTATGGATACTGTAGCCCATCTAACGAGCCTATTCAGGCCATTGTTCATCTTATGAGCCTATTTCAGACCAGGGTGACGAGAGGTCAAAGTTGACTATAAGATGGAGGACTTGCACTAGCTCTATTCAGACTGATGAAGCTGTTTGGATGAGCAGTGAAATGTTTCTATCTCTCAAGGAAAAGAAGTCCAGTTGCCATGATTCAACTTCCAGATAATAGTTCCAGATGTGTACAACGACTGTAATCCTGCATACCTTTTCTTGGGAGTTGATAAGTAAACCTGCATAGCCTCTTAGGCAAATCAAGAAGATATGCTCTGAAAAAAGAGACTCAAAGCAACACATCTCCGGTGGTAGCTTCCCTCAGGAAGATAATGGTCTTGAGGTATGGACCCACATCCTACATTTCCCTGCCTTGTGCCTAGGAGTGCCATCTTCAGCTGAAATGGAAGTCTGAAATCGAAGTTTCCACCCCCACCATTAAAACGTGTTTTAGTGTTTTTTTTTTAGAAACTCAGCAGAAGGGGGGCTTCCACTGGAACTTCAGGAGACTAATTACTTATCCTTCCCCCCCTCCCCCATCTTTTTAGTGGATGCATTTTTAGTACAGAATCCTTTTGGGAGAAGTGCAATTGGGGAGGGGGGGGAAGAAAAGGAAGAAAAAATGAATTGGGAATCTTATATTGAAAAGTTAAGATGCACCCTTCTTGGTAAGAAACTGGTTCTCTCCCATTTAGGGAGTATTTTTGCTTCAGGCTTATTAACAGGACTTTTATAAGTCTTAAAGTTATAAGTTTTAAAAGTCCCAGCGATATTAAAAGCAAAAGCAAAGTGTTCTCCTTGAATACCACCCCATACCACTTCAAGTAG
Organism: Phrynocephalus versicolor; assembly: GCA_023846285.1. Lineage (NCBI taxonomy): Eukaryota > Metazoa > Chordata > Lepidosauria > Squamata > Agamidae > Phrynocephalus > Phrynocephalus versicolor. The sequence continues at coordinate 6,604,326 of JAHTLZ010000268.1, read as the reverse complement.
TCTCTGGGTGGTTTATAGTTGCTGGGTACTCATTTTACCGACCTCGGAAGGATGGAAGGCTGAGTGAACCCTTAACCTGCTACCTCGGATTGAACCCCAGGTCATGAGCACAGTTTTACCTGCAACACAGACATTAAACCACTGTGCCATGAGGGGCCTTTAATTAATACCACAATCATGGGGGCCTTTAATTAACTTGTTCATTTTAAAGCAGTTCATTAAGGAGCTTTGTGATGCAGGGCTTAAACGGCTGTACTGCAGCCAAGGAGGGGACTGCAGCCACACCTGGGATTAAATCCCAATTACTGGCTCAAGGTTCTCTCAACCTTCCATTATTCTGAGTTTGGTAAAATGAATATCCAGCTTGTAAGGGGCAGGCAATGTGTAGCCTGAATAATTCAACTGTAATCCATCCAGGGAGCGCTTTAATCACTATGGGGTGCTATATAAGCAGAACACTTTGCTTTTTTTTTTGCCTTTGAAACCATTGAATGTAAAGAAAAATAATTTAAATAACTAGACTTGACCAATGGTGATTGAAAGCGACACAAATGGTTAATGTCTGGACATCCTTGGAAAAGTGGGTGTCTGTTCTCTTTTATGGGAGGATTTGAAACCCAGTTTGGTGATCATCTGTCAAGAATGTCCAAATTGTGGCTTTGCTATAAGAGTTAAGGCAGGGGTGCCCAAACTTTTTGTAAGGAGGGCAGGAGTTGGTGGCTGAGAATGTGTCAGGGGCCGGCTGCTCCCCGACCCTGCCACCCCACTGCAAGCCCCACCCACTGACCCATAAGCCCCACCCACTGACCCCTTGCAACCCCACCCGCAGGAAGGAAGGCGGGGATCAAGGGAGGGAGGTGGAAACCAAGAGAGGAAGGAAGGAAGGTGGGGACAAAGGGAGGGCCACTCAGAATGGCCTGACGGGCCGGAATTGCCCCCCCCCCCGGGCCGGACTTTGGGCAGGCCTGAGTTAAGGATTGGAATAAATGACCTTGAAGGTCCCTTTGAACCACCCTGTTCTGAACGTCTATGAAAATGAAGTCGTTTGTGTTTAATGGTCCTTCTTTTCTTCTTGTTACATTCTTGGAGGAAAGTGTTCTGTCAGAACTGAATTGTAGCTGTTCCGAATCCGGACAGATAGCAATGGAAACATGGATCTTCAAACTGACTGTTGACAGTGACACGTGTAATGATAATACATTCATTTTAAACTGTTTATTTTCTGACCTCTGAACCTGAGAATACTCCTGCCCTCCTGGTCTTTTCTTGTGTCCTGATTTTCAGCACTTCTCAGGAAGAACTGAACTTCTTTAGGCAGCACTAGTATTCATTTTTTTTATGCCCAGAAGCCCCAAGAACCATAGGGTTTGTTTTTTGATCTGATGGGACATCCTCCTCTGGACGTGTTTGAGGTTGTCAACATCTTTTTTAAATTAAGGTGCGCAGAACTGGACACAGTACTCCAGCTGGGGGATGACTAGAGCAGAATCACACTGCTGACTCATGTTTAATTTGTGGTCCACCCAGACCCCCAGATCCCTTTCACAGGTTCTGTTTTCTAGCCAGCTATCTCCCATCCTATATCTGTGCAATTCTTTTTACCTAGATGCACCTTCCTACATCTCCCTCTGTTGAAACCCATTCCGTTAGCTTTGGCCCAATATATTTAGGCAGTGGATTATTTCTGAAAGCCCATTAAGCAGAGAAGTGTCCTTTACAAAGCAGAAGGCCCAATTGGTCCAATGTTGTTCCTTTTAAACAGAAGAAGCTGGTTTCACTGTGTGTCTTCAGCCATGCACCAAAATGCACTACATTTCCTTACAGGCATCCATGCAACTTTTGTTTCTTATCACTCAGTTGTAATGCCCTTTATGAAAGAATAATGGATGCTCCCAGCTTCCACCTCCCACTATGAGTTGCTCTCTTTTTGTTGAATCCGGATGCATGAGCGGCGTTTGCAAAAGGTGAAGTCAGCAAAGCATGGGTGGTTGGGGAAGCGCAGAGGAGACATCTCTGATGTAACAGACATGGAGAACAGTTACCTTCGGAGGGCTTAAGTGTATTGTTCCTAACTCCACGGAACTAGAGATGGGCACTAATAAAAAAATGGTGTTTCGTTTGTCGTTTGTCGTTTAGGGGGTCCGTTTCGGTTCGTTTCCATTTTTCACAATTTTTTGCAAAAAAATCGTTTTCGTTTTCGTTCGTTTTGTTACAGTTTTGTTACCATTTATTTCAATTTTTGTGATTTTTTTTTGGCTTTTAAAGCAGTTCCATGTATTGCCGTAATGAAAACGAAACGGACGACAAAATTTCTGGTGTTTCTGTTCGTTTTGTTTCATTTTAGAGATAAAATTCGTTTGTCGTTTCGTTGCGTAACGAAACAAAAAACGAAAACGGGAACGAAAAATTGTTCATTTCGTGCCCATCTCTACACGGAACAGCAGGCGGGGAGCTTAATGAAAAAAGCAATGAATTAATTTAGTCTTAAGCATATGAACAAGATCCTGAGAGGACGCACGGGTTTAAAAATAAATGAATATTCTTCACGGAACAACAAAATAAGTGCATTACATGAAAGAGCTTTGCAGGTGAAAGCAATCTATAATTCATCTCCTTGAGGAAGGGAGAAAATGAATGGGGGGTACACTCTTTGAGAACAACTGCTTCTGATAGACTGTGCTTCTCTTACAAAGATGTACATAAAACCGGAACCCTTTTTTCTCACTGTTAGCTGGAAGAGTCACTGAGGTGATGACTCTACCAATTTAGCTGCCACATTTTATCCTGCCTTTGTGCCACTAAGTACATGCAAGGAGTATACATGATTCTTGCCCCACAACATATAAAGCAAGTAAAGTCTTATGTTTATAGACTGCCCCATAGCGCTTAAAGCACTCTCTGGGTGATTTAAAATTCAGTTATGCAAGCTACACATTGCCCCCCCCCCAGCAAGCTGGGTATTCATTTTATTTACCTCGGAAGGATGGAAGGCTGAGTGAACCTTGAGCCTGCTACCTGGGATTGAACCCCAGGTTGTGAGAACAGTTGTAGCTGCAGAACAGCAATTTAACCACTGCGCCACGAGGCTCCTCTATACTAATAAAAAACTGTTTATGTTTATCCTCATGTCTAGAGTTGCCAGGTTAACTGCATCCCAGGTGAGTATGGTTTCCTCCCTTAATGGGCAGTGTTCATCCTGAAATACACCTCCAGTTACAGGTGCCCAAAAACCTGCATCCCAAAAATGAAAGCTTTCAAAAAATGCTTTTCTGTGAGATACTAAGGACAAAATCCCTGTCTCACATTTGTCTATGGAGCTTTCAATCCTGATCTCATTCCCACTGGAATCCTCTGACATGTAAATGAACTCTCGGTAGGAATCATTACAGCAGTAAACTCCATCTGCAACAGGACAAATCCTGAAATAAGTGGAGTTGGGGGGGCTTATCTTCTCAAGAAGAGCAGATATAAAGGAAGGGGGAAACAGTGATCGTATTTCCTCAGGGCAACGAATCATCTGGACCATGGAGAAAATATTAAAATACTCTAGCTTATACAGAACTAGGTACATGTACAGAAGATTAGGTCCCCAGGGTGTTGTAGTAGACAGAGTGGTGGATTAGGACTTCGGGAAACTAGTCTAAGTAGCTTATTCAAGTTTTCTGCAGCTACTTGGCTTCTCTGTTAGTGAATTTATTTATTTATTTATTTATTTTTGTATTTATATCCCGCTTATCTACTACATGTAGTACTCTAAGCGGCTAACAAAGCAATAAATGCAAATCAGCTACAAAGAACATCAAATAAAACGAAATCAACATGAACAATAAAACAACATAAACATATAAAAAACCTCCAGCATCCCAGCATGCGGAGGGACAAATCCTAGCAGATTAGAATTAAACAGATGGCGGGGAGGAAAGAAAAAAAAAACTAACTAAAATCGCCAAAGGCCTCTCGGAACAGAAAAGTTTTTAAAGCTTTCCGAAAGGCCTGCAGGGACTCTGCAGAGCACACTTCGCTAGGGATGGAATTCCATAAGGAGGGGGCTGCCACTGAGAAGGCCCGGTTCCGAGTAATCGTCTTCCGGGGCTCTCGTGGAGTGGCAACCCGCAGCGAGTGCGCTCGCACCTGCCGAACAGGACGGGCCGAGGTGGATCGCTGGACGATACGCTCTGTCAGGTAGTCCGGTCCCAAGCCATGGAGGGTTTTATAAACTAAAACCATGACCTTGAATCTAATCCGGGTTGCAATGGGCAACCAGTGCAGGCGGGCCAAAACTGGGGTGATGTGGTCATAACGACGCACACCAGCCACCAGTCTGGCCGCCGCATTCTGTACCCGCTGCAGACGCCGGAGAAGAGTCAAGGGCAACCCCATGTAGAGCGTGTTGCAGTAGTCCAGTCTCGAGATCACCAGTGCTTGGACCACTGTTCTCAGAGAGGCAACATCCAGGTACGGGCGGATCTGGGTAATCTGGCGAATATGGTAATAAGCGGCTCTGGTTACCGACGCCACCTGCGCCTCCATGGTCAGCGCCGGGTCCAGGACCACGCCCAGATTCCGCACCCTCTCCACTGGCTGGAGGGAACCCCCCTCCCCCCAGACAGGGAAGAGGGCCACCGTACCCAGATGGTGAACTCCCAAAGAACATGAAGAGTGACTGGTAAGGGCCTTCTTGACTGCTGCACCCAGAATCTGGAACTCCCTCCCACTAGAGTTTAGGACTGCCTCATCTCTGTTGTCCTTCCGGAAACAGGCAAAGACCTTTCTCTTCAGGCAAGCTTTCCCTGAATGATGGACTACTCTTATGTGTCTTTTATATGAATCTATAGGTTCACATAGACTTTGTGTTTATGACTGCTTATAACCGTGTTGCTTTTTAATGTAATATTTGTCTGTTAATGCTGCAACATGTCCCTCAGTTCCTTGTTCTCAATACTTGAACATGTCTTAATTGTATTGGACTGTATGTTATCTCTGTAAGCCGCCTTGTGTCCTTTTCCAAGGAGAAAGGTGGGGTAAAAATTCTCAAAAATAAATAAGAATGCTAATGTTTCTGCAGTGTTTACTTCCCTGGAACGTGGCACACAAACTGTATATCATAGAGCTTATTCTGCTAAATCAGAATTCTCTTGGGGGAAAGCATGCATGTAATTGCAATTAGAGATGGGCACGAAATGAACAATTTTTCGTTTTCATTTTCATTTTTTTGTTTCATTACGCAACAAAATGACAAACAAATTTTGTCTCTAAAATGAAACGAAATGAACAGAAGCACCGGAAATTTTGTTGTGTGTTTCGTTTCCATTACTGCAATACAAGTGAATTGCTTAAAATCCTAAAAAAAATCACAAAAAATTGAAATAAATGGTAACGAAACGAACAAAAATGAAAATGAATTTTTTTGCAAAAATTCACAAAAAACGGAAACGAAACGAAACGGACCCTCCAAACAACAAACGACAAACGAAATGCCATTTTTTTTATTCGTGCCCATCTCTAATTGCAATCATGAAATTACATGCACACACCCCAGTAGGCCACCCTTTGCACCATCAGTTACATCATCCCTATGATGTTCTCCTTGCCTTGCTTAGTACAGTGACACTTCCTGTGACATTTTATGTTTTTGTGATGTATCCTGCAAGGATATTTTTTAAAACCTTCCTTGATTCCAGGTGAGACCATCCAGGATCGTGAGCAGCAGATGGCACGCTGGGTGCAGCACTACTCTGAACTATATTCCAGAGAAAACACAATAACCAAAGAAGTCTTAAATAATATTGAGTGCTTGTCTGTCTTGGAGGAGCTTGACAATGAACCAACATTAAAAGAACTAAATGTAGCTCTGGCAAGGCACCTGGAAAAGATAACATCCCTGCTGAAGTTCTGAAGTGCTGCAAAGAGATCATTGCCACTGAACTGTACGAAATCCTCTGCCTTTGCTGGAGGGAAGCGGGAGTACCACTGGATATGAAGGACGCTAATATTGTTACGCTTTATAAGAACAAAGGTGACAGGAGCGACTGTAACAACTATCATAGTACTGTATCTCTCTTCTTAGTGTTGTCGGGAAGTTGATGGCATGTGTTATACTGAAGAGACTCCAGGTACTTGCAGAGAGAGTCTAGCCAGAATCACAGTGTGGCTTTCAAACCAACAGGTCCACTACTGATATGGTATTTTCCCTCAGGCAGTTGCAGGAGAAATGCAGGGAACAAGGACAGCCACTTTTTGTAGCCTTCATAGATCTTACGAAGGCATTTGATATGGTTAGTAGGGACGGACTCTTTAAAATACTCCTCCGGGTTGGCTGCCCACCCAAGCTCCTTAACATCATTAGGTCGTTTCATGAGGATATGAAGGGCAATGTAGTTTTTGATGGCCTAGTGTCAGATCCCTTCAACATCCGAAGCGGAGTGAAGCAGGTCTGTGTCCTTGTGCCAACCTTGTTTGGGATCTTCTTTGCTATCATCCTGAAGTATGCTTTTGGAACGTCAACAGAGGGTATCTATCTCCGGACCAGATCAGATGGAAAACTCTTCAATCTCTCTAAACTGAGAGCAAAGTCTAAGGTACAGGTGAAATGTTTGCGGGATCTCCTCTTCGCTGATGATGTCGCCATTACTGCTCATTCTGCCGAAGATCTCCAACAACTCATGGATCATTTTAGTAAAGCTTGCAAAGATTTTGGGTTAGAAATCAGCCTGAAAAAAAAAACACAAATAATGTGCCAGATTGTGGACTCTCCTCCTCGCATTACAATTTCTGCAAAAGAACTGGAAGTTGTCCATGACTTTGTGTATCTTGGCTCAACTATCTCAGATGCACTCTCACTAGAGTCTGAGCTGAATAAACGTATAGGTAAAGCAGCTACTATGTTTTCCAGGCTAACAAAGAGAGTATGGCTCAATAAGAAGTTGACAGAACATACAAAGATACAGGTCTATAAACCTTGTGTACTGAGCACATTTTTGTATTGCAACGAGTCTTGGACCATCCATGCCCGACAGGAAAGAAAGCTTAATAACTTCCATATGTGCTGTCTTAGGCGAATATTCAACATTACCTGGCACGACATAGTTCCAAATAGCATAGTCCTGAATCAAGCTGGAATCCCTAGCATGTACACTTTATTGAAACAGCGACGCCTATGCTGGCTTGGACACATTGTGAGAATGGATGACGGCCGGATCCCAAAAGATCTTCTATACGGAGAACTAGTGCAGGGAAAGCGTCCCAGAGGGAGACCACAGCTGCAGTATAAGGATATCTGTAAGAGGGACCTGAAGGCCTTGGGAATGGACCTCAACAGATGGGAAACCCTGACCTCCGATCGCACTGTCTGGAGGCAAGAGATACAGCATGGTCTACATAAATTTGAAGAGGCATTTGTCCAACAGGCAGAGGAAAAGAGGCAGGAACGGAAGGAACAAAACTCGAGGACTGGGCAAGAAACAGAATACATCTGTCCCCAGTACGGTAGAGACTGCCATTCCCGAATTGGTCTATTTAGTCACACTAGGTGTTGTTTTTAGGATCTCTACTCCAGGCATGATACCATAGTCTTTCGAGACTGAAGGATGCCAATGATGGTCCTTGATTCTCACCGATGGCTTTTCGTGCTGTGGTGCTTCTCAATGAAGTTCAACTGTGTGGTTAGAACTTCTTCATCAGAAACTTCTGATTAGCTAGAAGCAACCAAACAAGCAAATGGATAAACCAGAACACTTCCAGAAGGGAACTGTGTGTCTGAATGCAGTAAGTTTGGAGGTGGGAAACTCTTGTACATGTGCCTTTCTATGCTGAATTCTGGCCCTGCGATTTAACTCCCTATGTTGTACTCATGTTCTGGCTTCAGCATTTGATCTGGAAAACCAACAGGTAGCTATTTGAATTAAATAAATAAGTAGGTTGCACATACCTTCCACTTTTGTAGATACTTAACTCAGGGCCAAATCACTAGGACGATTTGTATCATATCTTATATCAGTTTTGTAGACTACACAGGCCACCTCATATAAATTGATTCATTTTTATTCTGTTTTTGAATCTCCACTCCCCAAAAATGTTCACACTCCCCCCCCCACAACATCAGAAGTGATATATTGCTATCTTCTTTTAGTTAATGTACCACCTGATGGGTTATGTCACCTGCAGCACTTCCTTCCTTCCTTCCTTCCTTCCTTCCTTCTTCAGGACTCAGTGGTTAAATTAGTGGTTCTCAATCTGTTCCTGGACTACAACTCCCAGAAATCCTGGCCAGCTCAGCTAGTGATGAAGACTTCATTAGAGTGCTGGGCCAAATCTAATGGAATGAATTTCAACAGAGGGAAATGTAGGGTGCTACATCTAGGTTAAAAAAAAATGAATTGCACAGATATAGGATGGGGATACTTGGCTGGAGAATAGTACCTGTGAAAGGGATCTGGGAGTCTTGATGGACCACAAATTGAACATGAGTCAGCAGTGTGATGCGTCGGCCAGGAAAGCCAATGAGATTCTTGGTTGCATCAACAGAACCATAGTGCAGGGGTGGCCAAACTTTTTGTAAGGAGGGCCAGATTTGGTGGCTAAGAATGTGTCAGGGGCCAGTTGCTCCCCAACCCTGCCACCCCACTGCAAGCCCCACCCATTTTCTTTTTTTAAAATGGGGTGAAGGAAGGGGAGGGAGAGACTTTGGGCAGGGCTGCCATAGTGTCTAGATCAAGGGAAGTGATCGTACCACTCTATTCTGCTCTGGTCAGACCCCCCCCCCCTGGAGTACTGTGTCCAGTTCTGTGCACCTCAATTTAAAAAGGATGTTGACAACCTCGAGCGGGTGCAGAGGAGGGCGACCAGGATGGCTGAGGATCTGGAGGAAATGTCTTATGAGGAACGGCTTAGGGAACTGGGAATGTTTAGCCTTTCAAAAAGAAGACTGAGAGGAGATATGATAGCTATGTTTAAATATTTGAAAGGATGTCATATTGAAGAGGGAACAGGTTTGTTTTCCATGGCTTCAGAGACTAGGACTCAGGGCAATGGTTTCAAACTCCAGGAAAAGAGATTCCATTTGAACATTAGGAAGAACTCCATGACAGTTAGAGCTGTTCGGCAGTGGAATATGCTGCCACAGAGCGTGGTTGTGTCTCCTTCTTTGGAGTTTTTTAAGCAGAGGCTGGATGGCCATCTGTCGGAAATATTGTGATGGGGTTCCTGCATGGCAGGGGGTTGGACTAGATGGCCCTTGAGGTCTCTTCCAACTCTATGCTTCTATGATTCTAGTTGCATTCCAGGAACATCTGGGGACCCACAGGTTGAGAACCACTGGTTTAAATGCTTGTACTGCAGTCGAAAGTCTGCTCATGACTTGGGGTTCAATCCCAAGTCACTGGATCAAGGTTCACTCAGTCTTCCACTCTTTCCGAGGTTTGTAAAATGAGTACCCAGCTCATGTTTTGTGTGTATGTGTGTGCATGTGTGTGTGTGTGTGTGCGCGCGCACACACACACACACACACACAATCTAGCATGCATAGTTAAATTGTAATTTAACTATCCATGCTAGACATTGTTAAATAGTTAACGATGTCTATTTAACATCATATGAAAGGAAATTTAACAGAGATTGCTTTAAGTAATATGGGGCAGTATATAAGCAGAACACTTTGCTTTTTGCTTTCTTTCCTTCCTTCCTTCATTTTTAAAACTGAGTGCCAGACAAGGGGAGGGAGCAATGTGGTTTGGTTTCTACTGTTGATGTCGCTGCTGCAAGAGGGTTCCACAGACAGTATGTGATTTATTGGTAAGAATGTTGTTGGTGGTTGTGGTTTTTTTAAAGGGCATATGTGCGGAGGCCGAGAAGCAGCCATGGCACCCAAGAAACTGACCCATTCACACCGCAAATGGAGTTGATGCAAATATCAGATGATTGTTAAACGGCCATGCTGGTGAGGTCACAGAAAACCAGTTTGCTAGCCGAATGGTTCCATGTTACGCGTGCATTGTATGGAAGAAAACTTATGAACGGTTTAAATAGCTGCAAAGTCGATATAACAGCTCGTTGTTGTGAGTTTTTCAGGCTGTTTGGCCGTGTTCTGGCCAAACAGCCTGAAAAAATCACAACTATCAGATTCCATCCGTGAAAGCCTTTGAGAATACATCAATATAACTCCCATTCTTTGGGCACGTGTGATTACACCCTCATATTGGTGCTTCTTTCCCTCGGAGGTGAAGTTCTGCCACTCGGCCTGAGACGGTTCATCAGAGGGATGTCTATGAAGATTCTTAGTCCTCCATCTGAGCCATGGCAACTGGACTTCTTTCAAAAGAAGTCCCATTCATCAGAGGGACTTGGAGACTGATGGAAGTTGTAGTCCAGTATCAAGTAGGACCCCAGTATCCACTGGGGATTGGTTCCAAGCCTTCCCGTGGATAATGAAAACTGTGGATAAGAGAGAATGCCAAAATGTTCTCCAAAACCTCTGTTTTGTGATAGTAACTTGCTTTACAGCTGCTGTTTTGCAACAGTAGCTTGCTTTACAGCTGCTCTTTGTGACAGTAGCTTGCTTTGTGGCTGCTGAATTATTTATCTATCCTCTGCCACTCGTGGATAACTGAATCAGTGGATAATGAATCAGTGGATACAGGGGTCCTATAGTATCTTGGAACATGGCTGGGATGGGGAAGGCCTTTTTCTAATATCTTGGCATGAGGGAATGGACCCCCCCCCCACTGTGATCCCACAAAACCCCTGGGGAGGAAATGGCAGTCGCTGCTGATAAGGAAAAGCTGCTCCTTAGCTGCACTTTCTTTCTGAACCAATAACTGAGAAACCATGTAGCAAACATGACGGCACAGCCAATCACCCCCATGGTGATGGCACCCCAATCAAGCACTGGCAAATGAGCACAAGGGGATTTAAGGTCTGCCCAAAACACCAAAGCCACCATTTGTTCACAAGCGGCTTTGGAAAATTGCTGGGAAAGCGACAGCAATTTTAAAAAGAAAAAAGTATACACATCCTTTTTTAAAAAAATGAATGGGTTTTCTCTCCCGCCTTAATGAGAACTAACACCATCAATATTGAACGGCCCACACAGAACGGAGTGGCGGGCAAACCAGCTGTGCTGACGGAAGCAAGGGGCTCATTAAGCAAAACAGAATGACCGGTTGGCTCCGGCTTTTTATTTTATTTTTATTATATATTTTTTAAAAAAATTCCCTCCGTACTTAGAGGCATTTGTCTGACAAGATTAAAAAAGCCTTTCGGGGAGAAGTGGGGAAAGTATCCTTAAAAAGTCAGTGGTGCCTCGGGCGAGGCAATTAAGGAATAAGAAATGACAGGCTCTCCCAGCCGCGCTTGAGATGCCTCAGGTATGGCGTGAGGTAGAGAAAGCTCTCTGTGGAGGAGCCATGGCAGGAATCTACTTGCTGTGCTTACAGTCCATTGTAATCATTCCAAGCATCTCCCTGATGCTATTTCATTACATTTCCCATTCAAGGTGGTGTTGTGTCGTGTGGTCACATCTCTCTCAATTTATGGTGAGCCTTGTAAGTTTTTTTCTTTTTCTTTTTCTTGTTCATTTTTTTTGAGTTTGCAAGACGTTTGAGGAATGATTTTGCTGTTCTTACACACCCCAATGAGTTTCTTTGCCAAGTTAAAAATAAAATTAAATCCAGGTCTCCTGAGTCCCCACCACACCACACTAGCTTGCTATTTAAGGTACAGTAGGACCCCCGTATCCACTGATTCGTTAACCACTTATTCCGTTATCCATGGTTGGCAGAGGGGAAAAAATTAAATAAATAATTCAGCAGCTGCAAAGCAAGCTACTGTCACAAACAGCAGCTATAAAGCATGCTACTTTCATAAAACAGCAGCTGTAAAGCAAGCTACTAACACAAAATAACAGCTTTGGGGTTTTTTGGTGTTCTCTCTTATCCACAGTTTTCATTATCCACTGGAAGACCTGGTACCAATCTCGAGTAGATACTGGGGCCCTACTGGAATTAATTCTAGTTTCCACTCTCATTTAGCAGCTGGGTGAGCAGGGTTGCACGGATTGTAGTATATGTGGTATATGTTCCAAGGTGTTCTAGGGTAATGAGTATTAATAGTATAGTACAACCTTCTGTATGCTCTGAGCATTGTCCACCCGCACTGCAGATGCTGAAAACCATGGATAATAGTGAACATTATATATAGCATGAGAAAAGAAAAAAAAACCATAGAAAAGTAGTTTCACTGTGTGTTACCAGAACTGGCCACTCGGGGGAGTTGGAGACCATGCAACATATTTGCCACCAGCATGAATGTATAACATAGACTCTGATTCCCTCTAGTGGCCACTTCTGGTAAATGCATTGTGAAAATAGGTATTTCTAGTTTTGTTCTTTTAATATTTTTATTAGCACTTTCTATTGGCACTTTTTATTATTCTCAGATTGTGTCGAGGAAAAACTGCAGGTGCTGATCCTGTGGATATGGGAGTCCTTCTGCAGATAAGGGCACCCTGTTTCAAGGTGCCAGTGGAAGTCAAAGAAAATGGTCTGACTTCTCCAGATCTCTGGACAGGAGGATAAATCTCATGGGAATCAGGACTGAAGAGGTGGGAGCAATTTGATTTTTTGCATATGAGTTTTCTTGATGCTCAAGTCTTAGCTGCAGCTGTGTCACGTCAAGTCTTCTGATGCTAAATGCATCCCTAAGGACCCTACATGACTTTATAGACCTCCAGGGGAAAATCAGAAGCTTGTGTTCATCACATTTATCCACCCACCCCCCACAAAATAATAATAATAATTTCATAATGAAACTAGACACTCATTTTCAACCACGCCACATTCACTTGAGTATCAAGCCGTAACTCTTTTCATGATTGCAGTAATCCCAGGCAACATCGACGTGTCCAATTATACCTACAAACTTTGTTTATCTACCTTGCTTCTTCTTTTCCATATTTCAAAAGTTTGAAAACATCCCCAAGGCTTACAGCTATGAAAAACTATAGCCACGCAGATGTTTAAAATATATGGAAACTAACTTAAGTTTCAGACTAATACTTACTCAATTCAAAATGCAGGAGAAGAAGAAATATACAAGAAAAGAATACCCAAAAGAATGTTTTATTCATATTATTCAGGAGCTTTTGGCCCCATAAGGCAGTTTTTTAAAATACCAAAGTTGTTGTGAGGAAAAATATATTCAATAAAATGACCTCCCCCCCCGCCCAACACCCCCTTCTAAGCATGCTAAGAACACTCACAAAATAATGGTAAGCGCTCAGCAAGCCAAACCAGAATAAATTAATGGAGGGAAAAAAACAATGATTCTGTTTGTTTCTGACTTTTGGAAATTAAGCCTGTTCTTGCTCTGCTACATCATTGTTCTACTTTAATGTTTAGTGCCCCGAGTGGCATGGAGTGGTGATGATGTGTTCAATGAATGTGTGTGTGCGTGTGTGTCACCCCCTTATAATTTTAGTTCTTTCAATTGTCTACACCTCTCCCCCCCCATCTATAAATAATCTCTTTCCAGGGACATGGGCAATCAAGAAAACTTTTTCATTCTGAATCTCAGTGATTCCTGCACATGGTATATAGCTCCAAAGGTTTGTAACCTAAAATCTGGCAAACTGCCACAATGGCAATAGCACAACTGACAACACAAATGTAAGAGTGTGGTGACCACGTCTTTTCCTTGTTCTTTCTGGTCTATATATCTGTATATTGTCCCTCATTATTGTAAGCCGCCTTGGGTCCTTTTCCAAGGAGAAAGGCGGAGTAAAAATATTCTAAATAAAATAAATAAATATTTAAAACCTCACTGATAAGGTCATTGGTAACCACATTATTTTGACGAACATTTTGCAAAGTTTAGTGGAATGAGCCTCGGTCATGTCAGAGTGCTGGAATGCCAGGGTACTGGAGCTCCAAGGTACTGGAATTACAAAGGGTTGAAGCTATAGGACCTGCAAACACCACTTCTATATTTACATGTTGTAAAATAAAATAAAAATCAGCCATTGGGATGCTATGGTAGTGTGACCTTGCACAACTGGAGAACTGGCTAGTTGTTTTTGCAATAGAGTAAACTATTATTCAAGCCTCGATTTTAAAGGCACTTTCATTTCAAAGATTATTTTTCTATACCCCCGCCCTTCCCCAAAAAATGACACTCTCTAAACGCAACTTTTCACATCTTGACAGCTTGGTTCACAGCAGAACAGGGCTGTTGGTAGAAGAAAAGAGAACCATTTTTTCACACAAGGAAGTATCAGGCAAATCCTAGTGTAAGCTCCTAAAATCTAAAAATATTTACACAGCTGGTGCTTGTGCAAACATAACACCCTGGATGGGATCCTGGCCACTCATTTTCTTTTATGTACCTTAATTACCAGTATCTGGTTATTATGTGCCTTAATTACTAACACTAGGCTACCTCAAGGACAAAAACCAAAAAAATCATTCTAAAATGCCCCCCCCCGAATGCCTTTCTGAAAAGATAGCGCAATTCCTGGATCTAAAGTTATACTGTACAGCACTGTTGTGACTTTTTGCTAATGGTGTGGTCTTGCCAGAGGACTTTTGACTACCAGGGTTTATGATATCAGTTGCCCACGTCCTTTCAGTTATCCATGGGAATTCATCTCCAGTCCTCATATTACCTGTGCAAGCATTGCTTTTCCCACAGAAACACACATCATTGCAAACCAGCTAAGGTGAAGGTGAAGTACCTGTGGGTTGTTTGGTATTGAAGGGGTGATTCGGAGCTGTTGACTTTACAAAAGTCCTGCCTTCTTTTCTTGATACAGACTGATTCAACTGGAACTGGAACACGTGCAAAAGAGAGCAACTATAATGATTACTGGGCTGGGGGACCTCCCTTATGAGGAAAGGCTAAAACATGTGAGGCTCTTTCATCTGGAAAAAAAGGTGCCTGAGAATGCAGAGCATGAGTAAAGTGGATAGAGGGACGCTCTTCTCCCTCTCACAAAATACCAGAACTAGGGGACATCCACTCAAACTGAGGGTTGGGAGAGTGAGAACAGACAAAATATTTTTTTTTACCCAGTGTGTTGTTAGTCTGTGGAACTCCCGGCCACAGGATGCGGTGATGGCATCTGGCCTGGATGCCTTCAAAAGGGGATTGGACAGATTCCTGGAGGAAAAGTCCATCACAGGTTACAAACCAGGATGGAGATGTGTCATCTCCAGGCTGAAAACCAGGGTACTTCAAGGGCCAGATGCAGGAGAGTGGTATCAGGAGTCAGAGATCTAGTCTCGTGCGCTCCCAGACGCATCTGGTGGGACCACTGTGAGTTACAGGAAGCTGGACTAGATGGGCCTTTGGCCTGATCCAGCATGGCTGTTCTTATGTTCCTATGTCTGCATTTTTTAAATCCTTCTTAAAGTAAGCAGGGTGGCTATGAGACTGGTCATGCTTAAATATGGACTTTTTTAGAGTCCAAATCTTATAGTTCTCCATCCTAGGAGATTCACCAGATAGAGACCTGAAAGTAGCTCATCCCTGAGTCCTGTTCCTGCCACAGGACTTTTGTGTGGAGCCGGGCTTAGCTCAGCCTCAAAACTTTCCAGTTGCAGCCATTTTCTGACAGGAGCCATTTTGTAGTACTGTATGTTTGTTAGGAAGAATTCCCAGAATGGAGAGTTACCGTATATACTCGAGTATAAGTCGACCCGAGTATAAGTCGAGGCCCCTAATTTAACCCCCCGAAACTGGGGAAACGTATTGACTCGAGTATAAGCCTAGGGTGGGAAATGCAGCAGGGCCTGGCAGCTCCTCCTTTGTGAGATGGGGGAGAGGTGTGTGATGTTTAAAATGACTTTTAGCCACTGACCCAAGCACTTGCCAGGTCCTGCTTCATTTCCCTCCCTAGACTCCCCTGTGATGCAGAGGGGGGTCATGAGAAGCGGCACGCAATGTTTAAAATGACTTTTAGCCACTGACCCAAGCACTTGCCTCAGTGGCTAAAAGCATTGACCCGCATATAAGTCGAGGGCCCCTTTTTTGCCCCAAAATTAGGGCTGAAAAACTTAGGCTTATACTCGAGTATATACAGTATATGTTCTGTAACACCCCATCCCAAAATAAAATAAGAAAAACCCCATCCATAATCATGTTGACCCAGCTTCACTTTCTAATTTATTGCTCTGGTACTCTTACTCGCCAGCATGGTAATGTCAAGTAAGCTTTCGAGCAGATCCTCTCTTCTGTATAACTCGGCACACTTGTAAGTGCAATTTTTTTTAAAAAAATCAATAGTTTTTCTCCAAGGCAATTCATGATGAGGCTAAGCTGTCAAACACCAAAACAAAACAGAAAATAAATCCAAATTCCAGCCACCAATTTCTTTCTTCTGGGCTGGCATGGGAATTTCTTTTTTGGGGGGTGGGGGGGCTTCCCGTTTCTTGCTTCTATTAAGTTTGTTTGTGTTTATTTGTCAAGGTTACACACTTAGGAAGCCTCGGATTGTTTTATTTAGTCCAGGTGAAAAGCCATGAAAAAGCAATGTTATAACCTCAAGCATCCTAATATCCCAGCATTTTACATGGCATTTCAATCCAGGATATGGACAAATACCAATCAGAAGATATTATTATTATCTGGAGAACACAGCTGCCAGGGATTAAGCTGGAGTTGGCCTTCTCCAAAGATCGAGCTCTTTCCAAGTGCCTAGGATGACCGGATATATCTTCGTAGAATATATGCTGTTCCTAATAATGTTGCCATTTGTAGTTGACCCATGTTGATCTTGTCACTGCCGAGGGTTTTCAGATGTTGATCCAGGTCTTTTGGCATTCCACCCAAGACGCCTATTATTACTGGTATTGTTCTTGCTTTCTTATTCCATAGCTTTTCGATTTCTATTTCTAAGTCCCAATATTTGGTTATCTTTTCTAACTCTTTGCCGCTGACTCTTGTGTCTCCTGGTATGGCCACATCGACAATTTGAACTTTGTTTTCTTACTTGCATAATATCATGATGTCTGGAGTATTGTGGACAAGGTGTCTGTTGCATTAGATTTTGAAATCCCAGAGCACCTTGATGACTTCATTTTCAGTAACCTTTTCTGGGTGATGTTCCCACCAGTTCTTGCTTGATGATAGGTTGAAATTTATTATTATTATTATTATTATTATTATTATTATTATTATTATTATT
>JAHTLZ010000268.1:6548944-6587143 GCA_023846285.1 Phrynocephalus versicolor | reverse complement strand
TTATTATTATTATTATTATTATTATTATTATTATTATTATTATTATTATTCAGGAAGATGCTTCTCAACAGACTGTAAGAAAGCAAAGTGTTCTGCTTATATACCACCCCATACCACTTCTAGTAGTCTCTCGGCAGTTTACAGTTTTTTAATTTCTGTGTGCAGGCTATACATTGCCCGCCCCCAAGCAAGCTGGGTACTCATTTTACCGACCTCGAAAGGATGGAAGGCGGAGTGAACCTTGAACCTGCTACCTGGGATTGAACCCCAGGTCGTGAGCCCAGTTTTACCTGCAGTACAGGCATTTAACCTCTGCGCCACGGGGGCCATAAAAAGTTTTTGTTATGCAAATTGTATCAATATGTGTTCAAATTCTGCATTTCAATATGTGTTTTTAAAAACTGTTAGCTGCATGTTAAGTGTATGTCTTTCTTATTGTTATCTACCCCTGTTTTTGTTTTTGTTTTTGTTTTGTTTTGTTTTGTTTTTTCTTACATTGAGTCCTCATTTTGGGAGAGAGAGAGGATGTAAAATCGAATACAGTGGTACGTTGTATAAAGGAATTAATTCATTTCAAATGAAATTCTGTTAAGCAAATTTTCCTTTGTACAAATTTCCCATGGGAATGCATTGAAAACAGAATAATCCCTTATCGCGACCGTTTTTCTGTTGTACGGATTTGCCCCATAGGCGATTCTGTTAAGCAAATTTTCCCTATCTCCAGGAATTTTTTATGTTGTACAGATTTTATGTTATACAAACCGTTTGTTATCTGAGAGTCCACTGTAAATAAATAAAACAATTTAGAGGATCATTGCAGATGTGCCTTGAATACACACAGATTGAATAATCAGCCAGTGAGCAAGACAGCAAAATAATTTATTCCAGCCAACAGAGGTACCCCAGTAGGAGGGGAGTACAAAAACAAGGAGCATCCACACAGCTTTTATAGCAAGGAGGAGGGGTTAGCGACAGATCTCACAAATCGGCACATTGCATTTCCTAAGATCTTGTACACCGCCCAGAGTAGCCCTTGGGCCAGATGGTTTTGCAGTCTAGAAATATATATTGTATAGCACGTACACAGGAGCATGGAATATTTCCTGACAGGTATTGCAGGTCACTGTCCTAAACATACAGATGGTCTAACCCGGGTGGAGACTGTGAGGCAGATGGTCTTTTTACACAGGCCGGACTACTTAGAGACGCTGCCAGTAGTTAGGCCAAAGGGCAGTGAAATAAAGAAGCCAGCAATTGACTCAATTATGTTGAAGACCGGGCTGGCTGACATCGTTTATTCAGACCAACTCGAGGGGGTAAAAGGCTAGAACTGATACAGCAAGAGATAAAGAAGCGTTAAATTAAAAATTTTCCTCAACAAGGATCAAATACAGAGCTGCAAAACAGGCGGAGGGAGAGCCCTCTAGACTGGGTGTGCCGGCTTTTTAATAACTTAAAAATGCCATTCTGCACGGATTTGCCGCCATTACCAAAAGTATGCGGCAGCCATTTTTTTCCCTTTAAAAAAAAATCTCTTGAAAAATGCATTTTAGATGTTTTAAGCACTGGTCATCAACGTACTAGGTATAATCAGGCATAAAAAATAATTTTCACATATTCTTGAAGTGTTTCACATCGTTTTTAAACGTTTAAAAACAGCTGTTTCTGTCAATCGCCACCATAAATGAAATTAAACGAACCATTTTGTTTCATTTCGTTTCATTCTGGATCTACTCTGAGGTTCGTTATTCATTTCGTTCTGTAATGAAACAAATAACGAATAATGAACGAACCAAAAGTTCATTTCGTGCCCATCTGTATTCGAAAGCAAAAAAAAATTAAATCTGTTACTTTTGTTATTTTGGGATGCTATTCTATGTTGTAAACCTCCCAGAGTAACACTAGGGCTAGATGGGCGGTCTAAAAGTCTAATAAATAAATAAATAAATATTTCAAACCTTTTAATAGAAAAGAAATTTATTCTGGGAAGGAACCATTTCTGCAGGTGAGGGCGAGAGGTTCTTGAGTCAGCTTCCCAATGTGGCTGAAGATTATGTGCCCATGGCTTGACTTCCGGTTATAGGAACCACTCGGACACAGCTGGTTGCTGCGCCTACCCAGCCAGACCCACCCCTGCTTCAGAAACACACTCAAAGCACTTTCCTTCCACAACGCTTTTCAGATGAGGAAAGGTAGGCAAGCCATTGAAGCTCCAGAAAGTGCAATGCAAGGGAAAAGAAAAGAAAGACAGAAATGCAGCACCTGTGGCTGCCCTGTATTATTATGGGAGCACTTTTAACCAAAAAGATTGTGCACACCTGTGGAATCAGTATCCGATCCTCCCAGGCTAGGCGTTTGAGGCAACTAACCCCACGAGAGGCCCGAAAGGAAAAAATAAGAAATAGGGCCTTTTCTGCCGTTGCCCCTCACCTGTGGAATAACCTTCCACCAGACATCTGCCTGGCCCCCCCCCCTTTGTCTGCCTTTAAAAAAACTATTAAAAGCTTGGTTATTTAAGCAAGCATTCCCTCAAATATAATGCAATTTCAGTGTTCACCCTTTAAATCTTGATTTTAACTGATTAGCCTTCCACTAATAATGCATTGTTTTATGTCACTTTACTATAATATTATTTTTATTTTTATTTTTATTGTGTTACTATTTTATGGTTTTATTGTATGAATTGTTTGAATTTGTTAATTGTTGTAAATTGCCCAGAGTGACCTCGCTGCCAGATAAAAATCCAATAAATAAATAAACAAAATACCCGCTGATTCTCTTCTCTGAATCACCGAGCAATGCATATTTATATTGATATGTATTTCAAGGGCCTATTTGCCAGAAGTGATCATTGCTGGAAACCTGGGCGGTGCTATGTATGGTGTTTGATATGTCTCTGTTTGTTCAGCATCCATGGGGAGGGTTTTGAATATTTCCCTTGCCGATATGACGGTCCTAATGTGTACGATATGCTGTCTTTCTCTCCCTACGGACCCAAAACAACTCACAGCTAAATCTACACATGCTAATAGGCTTAAATTACTATGCAACTACTCTATTAGAAAACAATTAAATGTTAGCCATGATTAAGACTGGGGTTAAGAACATTTTGAAAAACATTTTCTCTCTCACACACACACCCCAATTCTGTGGCAAAGCGAAACACACCACCCTGCAGTCAGAAACCGAGAATGGTTGAAGGACTGGAAGAAATGTCATATGAGGAACGGCTTAGGGAGCTGGGAATGTTTAGCCTTTCAAAAAGAAGGTTGAGGGGGGATATGATAGCTATGTTTAAATATTTGAAAGGATGTCATATTGAAGAGGGAACAGGTTTGTTCTCCATGGCTTCAGAGACTAGGACTCAGGGCAATGGTTTCAGACTACAGGAAAAGAGATTCCCTTTGAACATTAGGAAGAACTTCCTGATGGTTAGAGCTGTTCGGCAGTGGAATATGCTGCCACAAAGGAGGGTGGTGGAGTCTCCTTCTTTTGGAGGTTTTTAAGCAGAGGCTGGATGGCTCTCTGTCGGGAGTCCTGTGATGGGGGTTCCTGCATGGCAGGGGGTTGGACTGGATGGCCCTTGAGGTCTCTTCCAACTCTATGATTCTATGCTGGGAAAGGCAACAGGGAAAGAGAAAGACCAAACGCACGGTGGGCTCAATCCCTAAAGGAAACCACGCACTCGAATGTACAAAAGCTGACACAGCAGTTGAGCTCAGGAAATTTTGGAAGCCACTCACTCATTCATAACATTGCCATTAGTCAGTGGGGACTCGGTGACACATAACAGCAGACGGAGCAACAACATTGTTAGAACTTAAAACATGTTGACATT
Organism: Phrynocephalus versicolor; assembly: GCA_023846285.1. NCBI lineage: Eukaryota > Metazoa > Chordata > Lepidosauria > Squamata > Agamidae > Phrynocephalus > Phrynocephalus versicolor. The sequence goes on along the minus strand of JAHTLZ010000268.1, from coordinate 6,583,305 downwards.
GGAGAGGTGTGATTCGGGCAAGTGTTTGTGTTCCAGAACTCAGACTTCAAAAAAGGTCTTGGCCTGAAGTCCTGAAGATCAACTATGAACCAAAGCAGGTTGGGCTGCAAAGGCCAGGATGCGAGAGAAACTTCTGCTGTGACATTCACACACTTAAGGTTTACATCTCCTAATGATGGGCTAGCTATAACATCTATTTCTGCCTTCCTGCCATCAAATGCCAATACTGTATAAGAAGAAGTGAATCCCCAAAAGTTCATACTCAAGTAATATGTGTTTGTAATACTTTTGGCTTGATTTTTTTTTGTCCCTGGGGCAAAAGAACATGGTTAACTCTCTGAAAACGGAATAAATGAGATGTAGACAAAAGCCGTCTCCAAGTCTTTACTCAGGTGGAAATTTACAAAGAATCACAAGGTAAGTAATGGGACGAGCGATGACCTTTTTTTTCTCATTGTATTTGCGCTTCCAGTGCGGATATTGTCTATATTTCTGCATTATTATCAAGTGTGGCGGTTCTTACCACACAAAATGTCCAACTTTTTCATTCTTTCCGCACATTTTTTCCTCCCACATGGCTGTTAGAGAAATGTTTCCTGCATCCAGTCATCGAATTCCCATTTTGTCTGATAACTGTGAAATATTATCAAGTCTCAAGATCAAAAGGTTTCCATTGTGTTCCTGTCAGTAACGTGGAGACTCTCTCTCAGAGCTAAACAGACTCAGCTCATTATTTCTGCTCGTCTTCTCCTGCCATCATCTCGTAATATTGCCTCCAAGGAATTATTTATTCCCGGTGCTGCCGACATGTTACAAGACAGTGGCCTTTATTCTTAAACTGGAGATCCACGTGAGAAATTACAGCCTACCTTTCAAGTAGAAGCTCATTCCTCCAGTGAGCAGCTTTTGGGGAACTGGTAACATGTTTTGAGCTGTCCTGGGATTAGTGGTGAAATAGAGCTAAGGTTTGTAGGGGGTCAAAGCCCCAAGACTTTCCAAGTACATCATCCTCCACTGTGGCTGTTGTGTTCTTTCTGGGCTTTGGTGCACTCCTCAGATAAACTGGGAGATTAATGGATGGCAGCAATGTAATATGGTTGCAGGCAGTGCCTGTAGGGCTGCAAACTATTTGAGGATGGTCATTAAGAGCCATTAGCCCTAGAAAATACCTGCTCCTCATTTGTACTTAGGGTTTAAAATGGGGGGCCAGAGGGTGTTGACCATAAACACTGCCACGATTAGAGATGGGCACAAATCGAAAAAATGACATTTCAGTTTTTTGTTTTTTGTTGCGTGTCTGCTTTGGTTCGTTTTCATTTTTCATGAATTTTTTTGAAAAAAATTTGTTTCATTTTTTCGTTTTTCGTTTTTACCCGCTTTTTGCGCAACTTAAAGCATTTCTGTGCATGGACGTCCCCCAATGCCCCAGACCAGAGGGAAAACACTAAAAAAATATATGCTGGCAGAGACACAGTATAGACTAGGTACACAGGGAAGCTGCAAAGGCAGCGGCGGGCGTTGCCCAGGGTGTAAGGCAGCCACAGAGTGACTGCACTGTGGGGCAGGGGAGGGTACTCACCAAGAGGTACGCGCACACACAGGGAGGCTGCAAGAGAAATCTCTTCTTTCTCTCCCCTAAAAGCCAGGCTGCAGCCAGCAGGAACACAGAGACACACACCTGCCTGGCTGGCCTAAAATAACGAGTCGCAGAGACAGCAATCCCACCCTAACTCCCACCGCAGACTGTAAGGAGGACAGGGGCTGCCAGAGCTTTTTATGCCTTTCGTGGCTACCACACCTATTGCAACCTGGGCATGGTATTGGTTGAAATTGTCCAAGAATTTACATGATCCCATAACATGGCTTGCATCCATCTTGTGGCTGGAATCCATTTTGTGTCATCCTTAAAGGGAAAAGAAAAAATACATTGCGATGGGAGAAAGACAAAAACAAACGTTTTAAGGACCGCAACCCCCTGGTAGGTAAAAATTTCAAATAATTATCACTGCGTTTTTACAGGTGTCCAGGGAGTTTTAATACCCAAAAAAATCAATATTAGGTATCTAGGAGCCATTTTGGGTCGATGTCCCCTAACTCCCCTTAAAGGAAAAAAATAGTGATCTGAGAAAAGACAGAAATGCACGTTTTAAGGACCCCAACCCCCTGGTAGGTATTATCAGGCAGAATAAATAATTATCGCTGGGTCTTTACGGATATTCAGGACATTTTTTAACATTTAAAAACAGCTCATTTCTTTGCGCGTCGCCGTTAACAAAAACAAAACGTAACAAACCTAATTTTTGTGGTTCTGTTCAGTTTGTTCCAATTTCATCACAATTTTCGTTATTCATTTCATTACGTAATGAAATGAATAACGAATAACGGAACAACAAAAAATTCGTTTCGTGCCCATCTCTAGCCATGATGGACACCTGCCTCTCCACATTTCCCCTTACAGCATGGGATATCAGTGCAGTAAAACAATGAGCCCAATATTTTCTGTAGGAAACAGGACAGAAGACGGCTCAGAATCTAACTTTTTTGGACCAAAACTCCCAGAATCCTCCAACCAAATGCTAGGGATCCTGGGAGCTGCAGCCCAAACTCTAATGCTTCCATGCTCTGGATTTGTCCTTTGGCAAGGAGGTTATGCCACAAGGTCAGAGAGAGATATGCAGATTTGAGATTCTGGAATTAAGTTCCTAGAATTCTGGGAGTTTTATAAACTACAGCTCCCAAAATCCTTGGGGGGGGGGGTTCTATATGAATTGTGAATTGTATTCCATAAAACACAAATCTGGACAGTCAAGTGTGATACTTGAGCTGTACTTGAAAAACAACAACACAAAAATTAGTTTACACAGGTTTACTTGCAGAAATGAGTGGAGGGAAAGGCGAAAGAGCCTCATAATAATCTGTTTCAGAGCCATCATGCAATGGAAGGTCCTCATATCACTAGTTGTACTAGGTAGCAATCAATCAGCCTATTAAGCAGTAAATTTATTTCACATAGAGTCTGTCTTCCCCCTCCCTCCCCCCGAAAAGGAATCATCCCCTGCAGTTCATACAGATGGGAAGTTGTTAGTTCCAATCAATAAGACATTATTTCCTCTCCACACAGGATTTTCACTGCCAATTTAGCTGATACAAGGGACAATCACAACCTATAAAAAGAGTGTGCCATACTCCTTTTTATAGCTCAGTCATCTGTCAAGTTAAAAAGCTGTCTTAGCAAACCTAAACAGACCTTGTGACTTCCACCCTCAGACAGGCTTGAAAACAGAGCAGATCTGCATTTTTATGTACCCTAACGAGCAGGATGGAAGTTAATTTATTGGTGTAATAAGTGTTTTCCCCCCATTATTTTTATTTATTTATTTATTTATTTATTTATTTATTTATTTATTTACACTTATACTGTATACCGCCCATCTTCCAAAAGAAACTCCAAATGGTTTACACAAAAATACAATCAAGGAATCCATAATGCCACAACATATAGCAAATATCATGATCTAGCCTCTCATCAGTCTTGCCCCTCCCTCCAAAACACAAACAAATGGTAAGGTTAATCAATAACATTAACTGGGATGATTTCATACCAATAAAGAGAGCACAGTGGACCCTCATATAACAAACAGTTTGTATAACATAAAATCTGTACAACATAAAAAATTCCAGAGATACTGGAAATTTGCTTAACAGGATTGTCTATGGGGCGAATCCGTATAACATGAAAATAGTCACGATTGGGGATTACTCTGTTTTCAATGCATTCCTATGGGAAATTTGTATAAAGAAAAAAATGCTTAACATAATTTCATTTGGAACGAATTAATTCCTTTATACAAGGTACCACTGTATTTTAAACTGATGTCATTTTTAAAAGAAAAGAAAAAACTTATCAGAAAGCGAAGATCTCACCCATGGTTTTCCTGCTCTTTTCTCTTTTGTCCCTGTTTTGAGTTTGGATAGTAGGAAACAGCTGCAAAATTAGAAGAAAAAAATCCAGCACCACCACCCCAAATTTAAAAAAAAAAAAATTCCCCTTCTCCATCCCTTGTTTCACATCATTATCCTGAGTCTTTCTTTCTTTGTGTGTGTGTGTGTGTGTGTGTGTGTGTGTGTGTGTGTGTGTGTGTGTGTGTTGTGTCGTTACAGTTGTGACCGACTCTTTGTGACCCCATGTCCATGGAGTTTTCTTGGCTTGAATACTAGAATGGCTTGCCAGTTCCTACTCTAGGCGCCGACAACACCTGGTATTCCCTGGTGGTCTCCCATCCAAGTACTAACCAGGGCCGACCCTGGTTAGCTTCCAAAATCAGGAGAGATCGGATGGGCTTAGGGCAGTTTTTCTTTAACTTACCCCAAAAGTCTCTGGGAAATGCAGATCTTGGAATGAGAGGAGAAAGAGGACTTTTGTTTTATAATTCATTGATTATTTCGTTTCCTGGCAATGGCTTTCTTGACTTGCACCCTCCCATATTTGAAGGCCTTATCATTTCATAACCCAAAGTTCAGTAAACCCAAGTAAAAGGCTAATTATATTGTCTAGTTACACAGAAAACCTCCAACTTTTAATACATCAGTGACCATACAGTGGGTATAAATCATTTACTTAAAAAAAAAACCTCTATCACATCTTAGTATGAAGTCTTGAGGGTGTTACACATTTCACAGCTGCGCAATTAAAATTGAAATGCCGATGCAAAAAAAAAAAAAAGGTCAAAATTCAGTTTTTCCCCACAATTCAAACATTCATTTTTGACCAAGATGATAAGGAAAAGGTCCAAATAAAAGAATGGGGTCCATTTATTTTTGAAAAACTAAAACTAAGGAGTCCTTCTGGGTCTAGTTTTTTGTGAAAATGATTAAGGAGATCTGGGAGTGAAGAAAACATGGAAAATCTGGCCCAGGAAAACAACGTATTGACTGCCTCCAGCCTTACTCATAAAGTCTGGAACGGTTATTCACCTCCATTTTCATCGCCATCCAATTTTACACATGTCGATTCAAGCAATCGATGGAGTTCAGTGGGACTTTGGCCCAAGTGAACTTGCTAGCAGTTTCTACCTTGCAACCCAAACCTTCCTGCTTGTTCGGAAGCAAGCTATACTTTCAAACCATGAGGCTTACTCTCGAGAAGCACACAAATAATAATTGCTGACCAGCAATGCCAAGGAGGTGTGCATACAGAGAAGTAAATATCAACCAATAAATTAAGGCTTTGTGCGCAGGTGACGGTATATCTAACCAGATGGCCTTTCTGAAAGAGCCATCCCTCAAGGAGGTGAAAGGGATGGCTTGTAGGAACAGGGCCTTTTCGGCAGCTGCTTCCAGATTATTTATTTATTTATTTATTTATTTATTTATTTTTACAACTTATATGCCGCCCACTACCCAAAGGTCTCTGGGCGGCTTCCAATCAAGGAATTAAAACAGTTAAAAACATCAAACAACAATAAATAATTAAAACAACAATAAAAACCTTATACTAAAATCATCACACTAAAATTGCCATCAGAAGACCCACAATCTAAATTGCATCAATTAAAAAACTTCTGGAACAGGAAGGTTTTTACCTGGCGCCGAAATATCATCAGTGTTGGTGCCAGGCGGATCTCACTTGGGAGGGCATTCCATAGCTTGGGGGCAGCTGCCGAGAAGGCCCTGTGTCTGCAAGCCATCCCTCTCACCTCCTTGAGGGATGGCTCTTTCAAGAGGGCCCCCTGGCTTGATCTTAATTGCCGGGTAGGTTCATATGGAAGGAGGCAGTCCTTCAGGTATCTAGGTCCTAAGCCATTTAGGGCTTTATATGTCAAAACAAGCACTTTGAATTGGGCTCGGGCAGCAACTGGTAACCAATGTAGGCTATGTAGAATCGGCGTGATGTGATCCCTAGTGGCCCCACCACTTACTAGCCGCGCCGCACGATTCTGAACCAGTTGCAATCGCCGAATGCCCTCCCAAGCGAGACCCGCCTGGGCCAACTTTGATAACATTCTGGCACCAGGTAAAAACATTCCTGTTCCAGAAGTTTTTAAACTGATTATTGTGGGTCCTGATGGCAATTTTAGTGTAGTACAGTGGTACCTTGTATAAAGGAATTAATTCGTTCCGAATGAAGTTAGGTTAAGCAAATTTTCCTTTATACAAATTCCCATAGGAATCCATTGAAAATGGGGTAATCCCATTTTTATGTTGTACGGATTCTCCCCATAGGCAATTATGTTAAGCAAATTTCCCCTATCTCCGGAATTTTTTATGTTGTACAGATTTTATGTTATACAAGCTGTTTGTTATACAAGGGTCCGCTGTATTTTAATATATTGTATTTGTTGTATTTAACTGTTTTATTGTTTTAATTTTATTGCAATTTGATCTTTTAATTGTCTGAATTGTTTATTTTGATTGTGAGCCGCCCAGAGACCTTTCGGTAGTGGGTGGCATACAAGCTATATAAATAAATATACTGGGCTAGAGTCTTAGTTATATAACTTCCAGCACTCGAGTCTTCTCTTTTCTCTTTTCTCTTTTTTTTATTGTTTCCCTCCAATAGATCAAGGTATCTGAGTTTATTTCATGGTTGAGGGAAGCTGGCTGCTGGAGTAAATGAAAGCTTCTAGTTTACTTGTACTCTTAAAAATATATCCGTCTCCATCTCCTCTAAAGTCTCTTAACCTTCTATTCCAGCCTGCCTCTGACAAGATGGTTTGTGGACGGGCGAAGAGAGTGAGCAGCTGGCACACATCTTTCGGCAGCAGCAAAAAGTACGTCACCCTGTGTCCACAACAGGAGTGGCTGAATTTGATAACACAGTGCCACTTGGAAAGATGTGGGTAAGCTCTAAGGCTAGAATGAAAAGAGGCGAGCTTTGAAAAATGAAAAGAGATGAGCTTTGAATGTGGAAAGGAAGAAAGCAAAGCATGGGGCTGTCCAACTTTGAACAGGCCGATGTCTACTTTTTCTGGCCCAAAGTATCTGAGGGCTACTATGCTAATACCTCTACTTACGAATTTTGTCCATCCCAAGCACACGCTCTTCTGGAATGGATTAATTGATTTTCAATGCATTCCTATGGGAAGGCTGACCATGCACACACTTCCATTGCACCCGCTCGATCATCTGGCCAGTGGGGGAAGTAGGGGACCATGCCATGGCCCTTGAACTGCCCTGCTCGGCTGAGACAGTGGGCTAGCAGACCCAGAACTTTGCTGGGGCAGTGCTGGTCTTTGAGATATGGGAGGGTGGGGTGGAGAACTTATCCCCTCACTTTTTTATTGGTGGCCGGCGGGCTACTTTTGAACCCATCGCGGGCTACCGGTAGCCCGCGGTCTACCTCTTGGGCAGGCCTGCCTTACACAAATGATGGGCACAAACCATGATTTTGGTGGTTCTTGCCGGTTTGTTTATTGGCCAAACAGCTGGTCAAGCACCAAGTCAGAGGCAGGACTTGGGGGAAGACAAGGTAGGAAATATAGTCAACTATCTCCAAGTAGGAACCCACCAGAGGAGGCATGGTTTTGATGTGGGGAACACCTGCTCGACATATACGTGAATGGATACATGATACATGGACGGACATGAACAGGCAGTTCGTGTCCATCTCTAAAGTATATTGTAACTAGTCCTTCTAGACGAGGCCTGCCCAAAGTCCGGCCCGGGGGGGGGGCCAAATCCGGCCCGTCAGGCCATTCTGAGTGGCCCTCGGCTGGCTGGCCTGCCCCTCCCTCCCCCTCCTTCGCCCCATTTTTTTTTTTAAATCTTCCACCAACACTGAGACTGCTGGGAAGCTTGGGCGGCTGGGTGGACGGGCAGTCTGCCGCCACCGGCACCGCAGGGGAATGTGTGGGGGTGGGCAGGCCAACGGGCCTCTGCCGCCGCCAAGGAGCTTTGGGGTGGACTGGCGGACGAGCCGTCACCACCGCTGGGAAGCTTGGGGGGGTGCAAGGTCACACAGACCTTCCTTCTTTCCTCCCTCCCTTGTTCCCCACCTCCCTTCCTTGTTCCCCACCTCCCTTCCTTCCTTTCTTGGTTTCCACCTTCCTTCCTCCCTCCCTCCCTTGGTCCCGCCTTCCTTCCTGCAGGTGGGGTTGCAAGAGGTCAGTGGGTGGGGCTTATGGGTCAGTGGGTGGGGCCTGCAGTGCAGTGGCAGGGTCAGGGAGCAACCGGCCCCTGACACATTCTCAGCCACCAAATCTGGCCCTCTTTACAAAAAGTTTGGGCACCCCTGTTCTAGACAGAGTATCCATTTCTCTTAAACTATCAGGTTGCAGACAAATGTTAATTGGAATGTAAAGGTTCCCCCTGCACATTTGTGCTAGTCGTGTCCGACTCTAGGGGCGGTGCTTATTCTGTATTCAAGCCGAAGAGCCAGTGTTGAGCAAGTCCATGGCCACATGGTCGGCAAGGCTGAAAGGAAACACTGTTTTACCTTCCCACTTTTTACGGCGGTACCTATTTATCTACTTGCATTAACATGCTTTCGAACTGCTAGGTTGGCAGGAGCTGGGGTGATCAGCGGGAGCTCACTCTGCTGCATGGCACCCGGGATTCGAACCGCCGAGCTGCCGACATTGCAGCCGACAGTTTTCGGAAGCCTTAGTCCACTGAGCCACCACGCCCCTGTTCAATGAGATGAGCATTCTTTAAAAAGGAAATTCTAAAGACAAGACTACAAACAATTCTACCAAGGGGGGGGGGGAGGTGGAAGACAGCCCAAAAGACCATTGTTGTGGCTTCACAAAAAGCTCAGAGAGGGCATGAAAACAAAAAGGGCACATACAGTACATGGAAGGCCGACCAGGCCACGAAGGAAGAATACAGACCAGTATCAAAGAATTATAGGGATGTCATTACTTTGAATGAGATCAGATCCCCAGGTCCAGATGAACTGCATCAAACAATTTTCAAGAAATGGCTGAAGAATGCTCAAAATGATCAGAATCAGCAGTATACCTCCACTTGAAAGGACAAAGGACACTCATTCAAAGATGAGGATGTACACATATTAGACAAAGAGAGGTGGTTTGAGAGAGGAGTCAGGGAAGCCATTCATGTGAGCATTGAAACCCCCTCTCTCACAGGGGTGCGGGCCTCAGGCATAGTCTATCTGCTACTTATCAGGGTATGCTTTCAACAATAACTAGACAAATCAAAAAGCCTTCACCACCAAGGCCATAGCTAACGACCCCTACTTTATAGGTTTCAGCACCGTAGGCCATTGTTCACTTTAAGGCTATGGATACTATTGTCGACCTAACAAGTTTATTCAGGCCATTGTTCATCTTAAGAGCCTATCTCAGACCAGGGTGACAAGAGGTCAAAGCTGACTATAAAATGGAGGACTTGCACTAGCTGTATTCGGATTGAGGCAGCTGTTTGGATGAGCAGCAAAATGTTTCTGTCTCTCAAGAAATAGAAGTCCAGTAGCCATGACTCAACTTCCAGTTGCCCATTATGTAATACTTACTAGAAATCACAGAAGATGGCTCAAGTACTGGATGACTGGAGGATGGTGAATGTCCCTATCTTCAAAAATTGGGGGGGGGGGGAGAGAGAGGAGAAAATAGGGAACTCTAAATTAGTCAGCCTGACATGAATTCCAGGGAAATTTTTAGGACAAATCATAAAGCAATCGCTCTTCAAACGCCTTAAAGACAATGCAATAATAATTAAAAGCCAAAATGGATCAAGAACACATCCTGACACACTAATCTTATTCTTATCTCATTGTTTAAAAATCAGATAGCCTCCCTGGTAGACGGTTGGATTGCTGTAGACATAATATATCTTGACTTCAGCAAAGCCTTTGACAAAGTACCCCTTGATATTCTGAATCTCTGATGAATAAGCTAACTAGGTGTGGGCTTATATATACTGCCCCATAGCGCTTTAAGCACTCTCTAGGCGGTTTACAATGTATTTATGCACGCTGCACATTGCCCCTCCCAGCAAGCTGGGTACTCTTTTTACTGACCTCAGAAGGATGGTTGGCTGAGTGAACCTTGAGCCTGCTACCTGGGATTGAACATGAAGTAACCACCCAGGTCATGAGCACTTTAGCCACTGCACCATTTAGTGAGTTAGCTAGTTTTACCGCACCTTTCTCCTTTAAAAGGGCTCATAGAGGCTTCCATCAGTAAAAGACAAGATTTTAACACCAGCTACAGTGAGTATACAAAGAGTTTCAAGTTTCATACAAATGCCATACTTAAAAAAAAAACCAACATAAGCAACGGCAAAGCACATTCAAAGGAATAAGATACAACAATCCATATGAAACCGTACTTAGGCAGCCATTCAATTAGGGGGAAACTTGCCTGGCGAGAAAATTCTTCACTTGTGGTGGAACAGCAAAGAGAAGGCCAGCCTGGCGTCTTGTGGAGGTGAGTTCCAAAGCCCTTGAGCAGCAACAGAGAAGTCCTTGACCCTTGTACCCACTCATTGCACCTGTGAAGGTGGCTGAACCAAGAAAAAGGCCTCTCCTGGTGGTCTTAGCACTCTGTGTGTGTGTGCTTGTGTGTGTGTGTGTGTGTTTGTGTGTTGTGTCGTTACAGTTGTGATCGACTCTTCGTGACCCCATGTCCATGGAGTTTTCTTGGCAGGAAGACTGGAGTGGTTTGCCAGTTTGTACTCCAGGTGCCTATAGCACCTGGTATTCCCTGGTGGTCCCGCATCCAAGTGCTAACCAGGGCCGACCCTAGTGCTTAGCTTCCAAACTCAGGTGAGATCGGATGTGTTCAGGGCATCTAGGCACTTAACACTCTAGCAGGCTCATAAAGGGAGATGAGGTCTTTGAGATTGCTTGGGATCAAGCCATTTAGGACTTCAATGAAATGACAAATTGACGGGTATTTTAAATATTAGAGATGGGCACGAATCAAAAAATGGCATTTCATTTGTCATTTGTCGTTTGGAGGGTCCGTTTCAGTTCGTTTCCTTTTTCGTGAATTTTTGCAAAAAAAACATTTTCGTTTTTGTTCGTTTCGTTACCATTTTGTTACCATTTATTTCAATTTTTTGTGATTTTTTAAAGGATTTTAAGCAATTCACTCATATTGCAGTAACGGAAACAAAACGCATTACAAAATTTCTGGTCTTTCTGTTCGTTTTGTTTCATTTTAGAGACAAAATTTGTTTGTCGTTTCGTTAAGTAACAAAATGAAAAAACGGAAACGGAAACGGAAAATTGTTCGTTTCGTGCCCATCTCTATTAAAGATTAAGAAAGATTAAAATTTAGTGAATCTGTCATTGTAAGAAATAAGGGTAAAGTTCCAGTGCAACAATCAATTTCCAAGGCTGCTGGAAATCTACCCAGCAATTGACTGGCAGCCAATGAAATTGCTATAACAGGTGGAGTTACATAATCCCTTTAACCAGCCCCAGTTATCAATCTGGCTGCCATGTTTTGGGTCCATTGAAATTTTGTTGACATTTTCCATGGCCAACCCTGCCTATAGTGTGTTATAGTAATCCAGCCGGTATGTAACGAAGGCCTGTGTCACCATGGCCAGATCAGATTTCTCCCATTGCGGGTGTACTAGTTTTAATTGCACAACGACACTATTGGCCACGGCTGAAACCTAGGCTCAGAGACGAATCCATGAGCAAGAGATGTGAAAAATAATGGTTTGTTTGGGAAAAAAACCCTCGAAATTGCCCTGTGTATGGTTGAATGCCTATAGCGTAACAAATGATAAGCTCTCTCCTTTGGCTGTGTAACGGTGCCTTCTAATTAATTCTAGCGAGGGAGCCTCATTAAGGAACCAGGCACAGTTCAGGGCTTGACCTGTGTTACCATTTGTGCTCCGTTGTGGGTGTTGATAGGCCAGTGAAGAACATGGCAGAAAATGGTTTTTGTGATATAATCCAGACATTGGCAGGATGTAGTCCTTTACTGTAAAAAAGTAGCCAAAAATTATGTATTTTATTTCCCAGAGCTCAGAAGCAGTTCCTTTGCAAAAAAACTGTCAGTTTATGTCCAACACTGATTTGATCCAAAGTTAGCAAACCAGTTACAACCATTGAGCTATTTTAATGGGCAATTAACAACACACACTCGGACCTAACTGCTAAGAATCATGTCCCACTAAACTGCACCATCTTATTCCTGGGTATACACAGTAGCCGGGAGATAGTACATATTTCCAGATGATGTTGGGTTGCCACTCCTGTCACCCCCAACACTGGCTATGCTGACCATAAGAACATAAGAACATAAGAAGAGCCATGCTGGATCAGGCCAAAGGCCCATCTAGTCCAGCTTCCTGTATCTCAAAGTGGCCCCACCAGATGTATCCAGAAGCGCACGACACTAGATATCTATCTCCTGATACCACTTCCCTGCATCTGGTCCTTGAAGTGCCCTGGTTTTACGCCTAGAGATTACACATCTCCCTCATGGTTTGTAACCTGTGATGGACTTTTCCTCCAGGAATCTGTCCAACCCTGTTTTGAAGGCATCCAGGCCAGATGCCATCACCACATCCTGTGGCAGGGAGTTCCACAGACTAACAACGCGCTGGGTAAAACAATATTTTCTTTCGTCTGTTCTCACTCTCCCAGCCCTCAATTTGAGTGGATCTAGAGATGTTCCACGTTCCCTGCCCCTGAACGTGTGCAGGTTTTCAGCCTAAACATAAAATCTCCTTTTTTGTTGACCTATAGAGGAGAAGCAGTTTAAAACTTGAATTTTAAAAAAACTGAATAGCTTATTTTATATTATGACTTTACAAAGGACTTCTTTGGAGTGCTTTCCGCACAAAATATTAAACCCATCTGTTAGGATGTTTTTTAAACGCAGGGCACTCAGCTTGGAGTCAGAAAACTAGCAAGACGGATGAATTATTGTTATAGTTAGAAATGGGACTGCATAATGACCGATAAATGTTCCACCTTTGCATCACTCTGTATATTTTCTTCTGTCCTTTGGATAAGATTTCTTTCCTCAATCAACTCTGAAGAACTCCAGAAGGATCTCTCCAAACTGGGGGAATGGGCTACGAAATGGCAAATGCATTTTAATGTAGCCAAATGTAAAGTAATGCATATTGGGGCAAAAAATCATAACTTTATCTATCAACTCATGGGCTCTGAGTTATCCGTGACAGATCAGGAAAGAGATCTTGGTGTGTTGGTGGACAGCTCCATGAAGGTGTCTCCCCAAAGTGGGGCAGCGTTGAAGAAGGCCAATTCCATGCTAGGGATTATCAAAAAGGGCATTGAAAATAAAACAGCCAACATTATAATGCCATTATACAAAACAATAGTAAGGCCCCACCTGGAGTATTGTGTACAATTCTGGTCACTGCATCTCAAGAAAGACATAGTGGAACTGGAAAAGGTGCAGAAGAGAGCGACTAAAATGATTACTGGGCTGGGGCACCTCCCTTATCAAGAAAGGCTAAAACATTTGGGCCTCTTTAGTCTGGAAAAAGGCGCTTGAGGGGGGATATGATTGAGACATACAAAATTATGCAGGGCATGAGTAAAGTGGATAGAGGGAAGCTCTTCTCCCTCTCCCAAAATACCAGAACTAGGGGACATCCACTCAAATTGAGGGCTGGGAGAGTAAGAACAGACAAAAGAAAATATTTTTTCACCCAGCACGTTGTTAGTCTATGGAACTCTCTGCCACAGGATGTGGTGATGGCATCTGGCCTGGATGCCTTCAAAAAGGGATTGGACAGATTCCTGGAGGAAAAGTCCATCACGGGTTACAAACCAGGGTACTTCAAGGGCCAGATGCAGGGGAGTGGTATCAGGAGACAGATATCTAGTCTCATGCGCTCCCAAACGCATCTGGTGGGGCCACTGTTAGATACAGGAAGCTGGACTAGATGGGCCTTTGGCCTGATCCAGCATGGCTCTTCTTATGTTCTTATGTTCAGCAAACAAAATGAAGAAGTGTTAGAGAACCAGGTGTGGTGCATAGAAGGACAGTCCAGCACTGTCGGAACCAAGGTTCGAAACCCTGCTCAGGCATTGAATCTCACTGACAGGTGTTCAGCAGAAATGGTAAAACCACACCTTAAGTATAGTAGGACCCCAGTATCCATTGGGGATTGGTTCTAGGCCTTCCCATTGATAATGAAAACTGTGGATAAGAGAGAACACCACCACCACCACCCAAAAAACCTGTGTTTTGTGACGGTTTCTTGCTTTACAGCTGCTGTTTTGCAACAGTAGCTTGGTTTATGGCTGCTCTTTGTGACAGTAGCTTGCTTTACAGCTGCAGTTTGTGACAGTAGTTTGCTTTGTGGCTGCTGAGTTATTTGTTTAATTTTTTTCTTGTCCCAACTGTGGATAACCAAATCAGTGAAGCTCACTCCAGACAAGTTGGAAGCACTGTTGGTGGGTGCTCTGCCGGACAGGTTGGAGGGCCATTCCCCTGTCCTGGACGGAGTTGCACTCCCCCTAAGGGACAGGGTCCGCAGCTTGGGGGCACTTCTGGACCTGGGTCTTGTCACAGAGTGGTTAATGCTCAGTGGAAGGAGTGTGTAAAGTCTGGCTTTAACAGCCAGATAGCAGTGCTAAATAAAGACACAAACACAGCGGTGACTCCCTTCACCAAGAAATATATTTACAAAATACAGTGGACCCTTGTATAACAAACAGTTTTGTATAACATAAAATCTGTACAACATAAAAATTCCAGAGATAGGGGAAATTTGCTTAACATAATCGCCTATCGGGCGAATCCGTACAACATAAAAATGGGATTACTCCGTTTTCAATGCATTCCTATGGGAAATTTGTATAAAGGAAAATATGCTTAACATAATTTCATTTGGAACAAATTAATTCCTTTATACAAGGTACCACTGTATATACAAGTCCAACAAAAAACAGAATCGACTGGCATATACCTCGTTAGTTAGTTAGATAGAAAGTCCAGTAGTCAAAACTTTCCGGGAATCCAAACTGACAGAGTAACGAGCTGCTTCTTCCAACCACGTCCCACACCAGACTAAAACAACCTTCTTGCTTTTATGCATGTGTCTGATGCAATCATTACTCAGCAAATTGACAACTGAGCATGACTGAAACTGCCACCTGACTTGACTAGTTGCCAGAATATAATTGCACAGGTGTGTGCTCACTCTGCTTTGCCATTCCCAAATGGCATCATAACTTGCAATAGGACAATTCCATTTTGTATAATCCTCAACAGTAATACCCTGGAAGCCCAGCTGGGCTCGGTGGCCAGGGGTGCCTTCTTACAGCTGTGGAGAATATATCAACTTCGCCTTACCTGGATGAGCAGAGTCTGGCAACAGTCACACATGCACTGGTAACAACCAGATTGGACTATTGTAATGCGCTTTATGTGGGGCTGCCTTTGAAGATGGTCCAGCGATTGCAACTGGTACAGAACCGGGCTGCGCAGCTACTGAGTGGTGTTGCCAAATGGGCTCCTATTACGCCAGTTCTAAAAAGTTTACACTGGCTGCCAGTAGCTGCCCAGGCCCAATTCAAAGTACTGATGCTTACATATAAAGCCCTAAATGGCTTAGACCTGGTTACCTAAAGGACCAACTTCTTCCATATGAGCTTGCCTGTACTCTAAGATCAGGCCAGGAGGCCCTGCTGAAGGTGCCATCCCTCAAAGAGTTAAGGGGTGGTAGCATGTCAAAACAGGGCCTTCTCGGTGGTTGCCCCCCAACTCTGGAATGCCCTCCCTATGGAGATCCACCTGGTGCCAACACTTTTGGCTTTTCGGCGCCAGGCAAAGACCTTCCAGTTCGGCCAGCATTTTAAATAGATATTTTTTTGGCTGGACCCATGAGCAGCAGGGTTTTATAATTTGTACTGTATGTTGTTCTAAACTGTACTGTATTTTATAGTTTTAATAATATTATTGTTTTATAGTTTTTAACACATTGTTGTATGATGCCCAGAGACCTCTTGGTAGTGGGGTGGCTTTTAAAAAGTAAGTACGTAAATAAATAAATAAATAAATACGGGGGCCCTACTGCATCTCACTTACCTTGTTGAAAGATCTATTAGGGTCACTATAATTTGGTTTGAACTTGATGGCACAGAACAACACGAAGGAACCAGGAGCCTTAAATATTTGTCTGGAAAGGGATCCATCACACACACACACACACACACAGAGAGAGAGAGAGAGAGAGAGAGGGAGAGGTAGAGAGAGAGAGAAAATCTGCTTCTGTTGATATCTTGGAACTGAATGGCAAAGTGGAAAGAGGGGTGCTTGCAACCTTTTCTTGATCCTTGTTTGCCTCCTTACTATATTCATTTCTATCACTCTCTCATTACTTTCGGAAGAAAAGATACAAGGCTTTACCCAGATGTCCTGTTTGCTGCTGTTAAAGAGGTGGTTCCATTGCTGATTAATTCAGATTACAGTAGGACCCCTGTATCCACTGATTCAGTTATCCACGGTTGGCAGAGGAAAAAAATTAAATAATTCAGCCGCCACAAAGCAAGCTGTAAAGCAAGCTGTTGTCACAAATAGCAATTCAGTCGCTATCTCATCTGGGGGAAGATCCGGATATTGTGAAAGTCCGGCTTTTTTCCTTTTTTTGGTCACAAGGGTTTTTTTTTAAAAAAGTGCAGACTAGCCCCAGGGCCAGCAGGTGGTGCTAGAAAAAATTAAAATAAAAAAAAGTGACAGCCCAAAGGCCAGCTGATCAGCGCTGGGGGGAAGATAAATTTAAAAAATATTTTTAAAAAGCACCAAGAAGACCCAGGGCGAGCTGGTTGGAGCTAGAAAAAAATAAATAAAATAAAATAAACAGCGCTGGCAGCTCAAAGGCCAGCTGATCAGCCCTGGGGGGAGGGGAAATTTAAAAACAAATTGAGTGCCAACGAGCCCCAGGACGAGCTGGGGGGGGCTGGGGGGGAACAAGCAGAAAACCAAATCATATGCGAGCTTCCACAGATTTCTGGCTCGCATATTTTTACAAGAGCAAAAAATTCCCAACTTCTCTGGTAGGTCTTAGAAAACTCGCTAAATGGGGCATAACCGGGGTTTTTTTTAAAAAAAAAAAGCCCAGTGGCTGTGGGGACAAGATTTTTGGAAACATTTTCTCTTGAAATTTAATCAGCATTTTAAAGGACGTGTGATAGAGCCCTTAGAAACCCGGTGACATGAATACCTGTATGCTTTTCCCCACAATGCACAGGTTTGGTATGTTAGATGAACTTGAGTAGGGCATCTGATTCTTTATCACGCCAATGGCTTGAAATGTAAAGGCAGAAGAGCTCTACATGAGTTCCCAGAGAACTCAGTGCATCATCACAATGGCAGACAAATACTGAAAAGCATGTCACAGCTGGTTGGGGTGCCCGTGCATTGACCAGAGGTCCATTTTCTAAACGAGGGCAAAAATAAATAAAGGACAGGAGAACAAAACAGAAGATAACGAGACCAATGTTGTATCTACTCTCTTTTTCTCAGTACCTGCTGGTCTGCTTGAATTATTTCTATTCCTGAAACTTCTACAGTTTTTACATCCCTTTGTCCGTGCTTCCTGAACATCTAAGGCTGTAAGTGAGCCGTAGGAAGTACCGTCATCACTCAGAACAGAGAAAGCCTCCTGAATAACAACTAATACACAGTCATTAAATGCAAGCCTCCTGGGATTCCAGGTCCCACCTCCAGCCAAAGATCCAGCTTATGTATCCCACGACCACTGAAAACTGCTTCAAACTGGTTGAAGATGCAGTTAATAAAATTGTGTCCCACCACCCAGCTGACTTTAGGGGGGGATGTGACCACGCCCACTTAAGCATGACCCAGCGAATTTTGCAAATACCTGGTCTCAAGGTGGTACAAAGCTTGTCTTACTTCCGATGAGAATTTTTAACCAGTCCTTGAGTCCGTGGGAACTTGGAAAATCCACATCAAAACCTTTTGGTTCCACTGTGGCCGTGGTCACACCTGAGTTTTGATCCTGATCTTCTGAAGGTCCGGCTTTTCCTCTTCGTCCCATCACGTGATTTAAATGTGGGACAAGAGTTCCCACATCAAAAGCTGTTTTTTTATTTTAAAGTGCAATTCAGCCCCCTTGGCCAGCAGGTGGCACTAGCATTTGAAAAAAACCGACCACTTGGCTGGGAGAAATTAAAACTTGTAGGACCGGATAGAGCTTCCTGTTTCTCCGAAGGTGAAAAGAAATTTAAAAAAACAGTGCCGATCGGCCCCAGGAACAGCCAGTTGGTGCTATGAAAAAAGAAAGAAAAAGAAACCGGGATCATCTGCGTGGTCTCATGGCATCTGCCTCCTTAAAAGCTGGATTTTCAAAGCAAGGCAAAAATTTCCCTACCTCTTGGGTGAGTCACAGAAACCTCGCTTAAAGGGTCATTAGTGGGTTTTCTTTTTTCTTTTTTTTCAAAAAGCCCGGAGGCCGTGGGGACAGCATTTTTAGACACAGGTTATCTGGTAATTTAAACTACTTTTAAAGGGACGTGGGACTGGGGCCTGTGTTGTGGTTCCTGCTTGTAGGGACACAAAATATGCGGTTCCATAAACTGTGTCCGTGGGGACACGGGCATGAGTAAAGTGGATAGAGGGACGCTCTTCTCCCTCTCATAAAATACCAGGACTAGGGGACATACACTCAAATTGAGGTCTGGGAGAGTGAGAACAGACAAAAGAATATATTTTTTTCACCCAGCACATTGTTAGTCTGTGGAACTCCCTGCCACAGGATGTGGTGGTGGCATCTGGCCTGGATGCCTTCAAAAGGGGATTGGACAGATTGCTGGAGGAAAAGTCCATCACAGGTTACAAACCAGGATGGAGATGTGTAATCTCCCGGCTTAAAACCAGGGTACATCAAGGACCAGATGCAGGGGAGTGGTATCAGGAGACAGACATCTAGTCTTGTGTGCTCCCAGATGCATCTGGTGGGGCCACTGTGAGATACAGGAAGTTGGACTAGATGGGCCTTTGGCCTGATCCAGCATGGCTCTTCTTATGTTCCAGCGTTTTCAACCACGTGAATGTTCCAGGGGGAAAGGCGCATTTTACTTTGATCCGGATTTTCTGGCCTTGGGATAGCAATGCATGGTGAGGGATGGAGAACATAATCCCCAAACAACTGATGGATGGGTGACGGAGTAGGGAATGGTGAAGGAGGTGCTCTTTTTTATATATACAGTGGACCCTCGTATAACAAACGGTTTGTTTAACAGAAAATCCGCTTAAAGGGAATAGTTTCCGGAGATAGGGGGAAATCGCTTAACAAAATTGCCTATGGGGTGAATCCGTACAACAGAAAAACGGTCACAGTTAAGGATTAATCCATTTTCAATGCATTCCAATGGGAAATTTGCGCAAAGGATAATTTGCTTAACAGAATTTCATTTGGAACAAATTAATTCCTTTACACAAGGTACCACTGTATAAGGGAGTTGGAGGAGCAGGCCTTGTCTTCAGTGTAGGTCACAGCTTCCCAAAGTGTATGCCGTAGCACCCATCGTGGTGCCCCATGGCTCCCTGGGGCACTGCCAAACCAGCCGGAGCAAGGCAAAAACTTTTAATTTTTTGCACTGAGCAGTTCTTGTTGATGGTGAAGGTGGTGGAGGTGGTGGAAGTGGTGCACCGGCTCAGGGTTCCTTCATGCTTCTTTGCTTTCTGTTCCACTCTGCACCTCTTGCTATTCCCCCTGTTCCACCACCGCTGATGATGCCACCACTCAGAGGAACCACAAGTCAAAGAAGTTTTAGTATCAATGGTGTAGGTCAGGCCTGCCCTACAGGTAGACCGCAGGCTACCAGTAGCCCGCGAAGGGTTCAAAAGTAGCCCACTGGCCATCAATAAAAAAAAGTGAGGGGATAAGTTCTCCACCCCTCCCTCCCCCATCCCAAGGACCACCACTGCCCCAGCAAAGTCCTGGGTCTGCCAGCCCCCACTGTCTCAGCCGAATGGGGCAGTTCAAGGGCCATGGCACACTGAAATGAAATCTGTTCCTTCCAGAACAGATTAATTGGTTTTCAATGCATTCCTATGGGAAACCACTGCTCTACTTACAAAATTTTTATTTATGAGCATGTGCTCGGAACGGATACAATTTGTAAGTAGAGGTTTTAATGTAGTAGCCCTCAGGCACTTTGGGCCGGAAAAAGTAGACCTTGGCCTGTTCAAAGTTGAACAGCCCTGGTGTAGGTAAAGGGACAGCTAAATAATCAAGTACACCCAATAAATGTATTGGGAATTCAAATGATTAACTCATGGGCTCTGTTTAAAATGTGACTAAGTGGCTCTCCACATTGGAATGTGTGTGGATATGAAATATGGATCACTGATGACTATTTCTTTAATCAGAAAAAAAGACCTTGTCCACAAGGTTTTCTATTTAGAACAAGGATTCCTTCCCTTTTCAGAGCTGTCTCACACCTTTCTGGCCCAGCGGTATAGGGCATGCATTCTTTTTGGCACCCTCTTTGTGCAAGCCTGAGGAAAGCAGCTTCCAGCAGCCTCAGTATCATCCCTACAGATTCCAAGTGAAAATTGGGGGAGAAGCAGGGAAGCACAAATGGGGGATGGAGCAAAACAGAATGCCAGAGGGACAAGAGGGATAGAGGAGAGACATAAGAGCTTGTTTCAAAGCAAAAGTGTTCTGCTTATATACCGCCCCATACCACTACAAGTAGTCTCTGGGCGGTTTACAATTTCACTTACAGTGTGCAGGCTACACATTGCCCCCCCCAGCAAGCTGAGTACTCATTTTACCAACCTCAGAAGGATGGAAGGCTGAGTGAACCTTGAGCCTGCTACCAGGGATTGAACCCAGGTCGTGAGCACAGTTTTACCTGCAGTACAGGAATTTAACCACTGCGCCACAGGGCTCATACAACACTTTGATTCACTTTGACTCACCCACAACAGATGATGTGGGAAACTGCTTAATCGATAGCCGATAGGGCCACAAGGGGTTGTTTGTTCTTTGAATGGGAGGAATGCATCAAAATAAGCACAATGCTTCTCCCCTCCCCCCCAGCCTCAACAGATCCTTTATAGTCCAGTCCAACCACCACCCCAAACCGCCAGTCTGAACAGATCCTTAATCTGAATCTACTTCACTGTCTCTGAAAAGGCCCCTTAGACACAATGCAAAGATCGTCTACAAGCATCATAGAATCATAGAAGCATAGGCAACCAAAGCAGATGCTTCACTTCTGCTTGGTTCGCCTAGGTGGGGGTGGGTGGTATGAGACCATGAGCCACAGCAAGAATACTGCAGGCATGGGGCCTCCCAGAAGCCACAAGCAAGCACCCACACAGAGCGTGAATGCAGCTGGCAGATCACTGCCAACTACATCAGATGTGATTCACAATATCATCGTCATCTGGCTTGTCATCAGGTCAATTCCCTTGCCAGGTTTGTCTCTGTATAGAGGACTTGTTCCCTTCTTCTTGGGCCACCCTGTGGATATGCAGCTTGCCTGGGGCTCCCTAGACTGGCCCTTCCCCCTGGAGACACCATGGGGGATCGAGCTCCCAACCCCAAAGATTACAAAGCAATGAACTATCCAGCCAGAATTACAGACTCAGTCAGTCACCGTGAACCCAAAGTATTTGAATAAAGATTTACATGCATCTTGGCTAAAAAAAAGTCCAGTTGCTATGATTCAACTTCCAGATAAACTCACCTAGATGACTGAGAATCTTAAAAAACATTCCATCATTGAACATGTATATCCCATTTTAAACTCGAATCCTCTTTGCAAGATATACGTGTATGCTGTTTTCTTTTTGCCGCTGTACTAATTAAAATTAGCCTCTTCAAATTTCGGGCTGGTCATACTTCTAAGATGATGTTTGCAAGACAATGACAAAACGTAATCAGCAGGCTATTATAATTTGAACAGAGTCATGCCAACAATTACCACAGTAGCACCACTTATTTAATGGATCAGTTAGAAATAATTACTTTTTTTTTTTGGTCAAATAAAAAGGCATTGACTTAAAAAAATTAAGCCATTATTCATATATTCATTTACAAAGACCACAGAAACATGATACACATGTTGTCTAAAATCATGGTCTGTTTTTCAGTTTCAAGCTGTTTTCTCATTTACAAGTCTGTGCAGATCTAAATAAATTAATTCATTAATCAATATAGGCTGTCATCCAAAACAGTCACTTTTCCAAGCTGTGCTGGAAATCTCCCCAGTACTTGCTGGTCTCATGTCAGAGTGCCAGTAATAATGGCCAACCCAGTTTATGTCAAAGGATAGATTAGGTCAGTGGTTCTCAACCTGGGGGTCGGGACCCCTTTGGGGGTCAAACAACCATTTCACAGGGATCGCCATGAGCCAGTGAAGAAAAAGACACAAACGGCTTGGTCTGGAGGGGGAGGGGGTAGGAGGGGGAGGGAGGGGGGAAGAGTGAGTTACGGCTTGATAGGCTGGAGGAGATGTCAGTCAATGGCATCGGAGGCTGCTATTGGCTGAGGGTGCCTGTTGAGGGAAGTTCTCTATGTCACCTGCAGCCGTGGCCTGCCAAAGGGGGCTTGTGGCCTCTTCCAAGCAGGGCAAGGGGTCACCAGAACATGGAGGAACTCTATTAAAGGGTCACGGCATTAGGGAGGTTGAGAACCACTGAATCAGGGGAAGCTGTTTGGTTGAACAGCGAAACGTTTCTATCTCTCAAAAAAGAAGTCCAGTAGCCATGACTCAACTTCCAGATAAACTCACCTGGATGACTGAGAATCTTCACAGACATTTTGGCCCCACTGAATTCCAGCCTTCATTTCCCATCACATTCTGACCACTGATACAAAAAAAGAAGCCAAATACCAGCCAAGAGAAGACATCAAGGCATAACCTTCCACCCTGTGTATGCAAAACCTACCACGGCTTTTTAGAGATAGGCACAAACTGGTTTGTAAAGGTAGTAATGCAGGTGCTGCTCCTCCCCTGTCCCACCTCCTCAGCCAAGCAGCCTCTCACCCAGCTGAGCTTGCTTGCTTTTTCACCTCAACGGCTAATCTCCCAGTCAAAAGCAAGATCACAGGCCTCTTTGCTGCGTCTGAGTGGGAGATCGGCCAAGAGGGCGGGCCAGAGAAACCCAAGCTGTTGCCGGGACTGAAAGATCAGTTGATTTGGTGCAGGAAACTAGAGTGTGAGTGACCGAATGAGCCATAGGAGGCGGGGCAGGGGAATAGTTGCACCTTTATGAACTTGGACGAACTGAGAGAAACCGGTTCGTGCCCAACTCTACTTTGGATATGTCAGTTCCTCCCGCTTGGAGTCAGCCTGTCCTGCTTAAGAGTGCTCTTCAAACTTCCAACCCCATGCCCCTTTTCCTGGGAGTAAGCCTCCCTATATCTGACAATAATTATTTTAAATTATCATTAGGATTTCACTGTGTAAGTCAGATTATTGTTTTAAAAAAATTGGATGACAGAGCTAGTATTATTTCATTTGATCTCTCACATCCTAGCCTTTTAGTTTTTTTTGCAGGTAAAACCATATTTGAGAAGCAGGGCCCCTAGGCCAGTGATGGTGAACCTTTTAGAGACTGTGTACCCAAACTGTGATTCACAACCCACTAATTTTTCACAAAGTGCCAATACAGCAATTTAACCTGAATATAGGTGGAAGGGGCAATTTCAGGTGCCCACAGAAAGGGCTCCAAGTGTCACCATTGGCAACTGTGCCATAGGTTCACCAGTAGACATGGGCAGGGAGTGGTGAAATTCTCATTTCCGTTACCGTTTGTCGTTTCTGGAGATCGCGCGATGCCAAGCAGCACAGAAAAAAAGTTTTAAACATAACAAAAAAACCCGATTCCCTGCCAAAAAAGCAGGCAAAAATATGCCTGCCTGAGGACACCTACCAGAGGGGTGGTTTCTGGGGGGGGGGGGTCCCGGCCTTCCCCCCCCTCCTGTCCTGGGCTGCTTGCACCAGGCTGGGGGGGTCATCCTCGTCGTATCCCATGCGGTGGGGAGGGGATCCAAAATGGCGACTGCAATATTTATTTTTAAATCGTGATCCAAAAACCCACCAAAGCACAACAGAAACATGTGAAAATTAGGTATTTTAAATGCCTGATTTTTTATAGTAGCAGCAGTGGGTTTTTCTTGCAATAAAACGTCTCCATTGATTTTATTTTATTTTTATTTTTATTTTTTTTACACCTGTGCATGCGCAATGCTGGCCATGGGATGGGACCATGCAATTTTTTTGACCCATTCCACCAATCGCATGGCCAGATTTTGACTGAGACTTCTGGATGTGCCAGAGAGCATAAAAAGCCCACTAACCCTAACCCTAAGCCTAAGCCTAAGCCTAACCCTAACCCATACACCAGTACACTGTCCTTCTTAGTGGGTCAGAATGATGCACCCAGAGAGGTGCCTCCAACTCCAGAGCCCACTATCCCTCCCTAAGCCTAACCTGTACGCCAGTACGCCAGTATGCTTTCCTTCTTAGTGGGTCAGAGAAGCACCCAGAGAGGTGCCTCTTCCACTTACCCCCCAACCCTAACATAATCTAATGTATGGTACGCGGCGGCTACGCGTTACGCTTCCCTTCCCTTCTTAGTGGGTCAACTCAGAGGCACCCAGAGAGGTGCCTCCCAGAGCCCACTTACCCCAACCCCAACCCAAACGACAAACGGAAATGACAATTTTTTGAAAATTTCCACGACAAACGGAAACGACCCGAAACGGGCCCGTCCTGACAAACGACAACTCGAAACGTCATTTTTTTCTGGTCGTGCCCATCTCTATTCACCAGCACTGCCCTAGATGATGTACTTGATACATCTTAATTTTTACTGCCATCTATAGGAAAAAGAGAATGACTTCAAGCTTCAAATTCACCTGCATCTAGAGGCCCTCTTGTTAATGGACTTTCTGCCTGACCCGTTCAAAAGAAGCTATTCAGAAGAAGAACATTCCAAAGAATGATTCATAACAACACACAACAGTCATTTTTTTTTTTAAAAAAATGAGGATATGAAAGTGTCAAGAATCTCCTAGATTCAATTTGTGTACATAAAGAATTCTTAAATTGATATTCTGATTAGATTCTGGGTCTACATTGCCGGCTCTGGTTAATGCCTTATTTGAAATGAGAAGGAAAGCAAAGCCAAAGCAACGTACATATGCTGCTTGTATACTGCCCCATAGGACTTAAAGCTAGCTCTGAGTAGTTTACAGTTTAATTCTGCGGGCACATGTTGTCTGCCTATGCACCCCCTCGTGATCTGGGGACTCAGTTTATGAACCTTGGAAGTAGAGATGGGCACAACTCAAAAAAATGGTGTTTCGTTTGTTGTTTGGTCGTTTAGGGGTCTGTTTTGGTTCGTTTCCATTTTCGTAACGTTTTTTACAAAAAATGTCATTTTCGGTTCGTTACGTAATGAACCGAAAGAACGAAAACAAAACGAAAAATTGCTGTTTCGTTACCATTTAGCACAATTCACTGTATCTGCTGTAACAAAAACGAAGCGGTCGACAAAATTTTTCGTGTTTCGGGTTGTTTCGTTTCATTTTGGAGTCAAAATTCATTTTTCATTTCGTTATGTAACGAAATGAAAAAATAAAACAAAACAAAAAATCACTTGTTTCGTGCCCATCTCTACTTGGAAGAATGGAAGGTTGCATCACTCTTGAGACAGCTACGTGAGCCTAAGATCGATCTCATGTCATGAGAAGAGTCTTGACTGCAGTACGTATAGGATTTTGTAAGCGAATACCATATTTTTCTGTCTATAAGATGACCCCATGTATAAGACAACCCCCGCTTTTCCAATCCAAAACTACTGTTCGGCAACTGCACAGTTTTCTCCTTGGCTTTCTTCCATGTATTAGATGATCCTCAGTTTTTAATCTATGGATTTTAGACAAATATATAGTCTTATACATGGAAAAATACTGCAGTTCCAGGTGGTGAGCGGAGTCTTGACTGCCGTATATATAAAATGTAGTATACAAATACTTTTACTGATTACTTAAAACTCAGCAGCAAGAATTGCACAGGGGTGCTTGAGAGTTAAAATTATCCACATTCTTTCGGGAGGCGGGGATCTCTGTATACCAGGAGCTGGTGGCAAAGTATAGGAGACAGCTGTGTTTTTTCTTTTCTTTTTCTTTTCATGGTGTCCAGAACGTGTCAGGCTGGCCAAGTCAGAACAAAGTCATTGCAGTGAATGGACCTTTGATCTAAACCAGCAAAGAGGAAGACCCAATCTTACACAAGAAGCTCCTCAACCATCAGCAGAAATCAAGTATTAATATCTGTTTTCAGCGAAGGAAGCTTGTCAACCATTCCAGCAAAAACCTAAACAAATGCAAAGTAAACAGGTCTGAAATGCTTGGTGCAACAAGCATGTTTATTTCAGTAAGAACTTCTTGGATACAACACATTTCTAGGGACACAAACAGAGACAAATCTGGGAAACAAATTTATCTCTATACTATAGCTGATGAAGTTCAGGCCAAGAGGAAAATAGAATATTTGCTGAAAACCCAAACGGGAGAATAAGGAACATCATTGTTCATAGGCAACGATTTAGTGGTGCAAAAATGCATTCCATCTCTTTATTAAACCAAAAGCCTGTTTGTAAGTTTTCTCTGTAACAGCTTTGCTTAGATATTGGTTTAAATTTCTCTCTTGCCAGCCGTTTTAAATTCCTTTTTAAAAATGCCACGTTTTTCCATGGCTCAGAGTGAAAATGGTAGGGTAAATTTGTTGTGCTTATTGGCTTATTATCTACCCTGCCCTTTCTCCTAAGAACTTTCAGCAATGTGTGATTTTTTTAAAAAAGTGAATCACAAACATATGTGAGTCAGGGAAAAAAGTCATTGCCATCTTAAAACTGCAGAGCTGGAATGTCTGTGAAGATTCTCAGTCGCCCAGGTGAGTTTATCTGGAAATTGAGTCATGGCAACTGGGCTTCTTTTTTCCAATGGGTCGTGAAACGTTTCTCTCTCTCAAGAAAAAGAAGTCCAGTTGCCATGACTCAACTTCCGGACACCGAGCTGGAAAGGATCCTATGGGTCATTGAGTCTAGCCCCTGTCAAGGAAGAATCAAATTCCCAACTTCTGGCTCTACAGCTGAATACAGTAATCCCCCGCCGATCACAGGGGTTAGGAACCCACCCCACCCGCAATCTATGAAAATCCATGATATAAGAGGGGGGCCTGGGAGCAGGGGTGATTGAGCGCCTGTCCCAAAAGCCTCGGAGGAGCGTGGGGGGGCAGCACAGAGCGACATGTTCACTCCATGCAGCCCTCCCGAGCGGCTCCGAGGCCTTTTGGAGGCACCTGGGGAGGCAACGGAGAGTGACCCGATCGCCCCCCTCCCCCCTCCCATGCACCCCCACAGTGCAGGTACTGTGATCCCGCGATGTAGCAGGGCCGTGATACCTGAACCGCGAAATGGTGGGGGGGGTCACTGTACTCTGTTTCCCAAAAATAAGACCTATCCCAAAAATAAGCCCTAGCAGGTTTTCAATGCATTTGTTAAATATAACCCCTACCCCGATAATAAGACCTAGTGATGGGCGTGGCTGTGCCTACACACACACACACACACACACACACACACACACACACACACACCACGTTGCCCCTCCCTTTCCATCCATGGTCCTCCCCCCCCCTTTGCTTGGGCCACCAGTTACCATAATTCGAGGGAAGTTTGCTTGCAGTTCCTATTCCCCGAAATTAAGACCTACCCCAAAAATAAGATCTAGTGTATCTTCTTGGGGAAAAATAAATATAAGACAGTGTCTTCTTTTTGGGCAAATACAGTACCTAAACTCCTGTTATTTTAATGCTCATTAGGAAACACTGATTCCATTGCTGGCTAGAGGAAAATGCATTCCAAGGCCCCGGTCTCACTACCATTTTCTGTGGATCTTAATATGATGTGTACAATTTTTTCAGGCACCCCAAGAACAGGGGAGTATTTTACTTCCCTGCATTCGTCCCGACTTGCTTACTTTGCATCTTTTCCCTGTTTTTTTCCCTTGTGGCGAATACCTGCATTGCAGCCAGGTAGCAGTTTTTCTTCTTAAAATCGATTGTAATTCCCAGTGGAAAGCCAGTGAAAATTGTGCCGGCATGCCGGTATGCCACCAGTTCAAAGCAAAAAGTGTTCTGCTTATATACCGCCCCATACTACTACAAGTAGTCTCTGGGCGGTTTACAATTTTAATTACAGTGTGCAGGCTACACATTGCCCCCCCAGCAAACTGAGTACTCATTTTACCGACCTCAGAAGGATGGAAGGCTGAGTGAACCTTGAGCCTGCTACTGGGGATTGAACCCAGGTCGTGAGCACAGTTTTACCTGCAGTACAGGCATTTAACCACTGCACCACTGTGGTAATCGTTAAATAAACGATTACCACGGCAGAACTACAGGAAGTGGCAGAAAAAGGGGTATGAATCTAATTGGTGCAAATTTTCTGGGATCACGCCTCATTTGAGGCGTTAAAAAGTGTGTATCAATAACAGAAGTATTTTAACACAACCCCTAGCGGTGGTACAAAATGCTGCGGTTAAAGTGCGCTTCAGGGGGTGTGGTTAGCCAGGGTACCAAAATAATGCTCTTCAGAGTGAAGGTACGATCTTTTGCTGTGCAGTCTTTTGCAGCAAAAAGAGCAGCAAAATTGTCATGAGACCAGGGTCTTAGATGGCCGCTACGCTGCAGCTCCACAACTCTAAATACGTGGAACTGTTTGCCTCCCAACCATGCTTGGAGCTGTTGAATCATAAGTAGTTTCCCAGGATTACCGTTGATATGTGTTTTCTTTTCTTACGCTTTGTGAAAGCTTAAGTCACACATTGTCATTTTCCTAACCCTCTAGCGAAAAACGAAAGCACACAGAATTTATCCCTGCCCATGGAAACACTATCAGTCCCAGTTTCTTAAGCCTTTCAATGCAACAGCACCATCTACAGCTTTTTTTTTAAAAAAAAAAAGACCATTTCTGAAAGTGCACATAGTCTTTTCAAAGTATGGCAAATTTGCCATATCAACAGGAATGGGATTAGATTTATGACTTCAATTATCTGTATCCGTTCTTAAGGAGGATCTTCTTAGTCCCCACAGATGTTTCTTGCAAAATTCCTTTTTGTGTGTGCGTGGGTGATCTTGCTGCCAAAAGCAGAATGACTTCGTGGTCATTTTGAATGTGGATGGTGCAGGTTATCTTTCAAAGAAAAATAGATGGGAAGCATTCTGGTTTAAGAATTTAAGCCAATGGCTCGCAGGGAGCACAGCTTCACTATTTAGAATAGCTTTAGATAAAAAACAGATCATGCTACCGATTGCCAAAATTCTACGAGGACATGTGGCATCTCTGAACAATACTACCTGAAAGAGTGTCATGCAGAGGAGGAGCAGGATTGGTTCTCGGTCATTCTAGAGTGCAGGACTCGGAATAACGTGTTTAAATTTTAAGAAGACAGATTTCAGTTGAATTTCAGGGGGGGACATCTTAACAGAGCAGTGTGACAACAGAACCAATTATCTCTAGAGATGGTGAGTGCTCCAATGTTGGGGGTGTGCAAATGAAAGCTCTCATAGCCCCAGTTTACTCTCCAGCCATGCCACTTTTATGATGCCCAGAGCGGTGAGACTGGAGAATAAACTGGGACTACGAATGAGCCCATAAGCCACTGCTACTCCCCCCTGGCTTTCCCGGTGGTGTAGCACCCCATCCCCCTCTCTGGCCAGGACAGAGAGGCAGATTGGGTGCTACTTTTCGGGAAAGCGAGGATCAAAGAGCAGGTTTTTGAATTTCCCACAGCCACAGCGAGGGTGCTGTGGCCGGGGGGAATTTCAAATGCACCGGGTCATTTGTAACCTGGTGCACCACTGTATTCAGGTTAAATTGCCAAATGCCATATGTGCATTCTGTGGAAAAATAAGTAGGTTTTGAATCGTAGTTTGGGCGCTCGGTCTCTAAAAGGTTCGCCATTACTGATCTAGAGGAATGAGTGGAAATTTGGCGATACAGTAATCCCACATGAGGCCTCTGGCAGTCTCCTGTTCTTGCTACAGTTTGTTCCTGAAGAAGCAGGTGGATTATTATTCATTATGATTTTATTTATTGCATTTGTATACCGTGCCAACTAGCTACCAATAGCCAAACAAGAAGAGCATAAAGCAGAAAAATAAAATAAAAATACAAATTATTCTAAAGTTGCAAAATACAGTATTAATGACAATCTATGACACATAAAATGAAGAAAATAAGTAGAAAATCAATAATAAAACAATAAATCAATTAGAACAGCACAGACGTTTTAGAGTTCAAAAACCCATAGTGCCCAACCAAGGGATCAATGGGAAAATACTTGTCCTGCTAATCTAGGGGAATGAGTAGAAATTTGGAGTTACTGGGGATACCATTTCTCACCTACTCTTCACTGGAGATCACCTGGAGGCACCTGAAAGGCCCAGGGTTTGGAAAGTTCTTCTTTAAAAGCAGTTCATGCCTGGTACAGTAATACCTCGGATAACGAATGCCCCTGATAATGATTTTTTTTAATAACAAATTGCAATTTCCTGGTATAGGGCTTCCTCTGATAACGAATTTTCCCTATGGGCTGCCTCGGATAACAAATAGCAATTTCTAGGTATAGTCTGCCTTGGATAATGAATTTTCTCTATGGGCTGCCTTGGATAACAAATTTTCTTATGGGCTGCCTCGGATAACGAATTTCCAGCATGTATTGGTAAAAAAGAGTTACCCTGGGTGGCATTGCATCTGTACCTTTAAAGTGCACTTTATAACGAGTTTTGAACAAAAACACAGGTGTCTGTGTCATTTTCCTAGACTCTGGAATAGATTAATTGGTTTCCCATTCATTCCTATGGGAAACCATGTTTTGGATAACAATTTTTTTCAGATAACGAATTGCCTCGGAGAACGAATCAAATTTGATATCCAAGGTACCACTGTACTTGTTACAGTTTCAGTACTAGTGCTAACCAATGTTTCATTATCCTCCAAATTTGTTTTTCAGCTCCCCAACTATCAAGTTAGCTTACTTCTGTCCAGTGTTTGGTTATTTGGAAGCAAACCTTAGGCTTCATTTGCACATTCACTGTGAAAAATGCAGCAAGCATGGAGAATGCCTATTTTGACTATTTCATCCCTTTCCATTGGGGAGCCGCCATCTTATCTATTTCTGCCCAGAATCTGGCTCTAATTTCTCCTGCTTCTGCTCAGAACTATCTCTGGTTCCTTCCTCCATTTTATTTATTTATTTACAAAATATTTTAATCACCCCACTACCAAGAGTTCCCCCCGCAAACTCCATCAGGACAGAGGAGGAACTTGATGGGTTATTCAGCCTTGAAGCCGACAAATAAAGTTTCCCCTAGTCACCGCTGTGTTAGAATTAAAGCAAGAGTTTTGGATATGGACAGTTTCTCTGATTTCATTTACTTGCAATATTTCTCCAGCTGTAACTCCTGGAATCTTGTTCTAGCATAATGAATATTTTCCGCCTCGAGACACTCATGTTATTGGAGTGTCATTCCCAATGAAAACAGCTTAAAGTGATTTCTTCACGTTTGTTGCCTCATTATTTACAGAACTTTGTTTTCTGCTGAACTCATGTTTGATTACATCAGAACATAAGACCATAAGAACATAAGAAGAACAACACTGGATCAGTCCAAAAGCCCATCTAGTCCACCTTCCTGTATCTCACAGTGGCCCCACCAAATGCATCTGAGAGCTCACTAGACTAGATATCTGTCTCCCGATACCACTCCCCTGCATCTGGCCCTTGAAGTACCCTGGTTTAAAGCCTGGAGATTACACATCTCCATCATGGTTTGTAACCTGTGATGGACTTTTCCTCCAGGAATCTGTCCAATTCCCTTTTGAAGGCATCCAGGCCAGATGCCATCACCACATCCTGTGGCAGGGAGTTCCATAGATCTACAACGCGCTTGGTGAAAAAATATTTTCTTTTGTCAGTTCTTACTCTCCCAGCACTCAATTTGAGTATATGTCCCCTAGTTCTGGTATTTTGGGAGAGAGAGAAGAGCTTCCCTCTATCCACTTTACTCCTACCCTGCATTATTTTGTACGTCTCAATCATATCCCCCCTCAGGCACCTTTTTTTCCAGACTAAAGAGCCCCAAATGTTTTAGCCTTTCCTCATAAGGGAGGTGCCCCAGCCCAGTAATCATTTTAGTCGGTCTCCTTTGCACCTTTTCCAGTTCCACTATGTCTTTTTTGACAGCTTGGCTTTCCAGAGTTTTACATCCAAACTCTATGCTCTAGATCTCAAAACATGATTGATACAAGAAAGGTGGTGTTTATTATTATTTTTTACAATAATATAAAAATAGGGTTTACATACGTAGTTTTGTTAACTTTGCAAATATTGAGGTAAAAGACTATTCAAGGAATATCAGCAAAATGCCAAGCCTGTTATTTATATCTGGGAAACAATTAAGATAGTGAATATTTTAGTATATTTTTCATCCTCTTTTTCTTATTGATGATGTTCTGTTTAGTTTTGTCTTTGTTTTTATTGTAATTCCCTACTCCAAGGCAGAAATGAAGAGTCAAAATTTAGGCCAAATTCACCTTAAAATCAAGATGCATAGTTTTTTTAAAAAAAATTCTGATTATACTAATGGCTTGCGGCATCTGAAATAAGCATAGTAAGTGTATTAGAAAAACTGATATTATATTTTGTGATTTTAAGTTACGTAATCAGAATAATATAAGCTGTAACAATATAACTAAATTTAAAATTATAAAGGAAAAGCATTTTCAAACACTGTAATTATAATACTCGACTGTTATTTATTTTCTCTGTTTTGGGTGGTTGTAATTGTTCTATGCAGTCATATGACATATCAAAATTCTACTTACTTGTTTTCCTTTCTGTCCTTTTTTTAGAAAATAAAAAATTTAAAAAATATATTAGAATTAATTTGTATCTATAACCCTAATGAAAAATGCACCTTCTTGTGGTCTTCTTCCCTCCATCACAGTTTTCTTGTTCACATTTATTTTATTTTATTTTATTTTATTTTATTTACAATTTATATGCCATCCACTACCCAAAGGTCTCTGGGCAGCTTACAATCAAAAGAATTAAAACAGTTAAAATAGTTAAAAATATAATATCAATAAATAATCAAAGCAATAATAAAAACTTACACTAAAATCATTTAGAACTCTTCATCCACTGCAGGGCTAGCTTTGCAGAAGAAATTCTGGAAAAAAATGTCAAATTTCCTTTCCTTTGGAAAATGTAGTGGGTTTTTTGGGCTACAATACTACCCATAATCCTTAGCCAGTCTGGTAAGTGATTGGTGGATTCAGCAGAAACTGGTGGCCAGGACACTATTGCTGGTCCCACCTAGGTGTACACCCACTGACTCAACTGCTGAGTGGATCTACTCTACTTAGGAGTAGCAACAGGTTCCCAGCCAGTATTTTTTCCCAGCTACGGTTTTATGTTGTGTACAATATTCCCTATGCATACAGGTTTCATTCAGAGTTTCAAACCCACAGGGCCGTATTGTATTGTGCAGCTCCATGTTCACAACAGGAATCAGATTGCCACTTTTTCAGTTTTGGGGTTTGCACAAATCTGCCTCACTGCATGTGAGCTGCGCACACTCCAAAGTCAATGTAAAAAAGTACCCTTTAATCAAAGGGTCCTCACCCTAAGGCCTGGGGGCCGGATGCGGCCCCCCAGGGTCCTGAATCTCACCCCCCGGACCAATTGCAGACCCCCCCACCTACCCCCTGCTTCGCAAGCATGCCAGCTTCTGCAGCTGCTTCTATTGCTGAGGCAGTTCAAAGGAGTGGGCTATGTGGCTTCCCCCACTCCCCCCACCCACCGCCCAGATGATCAGCATGCTGGCTAGTGGGGCAGTTCAAAGTGGGAGGGGCATGGCAAGGTCCCCCGCTCCCTCCACACACCGCCCAGATGGTTGGGGCACCGGCTGCAGCCGAGTGGGGCAACTTAAAATGGGAGGGCTGTGGCAAGGTATCCCACTCCCCCCATGGCCCCGAGGCCCTGCCCCTGCTCCTCCTCCACCCTGCTCGCCTGCCTTCCTTGTGTGACCTCCACCTGTGTAATTGTGGTTGTGAGGAAGGAAGGGGGCAGGCGGGGGCAGCACCAGCCAGCCTTCCGAGCTGGAGCAGCCATGGCAGTGGACTGATGGAGGGATGGACGGCGCGTGACTAAGGGGAAAACAGAGCTACTTCCCACCCACCGTGCCTCCTCCGAGCTGCCGCCTTGCTCTGTGGAGTGAGGGAGGGGAGGAGGAAGCCCAGCCATGGCCAGAGGTGGAGGCCGCAGCTACCACTGGGTTAGAGATCAACTAGGAGGAGGAGGAGGAGGAGGAGGAGGAGGAGGAGGAGGAGGAGGAG
>JAHTLZ010000268.1:6523279-6541565 GCA_023846285.1 Phrynocephalus versicolor | reverse complement strand
GATAGATAGATAGATAGATAGATAGATAGATAGATAGATAGATAGATGAGAGATGAGAGAGAGAGAGAGAGAGAGAGAGAGATTGTGTTTAACAACAGCCGCCTCAAAGGTGCACTGGTTTTTATGCCATTGCTACTTCTGTGCGCCATCTTGTGGCTGTTTCTCTCCACTGTTCCTCATGAAGACAGTTTATTTCAGTCTTTGTAAAACATTTAAAATTGATTTGAATTTGTGGCAGGGTTCCAGCCTCAGACTTCGTCTCCAGAGCCTCCTTTGAGCAAATGAAAATGACAAGAATGATGTCATGATTTGATGTTTCGATTTAGGTTTTTGGTGGGGGTTTTTTTTGTAATTTGTAATGTGTATTTTGTATAAATTTTAATTAAAAAGTGATTTAAAAAAAAGAAAATGAGAGGAATAAAGTCTATATTGTTCAACTTACATGGCAACATGCAACCTGATTCGAGTCAGGCGGGAGCTTTGAGAAACCAGGATATTTAATATGAAGGCACTTCATTTGATTTCATGGTCGATAGAAGCATATCTGATGTTTTTAGGCATCATCCCACAGAATGGCAGCGGCGGTGTGGGGGGGGCTTTCAGTGAAAAAGTTCTAAGGCATTTTCTGACCCCATGTTTTGAAGTTTGTCGTCAAGTTAGGGTTAAATAATCACTACTGTCTGGTATGTTCTCCCATACTAAAGAGTTCACTATCCAATTATTGTGATCAACAGTAATGCGGAAAAAGAAAACAGACAAGAAATTTAAACGAGCCAAAGGTTTGTTTTGAAATGCTTTATGGCTTCTCTTGCTTAGCTTACATTATGCACAGTTTGGGAGTGGGGGGATGTGTGTGTGCATTCAAACTAGAAATGGGCATGAACCACCCAGTTCGGCGGTTTGTGTTGGCTCATCAGTTGTCCCAGCATGTGTTCCATAGTTCTGGCATGGTTCCAAGCCTTCCCTCCTCTGGCAGGTGTCCACTCAGAGGTAGCACCCAGAGGAGGTGTGGCACACAATCCGGGTCACTGCATGCTGTAGGGGAAGCAGGGCTCTGAACAGGGCCGGTGCTAGGTTTGTTTGTTTGTTGCGCACTAGGAGAGGGGCAGGGAGGTGGGGCAGGTGGCGGGTGGGTGGGGCAGGGGGAGGGGGTGGGGTGGGCAGAGTGGTGGCAGGTGGAGGGAGGGGCCGGTGGTGGGGGCGGGCCATGGGCCCGGGGGCCGATGGTGGAGGGCACGGGGGGTGGGCGGTGATGGGCGCAGGGGGCAGGGGCAGGGGCGGCAGGCAGCGATGGGCAGACAGTGACTAGTGGGTGGTGGGGGGACGGATGGCAGTGGCCAGCAGTGGGGGGGGCAGGGGGCAGCAGGCTGGCCAGCGCCCTCTCTCCATTTTGGCATCCTAGGCAACTGCCTAGTTCGTCTTAATGGAAGCACCAGCCCTGGCTCTGAACTCCATTGGAACCATGGAGCACCAGTTGGGCTGCCTGCCGAACAGGTACAAACCGCCAAACTGGCAGTTCACGCCCCTCTCTAGTGCACGCCAAGGTTCGGGTTCACAAAGAAGGGAAAAGAGCATGGAGAAACATCTGCATCTCACAGTCCAAGTGAATTTTAAATCACGCCCATAGCGTGTCTGACTCAGCTGCATTTAAAAGCAAAAGCAAAAATTTAGGGCAAGGAGCGGAACACCTTTCACAAATAAACTGAAGGTGGAATTAATTGGTGGAGTTCCAAGTTCTCCCTTCTGAGCTGGTTACAGTCTTATGTCTCAATCAAGGTTTGTAGAGAACAATGGCTTCTTCTTTTTCACGTAGTATATTAGACTCAAATCCTTGGAAATGGATCTCTCAGAGCATCAAACGATTCTAAACAATAACACAGTACATACCATTTTCACAAAGGGGGTTAAAATGAAGGCCCACATAAAGAAGAAACTGTTAAGGCACAATAGTGCGTATACTCAACTACGTACATTCATCAGCCACACAAATATATATATATATAAAGAAAGTGCTGAAAACGATTATACTAGAAACAACTTGTCCAAGAGCTGAATAGAAGGTGAGTTATT
Source organism: Phrynocephalus versicolor (assembly GCA_023846285.1). Classification (NCBI taxonomy): domain Eukaryota; kingdom Metazoa; phylum Chordata; class Lepidosauria; order Squamata; family Agamidae; genus Phrynocephalus; species Phrynocephalus versicolor. The sequence goes on along the minus strand of JAHTLZ010000268.1, from coordinate 6,539,495 downwards.
TCCAGGAGTTGTGATGCCACTTACGCAGCCCTCGAAGTTCAAAAATAAGAAAGATAAAACTCATTTTGCTGACTACATTCAAATGAGCACAGATCAAGATGGAATGCCCATACGGTTCTTATTTCCAGATGGCCAAACTCAGACACATGCCAAAAAAAAAAATCCTTAGTGGTGCCCTCTGTTCTTGTATGCATAGCGATCGTTCCTTTGAACTGGCTTGCTTCCACGTTATCTAAGACAACCTGTAACAACCTCTATCCAGATGGCTTGAGTTGTGGCTGAAAACTAGCAGAGACAACTGCCATTTCTGTTATGAACTACATCTCCCAGAAAGTCATTCTGGAAGCTCTTCCTGAAAGTTGAGTCATGGCTTTTGGACTTCTTTTTCTTGAGAGTAGAGATGGGCATGACTCAAAAAAATAGTGTTTCGTTTGTCGTTTGGTCGTTTAGGGGTCCGTTTCAGTTCGTTTTCATTTTCGTGAGGTTTTTTGCAAAAAAATAGTTTTCGGTTTGTTAGGTAACGAAACGAAAAAACGAAAATGAAAAATTGCTGTTTCCTTACCATTTAGCACAATTCAATGTATCTGCCGTAACGAAAACAAAGCGGTCGACAAATTTTTTCATGTTTCGGGTCGTTTTGTTTCGTTTTGGAGTCAAAATTCGTTTTTCATTTCGTTACGTAATGAAACAAAAAACAAAAATGAAAACGAAAAATCGCTTGTGTCGTGCCCATCTCTACTTGAGAGGTAGACTATCAAGAAAAAGAAGTCCATTAGCCATGACTCAACTCACCTGGATGACTGAGAATCTTCACAGACATTCCGGAAGCTGTAATCCAAAGACACAGAGAGAGCCAAGGATACGCTACCATCTTTAATTCAATGAGTTTCATAGCATTCTGACTGATGCATTCTTCAGAGTTAAGCCCTCTCCAGCTGTTCTGAAGAATGCGTGGGAATAAATGTTTGCTCCCTCCTAACTGATCCCATATGACTTCCCCATTCATTCCCCACCACCACCACCACAAAAAAAACTGCCCTGAGGAGGGAGACCTGAATCGAGCTTTGTCCTTATGGTCAACGGAAGGACTCAGAGAATCAAAAGGTAAAGCTCAGTTTTCACACAGACACCGAGGGATGAGACCCACCTACAAGACCTTCCTGTCCCAATACTGAAGCCTTAGGAACACTTCAAAAATGCTCACCGTCGGTTTTCAGAAGACGCAGTTACTAGTTTCCACCATAAGTCAGTGCTGAAAGGAAAGCTGTACAAAAGAATCTGGAGCGAGGTCTGCAAAAGACCATCTGTCCAGACCGTGGTGGGTTTAATCCAACATTGAAGATTCGACACTGATTATGATTATTTGTTTAACATCTTCTCTCCCAACTCTGTGGCCCTATGAAGCTCCTCAGACTCCTCACCTGAGGGAAGAGTAGCCAAATTCCATTGTAGGTGAAAAGTAGCGACAACCTGTGGACGTGCTGGACCCCTCTGGGACATCTTGCTAGACTAATTGTCCTGCATGCCTTGACATGGCATGGAAAGAACCCTCAAACTTGATTCAGAGGGTGTTTCAAAGCCCAACTGTTGACCTCAGTCTTAAAGGGTTGATTCATCAACCGCTAGGCTCGGACAACTAGCCATACTAACTTAGAACTATTCAAGAAGTAGTTTTCCAGATTTTTTTTGGTCTCCCAACGTTTATAACACAAGCCAGCATGGTCAGTGACCAAGGATGCTGCCCATCAGCATCTGGAAAGGGACAGGTTCCCCACCCATGTCATTCAGAACAATGAGGGAGAAAGTAGACTTTTGTCACACAGCCACCTGGAGTATGTAGGAGGTGAACAGAATCTACAGACCTTGTGGAGTCACCCAATAGATAAATTCACTGGTAAAAAGAAAGCCACTCTAGGTTGATTTGATTGAAGACAAGGTGAGCAAGACCACTAAAGTCAACAAAATTGGGTTCTTGGACTATCTCAGTAGGTCAGAGGGAAAAAAATCGATGTCCTCAGGGTATGTATTTACAGCTCTTGTTTTGTTAATCATTTAAAAGCATGCAATATTCTGTTGATCATTAAACATTATAAGCCACTGTTCTGCTAAACACAACTTAGACTCCGATCCCACCTTCCAGTCTCTGGTGTTTGAACTACATTCCATTGAGTAACATGGTGTCAAAGCTCAAGAAATCCAATGAAGGCTAATATGCCACCAGGTCATCTCTGGAACTCACTGTAGCATCTTTTCATTGCTTGGCCCTTAGCCATTTATACTCAGAATGGTAAGTAGGAGCCGCTTTCAAACAAGGGAAGTATTTGCATAAAGATTTAGAAGGGGTGAGGGAGGGAAGAGTTGACCATGAGCGTTATGAATTCCTGGCCAGTAGGGGGAAGAGACTCTCCACATAAGGTTGAGGTATAATATATAATAACTACTGTATTTGCATCTTGGATCACTCTGGCAGGGCCTGGTGGAAAGTGAAGGTGAAGAACACCTGAAGGTTCACACCCTTGACTTAGACTAGTATAAGTCTTTAGAGCCTGGTGGTACAGGGGTTAAAACTACAGTACTGCGGTGAAAACTCTGCTTACAATCTGAGTTCAATCCCAATGGGTTCAGGTAGCCAATTTACACCACTGGAGTCAGTCCCAGCTAGCTGGCCTGAGGTTCACTCATCCTTCCATCCTTCCAAGTTTGGAAAACTAAGTACCCAGTTTGCTGGGGCTAGGGTGAGGGCAATACGTAGCCAGAATAACTAAATTGTAAACCACCCAGAGACTGCTTTAAGTACTATGGAGCAGTATACAAGCACCACACTTTGCTTGCTGTGGTTCAGACGATGAGAACATTGCAGGGGTAATGAACAAACAACAACAAAATAGTTTCTAGGCCAAGGAAGCTGAAATTCATAAAAAGGAATTTCATATTCACTGTTTCAAAGGAGGCAGAGGGAAATAATGTGATCCTTTTGTGATCACGATGCTGTGGCTTGATTATCTGGGAAGGATCTCCATGCATTCAAGCAAAACCATGCAGGACAAGGCACTCTGCAGCTGTACTACTGCCAGAGAAATGACCCAGTGATTTGTATCTTTCACCCTGGCCCCGGTCTCACTACTGTTATCTGTGCATCCCGATATGATGCGTACTTTTTTTTCAGGTGGTCACGTGACGTTCGATGCGCAGTTAGCACCCCGACGACAGGGGAGCATTTTACTTCTCTGCGTCTATCCCGACTTGCTTACTGAGCATCTTTTCCCTGTTTTTCGAGTTGATTTTCTCCGTCATGCTTACATATATTTTTTAAAAAATTATTTGTTGGTTGACTATTGGCATGCCGGCTTTCTAGCACTACTCTTTGTCATCATGTGAAAGTGTCTGGTTTCCCCACCTCCCACCGTGTGTTATGTGTTTTCTATGGGCAAATTTACACAAACGAGCAATGTCAATAACCACTATTGGGTGTCACTGCTGTTTATTATTTTTCACGGTCCTCCAATGTGCCGGCATGCCGGTATGCCACCAATTCAGTAGCATAAGCGATTACTCAGGCAGAACTACGGGAAGTGGCAGAAAAAGGGGTACGAATCAAATTGGTGTGACTTTTCTGGGGTCGCACCTCGTTTGACGCATTTAAAAGTGTGCATCAATAACAGAAGTATTTTAACACAACCCCTAGCGGTGGTATAAAATGCCGTGATTAAAGTGTGTTTCCGGGGGCATGGTTGGCCAGGGTACCAAAATACTGCTCTTTGGAGTGAAGACATGATTTTTGCGGTGCAGTCTTTTGCAGCAAAAAGAGCAGCAAAATCGTCGTGAGACCGGGGCCCCTGTTTAGCAAGCTCTGGATGAGTGGAACTAATTTGCATATTCAATTGTATTGGTTTATTTTAAAGGGAAACAATACCTAAAGGTGATATACTGTGAAGGTTGATGCAATGTTTGTTGTTGGTTTTGTTGTTAGCTAAAATAGATTTACCTCTTCAAACCACTCACACATAATTTGATGGCCAATTTTTTAAAAATTAAATGTCGTGGGTCTCAGGGAAGGGTCCCACAGGGGAGGAGCACTGAAAGCATAACAAAAAAAAAATCCCCCTACGTTGTTCCCCTGAAAGGCTGAACAGGACTTTTTGAGCAATGTTGTTTTCAGTGCAGTTCAAGTTAGAGGGAGGTACTACAGCTGGGAAGCTGTAAAAGTGGTCCTTGGGGTGCAAATGACCTGGAGGCTGCATGTGGAATCTGGAAGTGGAGTCATGGCAACTGAACTTCTTTTTCTTGAGAGACAGAAACGTTTCGCTGCTCATCCAAACAGCATCATCAGTCTGATAATACCCTCCCATGTCGTAGCATTGTGATCCATCAGACTGACGAAGCTGTTTGGATGAGCAGTGAAACGTTTCCCTCTCTCAAGAAAAAGGAGTCCGCTTGCCATGACTCAACTTCCAGATAAACTCGCCTGAGTGACTGAGAATCTTCACAGACATCTGCTGTGCAATATGATTCACAAACTAAAACAGGTACTGCCACACACTGCAGACTTAGACTGGTTGGACTGGCCCTTGAGGTCTCGTCCAACTCTATGATTCTATGATCCAGGAATCTGCCTTCCCTCAGAAGATTGGTACTTGGATGATAGAAATTGCATCTATTGTACAAATCTCAGCAATCTATCTCTCTTGGGATTCTTTGGAGGATACTATGGGAATATCTACAGAGAACTGCCCAGCTCTCCTTTTATTCAGCTTCCTTTCCAGCACTTCTGTTTAGCAGCAACAAACACCATTTGGAGTGACTCCCTTTTTCTGGACTACAAGTCCCAGAATCCTGAGCTGGAGGATTCTGGGACCTGTCACTTTAAAAGAAAAAAAACCCACCCAATATTCCCATGCTCTGACTACTGCCCTCTCATCAATAGCTTCATGGTGCAGTAGTTACATGCCTGTACTGCAGCTAAAACTGTACTCACAACCTGGGGTTCAATCCCATATAGCAGGCTCAAGGTTCACTCAGCCTTCCATCCTTCTGAGGTTGGTAAAATGAGTAGCCAGCTTGCTGGGGGGACGACGACAATGTGTAGCCTGCATACTGTAATTAAAAACTGTAAACTGCCCAGAGGCTACTTGAAGTGGTATGGGGCGGTATATAAGCATAACACTTTGCTTTTAGTCATTAAACCACTAATTGCTTTTTTTTTTTGCACCACAGATGTGAGGTTAAAAATGTTCACAAATGCCAATGAGATGCCAACATCAATAGTAAAGAGAGCCACAGTATTGCACAGATTGGCCTCTTATGGCAACCCCATGCAGTTCACTGGGACCAAACACACTCACCCGAGATCACAGACACACACACACACGCACACACATGCACACACACACACACACAATTTGCCTGGCAAAGCACTAAACACTGCTAGGGTAAGTAAGGTAAATTTACAAGCTCCGGGTGATCTGTCATTGAAACTTTTTTTTCTGTTCATAACAACGGCAACCCCAAAACAAAGCTCCCTTGTCTTAAAACATTCAACTGAAATCAAGAAAGATCAGGAAAGTGACCCAAATGGGAGTTTTCATGCAAAATGGACTTGTAAACTCAATTTTGAGAGAGAGAGAGAGAGAGAGAGAGAGAGAGAGAGAGAGAGAGAGAGAGAGAGAGAGAGAGAGAGAGAGAGATTTAAAAAAAAAACAACCTCAGTCAAGCATGGGTTCCAAGTCATTCTTACACCTTAATTCTAAGGAAATTTGTCACCCCTGTAACCAGCTACCTCCACTTGGCCAACTGGGCTTCTAATTTTTATGTCTAAAACTGGATTTTAGCTTAAAATAGAGATCCCGCAAGCCTGAATTGAGTTAGGCCCCTGCTGTCTGAACTGTTCGGAGGTTCCCAGAGGGATCCAACCAGCTTGAAAAGGCCAATATCACCTGATGACAGGGCTTTTCCTTCCCACTGAGGACTTACCTCCAGATTACAATTAAAACACGTCTCGGTGACAACCCAAACCCTCTCTAGCCTCTTTTCTTGTCAGTACAAACTTTGCTAAGGGAGGGGATTACAGTTGAACTGCAAAAAATTAATTGGATTATATACAGGCAACCAGAAACCCGAGGACTGCTCGCAAGGTCTCTCCACGTATTAGCCGTTGCTCTATTGCACTTATTTCATCAGGACATCAAGCTCCTTTCAAACCATGAATGCCTCCCTCCTGAATTCTGTCATCAGGGCATTCGTTCCCTGGTCCCACGACGGAAGATAACTCATACCTACATTCGTCCTGCGTCCTAAACAAACAGCTCCCCATCGCATGCTTAAAAGCTACCCCAAGCGTTAGGCAACAAAACAGTCAGTGGGGAGTTTTTCTTCTTCTGTGTCTTTGTGTTTCAAAAGGCTACCTTAACTATTCATTTCATAAATAAGCAACTGAGAATTTCGCTCTAAACGGCCCCCCGAATAGCCCACTCCATAGATGGCATTTTCCTCAGGATAAGGCACAATGTGATACGAATGCAGCTCTTCGTAATAAAGGGACTGGGAACGGCACTCCTGGACCATGACCCTCAGCCGTTTTCTCGCATCTGAGTAGGCGGCCCGACAGCAGGGGCTGCCCTTAAAGTATTCATAGCGTTCGCACTCCGTCTCCAGGCGGATCTTCCGCAAAAGGTTGTTGATCAGGACCGACCGTCGGAGGTAAAGCTCGGGGTCTTCCAGAAACTGGAGCTTCTGCAGGGAAAGTTTCAAAATGCACGTCCGATCTTCAGGCAGGATCAGGTGCTAAGGTAAATCGTAAAAAAGAGGGGGAGGAGCATTGGTTTAGCACCGGGTAGGAAATTCATTTTGCACAGAGCAACAAACAGTGATCCCCCGCCTATTGCGGGGGTTAGGGACCTTACCCAACCCGCAATAATTGAAAATCTGCGATATGCGGATGCAGGTCGGGTCAGGCCTGGGGGCCTAGCTGGGGGCTCTTGTACTTACGCCCAGCCTGACACTGCCCCGAACGGGCCTGTGAGAGCCTTCCCAGGCCTTCTGGAGTCCCCAAAAGGGCCTCCCTGCGAACCAGAAGTGACTTCCGGATGGCCTAAAATCATTTCTGAGGCCTCTGACCACCCTAGAAAGGCCCTCAGAGGCCTCAGAAATGATTTTTGACAATCCAGAAGTCACTTCCAGTTTACTGGAAGTCATGTCCAGTTCGCAGGGAGGCCCTTCTGGGGCCTCCAGAAGGCCCGGGAAGGCCTTCGCAGGCCAGTTCAGGGCAGCACCAGTCCTGGGGTAAGTACAAGAGGCCTTAAACAGGCCTTTCCCCTCTTACCCCAGGGGGCCTTTTTTCATATACCAGTGGTACCTTGTATAAAGGAATTAATTTGTTCCAAATGAAATTATGTTAAGCAAATTTTCCTTTATACAAGTTTCCCATAGGAATGCACTGAAAATAGAGTAATCCCATTTTTATGTTGTATGGATTCGCCCCATAGGCAATTCTGTTAAGCAAATTTCCCCTATCTCTGGAATTTTTTATGTTGTACAAATTTTATGTTATACAAACTGTTTGTTATACAAGGGTCCACTGTACTGTGGTCCCGCAATATAGCAGCACCGCAGTATACGAACCGCAAAAGGGCGGGGGACCACTGTATCACCAAATGGGAACGAAGCTACGGAACTAAAGGCACACAGGCACCGATCGGATTCTGCCTTTGGGGAAAGCTTGTGTGGAGCCAGGCAGCAGAGACTACCATGCCTGTAATCCCTTGCATGTCCCTAAGAGCTCAGCCTCTCCCATCATTGGAGGACCTTCTCTCGGCTCCATCGTCAGCACAAGCATGATTGATAGGGACATAGGAGACGGCCTTCTCTGTGGCTGCTCCCAGGTTATTGGATGCTCTCCCTCAGGAGCTCAGGCTAGCCCCCTCAATTTTTTCCCTTCTGCCAACAACTAAAGACCCATATTTTCAGGCAGGGCTTTAACAATCACGACTGAGGACCTGGACACCATTTTAAGTTACATTTGTGACAGCTTAAATTTTTTATTAATTATATTTTAATTAAGCATATTTTAATTGCTCTTATAGTTTTTTGAATGAATATCTCATTGTGTTTTTAATTCTGCTGTTTTTAATACTATGAGCCACCTTCAGTTCCCTTATTAGGGAAAAGGCGGCCTACAATTTAATATTTTTTAAACATTTGAAAGGATGTCACATTGAAGAAGGGACTGGTTTATTTTCCATGGCTTCAGAGACTAGGAAACAGGACAATGGTCTCAAACTACAGGAAAAGAGATCCCATTTGAACATTAGGAAGAACTTCATGACAGTTAGAGCTGTCTGGCAGTGGATTCTGCTGCCACAAAGGAGGGTGGTGGAGTCTCCTTCTTTGGAGGTTTTTAAGCAGAGGCTGGATGGCCATATCGGAAATACTGTGATGGGGGTTCCTGCATGGCAGGGGGGTGGACTAGATGGCCCTTGAAGTCTCTTCCAACTCTATAATTCTATGATTCTATACAAAATAAGAGAAATAAAATAAAAATTGAAACAGAGGTAGGCCAATGCGAGTCAACAGACTGAAACGATCTACAAAAAATGTTTAAGAGTTGAGCTTCCAAGTAAAAACAAAACAAAACAAAACTTTAAAACCTTTAACACAGTTTAAAGGATCGAGCTTTCACCAGGTATACCCATCATGCCATTTTCAGGATTACAGAAATGACTGCATTTCTGTCCTTCTCTTACCACCTGTGGAGTGGATGCCATCTAGTTGCCTAGCTTCAGCTATGGGATGGACCACAGCTAACAGGATCAGACTGAAGCCAGACCGTTGTTCTGGGGGAGGGGGAGCTCCAATAGGTTGGGGGGATGGTTCCCATGCTGGATGGCATTGCCTTCCCATTTAGGGACTAGATGTCTGTGAAGATTCCCAGTCATCCAGGTGAGCCTACCTGGAAGATGAGTCATGGCAACTGGGCTTCTCTTCTTGAGAGATCGATCTCTCAAGATAAGAAGTCCAGTTGCCATGACTCAACTTCCAGATGAGGGATCAGATGTGTTCCCTGATACAAAATACAAAATAAATGCAAATATGGAAGATATTTTTTTTCTCAGCTGATTTTGACTTTTAAAAAAAACTACCCATGACAAATTGCTGAAACTTCCATATTAGAGACCAAATCTGTTCCTTGATACAAAATACAAAATAAATGCAGTTTTTTTTCTCAGCCGATTATTGCCTTTTTTAAAAAAAAAACCTATGTATGACACATTGCTGGAATTTAGAGACAATGTTGTGACATGCGTACTTTGCCGGTCTGTGTGAATTTCACCGCACAGTGTGACTCAGGGACCCTAAACACGTCCCGTTGTATCCCTCACTTCATAATGTATACTCACTTTTGGAAAATACCTCTGGTAATCTTGATGTAAATCTTCTTCTTCTGCATATTTCCTCTTAAAATAGGCTACTTTCGACGTCGTTAAGGCGTTTATCAGTGCTTGGCGCGGATCTGCTGTGCAAATGGAAGAGAATGGAGTCACCCGAACAGATTCTTTCAGTGTATAGTGTTCACATGTACAAACCATTTCCTTGACTCTTGTGACTGAGGCTTTAAGGTATGTCTGGGGTAGGTGCCGAAATGCACCAAGAAGCAAAAGCAGACCCTAGTGTGCTATATATAAAACCTATATTTGCATAATGATATACCCAAGAAACCAGAAAATGGCATCTTGCCCCTGTATGGTTTTTTGGAAAGTGCTATACATTTTCTAAGCCAGTCACGTGAGCTTTGTATTTTTCTCACAGGTTGGGTGGTTCTGAGAATTGTAACAGAAGAGTGCTAAGTTTTCACAGCTCCGGACCTGGAACAAACTGGCTAGGAACATGGACCACACACACAGACACACACACACACGCACAGCAATGAAAATATTTTTACCCAGTGTGTGGTTAGTCTGTGGAACTCTCTGCCACAGAATGTGGTGATGGCATCAGGCCTGGATGCCTTCAAAAGGGGATGGGACAGATTCCTGGAGGAAAAGTCCATCAGAGGTTACAAACCATGATGGAGATGTGTACTCTCCAGGCTTAAAACCAGGGTACTTCATGTGCCAGATGCAGGGGAGTGGTATCAGGAGAGAGGTATCTAGTCTCGTGCGCTCCCAGACGCATCTGGTGTGGCCGCTGTGAAATACAGGAAGCTGGACTAGATGGGCCTTTGGCCTGGTCCAGCATGGCTCTTCTTATGTTCTTATGTTCTTATGTTAATGGCATAGATGACTTGCAGTGGATGGCCACATTTGTTGCATGATGGAATGCTCGTGAAACCATATATACCTGCCTGGATTCAGGTTCATCCCAGACCTTGCAAGTATCTCCCAAACTAACTGAAACAACTCATACGCAGACACCACCACCACCACCATCCACGTGCTTCTGCATGTAGTTGTTCCTGGTGGCTGGTTTTGTACTCGGTTCTGTTTTGCTTTTACTTCTGATTAATTGAAAAGTCCTGACGCTAAAACTCTTGAGTCCTGTGTTGTTTTTGCATTGAAAGGGGACAGAACAGGGAACAGGGGGAAAGGAAGTAGAACTCTTACGGCTGTAGGTCGGTCTAGAACAGCGTTGGCGAACCTTTGGCACGGGTGCCAAAGGTAGCTCTCAGAGCCCTTTCTGTGAGCACCTGACATCATTTGTTTGTTTGTTTGTTTGTTTGTATGTGTGTGTGTGTGTGTGTGTGTGTGTGTGTGTGTGTGTGTGTGTGTTTGTTTAGTACTTGTTAACTGCCTGATTTTCCCTCGGGAACACTGGGCGTTGTGCAGCAAATACAACAACCCAAACTAAAAACCCCTTGAAAAACAAAATAAATATCAAACTAAAACACGATAACAACACAAATAATATGACAACAAAGAGTCCGGCAGGAAGAAAGGCATGGACAAGATGAAGCAAGCAACAACAACTCAGAAATGTACGCTCAGCGATCACCGAAGGATTCCACAAAAAGCCAGGTATTTAAGGTTTTCCTAAAGGCTGGCAGTCTAATCTCCGGCAGCAACTTATTTTAACTTATTCACCCCTTCACAGCCAAGTTAAATTGCTGTATTGGCACTCTGCCAAAATTTTAGTGGATTTTGAATCACAGTTTGGGCATTCGGTTTCTAAAAGGTTTGCCATTCACTGCTCTAGAGAGGAGCCCTCCGTGGCTTCAACAATGCCTGAACAGCTCAGCAGTTCTCAACTTCAACACCAAGGGGCAGGATTGTCCAAGTAATCTAAATCTTAGCCTCCTGCAAGATTAAAACTAGGCCATTCAAAGGCACGGTTCACAGACATAAAAGTATTCTTTCCCCAAAACAAAACAAAAGAACCTATAGTTTTATCATATATGTTGAGCTGAATGGTTCAGAAGAATATTTGGGGGGGGGGGGAGAGAAATTCATTTATTTTGATCTGAGTTTTCCCCCGCTCCTCCATTTGGTCAAGGTTTACTTGGTTTAAAAAGTGGGAAAGAGTTTATTTTTCAATGTGTTTAAGGTATTACATGAAAAATAATAAAGAAGGATCCATAGTTGAGTGACATTTATATGCTCCAAACCCTTTTGGAAGGAGAGGCCACACTGGTAAAAATGACCAAAGCCAGGAAAAGTTGATTTTTTTAAAAACTGTCATGATGGTTTAAGAGGAGAGGGTTTTAGTGGTGATTGGAAAATCTAATTTTTCCTAGCTCTGCAACTGACCATGTGCCAGTAGGGGGCGGCAGAGGGGGAGAAGAGCAGCTAGAGCTCCTCCTTTTTATTCCATCTTTGTCTTGTGTACTCAGACTCTTCCTTAACTAGAGACTGATATTCTCAACTAGACTTCACTTCCTCTGATCCATCCCTTCCCCTCTTAAACAAGTAGCCAGCGGCAACTGATTCAACCATCTCTTCCTTCCCCACAAAATACGTAGTTTGTAGCAATAACTTCTCCCTCTACCAGGAGTGTTGGCAAGTCTTTGGATCTGAGACTCCGGTACCAAGTACCAAGTCCCAATAGAAAGCCAGCATTTTTCCCCAGACAAAAAAGGTGTGGGTTCTGAGTGGTGAGTCAGTTCTGAGTCTTTGATGGGTGGAGGGGGGAAAAGGTGAGTCCAAGTTGACTTAAGTCTGACTTGACCATGAAACTAATGGCTCAAGTCTCCATCCTCACTAAAGAAAGTTTATTATGGAGGGTAATAATTGCAAACACCAGCTCCTATGTGAGTTGACAAAAACAAAGCCGTGTCTTCTGGGCTATCACCTCTGAGCTCCAGAGGTTTCTGGATGAGATAAACTATCTGGATCCAGCTCAATCTGGCTTCAGGCCTGGTTATGGGACTGAGATGGCACTGGTTGCCTTGGTAGATCACCTACTGTATGCCGGGAAATGGATAGGGGATCTATGTCTCTTTTGGTTTTACTGGACCTCTCAGATGCTTTTGACATTATCGACCACAGCATCCTCCTGACTCATCTCTCTGAAATGGGACTTGGGGGCACTGTCTTAACAGTGGCTTCAGTCCTTCCTACAGGAGAGAATGTAGAAAGTGGTATTAGAGGACTCATGTTCAACACCACGGCCTCTGACCTGTGGGGTACCTCAGGGTTCTGTTCTGTCTTCTATATTTTTATGAAACCATTGGGGGAAATTATTCAGAGTGTTGGAGTTGAGTCACCAGTATGCCAATGGCACTCAACTCTACCTCTCATCACCTTCGGATTCCAAGGAAGCTATTTCGACTTTAGATCAGTGCTTAGCTTAGGTAATAAACTGGATGAGGAAGAACAAACTGAAACTAAACCCAGACAAGACAAAGATGCTTCTGGTCAGTCAAAAAGGAGGTCAAGGGATAGGGATTCAACTAGTCCTAGATGGGATTACACCCCCAACTGAAAAAAGAGGTGCATAGCTTATGGATTTGACAAAACTCCGGGAGACAGTGGAAGATGGGAAGGCCTGGTGAGCTCTGGTCCATGGGGTCACGAAGAGTCGGACGACTGAATAACAACAACAAAGCGTGGAGTTGTTCCTGGATTCATCCTTGCGTTTAGATGCCCAGGTCACAGCTGTGGCCAGGGGAGCATTTGCAAAATTAAAACTAGTACGCCATGTATGCTTGTTTCTTGAGAAATCAGCTCTGGTCACTGTGACACATTCCCTAGTGACCTCCCGGCTGGACTACTGTAATGCACTCTATGTGGGGCTACCAATGGAAGGTCTCAGGAAACTTCAATGGGGCCAAAACACAGCAGCCAGATTGCTGACTGGGGTGGGTTACAGAGATCACATTACACCCATACTAAAGCAGCTCCACTGGCTGCCAATCACCTACCAGGCACAATTCAAGATGCTGACCTTAACCTACATAGCACAAAATGGCCTGGGTGCAAGCTACCTCAAAGATTGAATGTCGCAGTATGAACCAGCTTGGGTGTTAAGGTCATCAGGAGAGGCCTTTCTCTCCATCCCGCCTCCTCCACAGGTGTGCCTCAAAAGAACACATGAAAAGGCCTTGTCTGTTGCTGCTCCCAGACTCTGGAACTCCCTCCCGCTGGAGGCCAGGACTGCCCCATCTCTGCTCTCTTTCTGGAAGCAGGCAAAGACCTTCCTCTTCAGGCAAGCTTTCCCTGAATGAGGGACTTCCTACTATGTAACTTTATATGTATTACCATACATGGTTACATTGACTGATTTCATAAGAACACCAGCTTTCCATGTTACTTTCCACCCCTCACAATGGATTTTTCTTTTCTTTCTGCATGCTCTTTGTAGCTCTCCTGATACCTTTTAATGTTCTAAGATGCCTCTTTTAATTCCCTCTTCTTAACTCGAATATGTCTTAAATGTTCCCCTTGTTGCCCCTCATTATTGTAAGTCACCTTGGGTCCTTTTCCAAGGAGAAAGTTGGGGTAAAAAAAATTCATAAATAAATAAATAAATAAATAAATAAATAAATAAATAAATAAATAAATAAATAAATAAAAGAGCCCCAGATATTCTTTGGGCATGCAAGAGGCAGTGGGGCAGCCTGCTTCCTCAGAGGGGTCCTATTCTCTTCAGCACTTCTCTCTCCAGACCCCTGCCCCCACCCAAGCAGAGCACAAGGTAAATAAAGGACACCTCCCTGCCTGCAAGGTTTTAGAGAAGGCATGTCAACAGGAGGGAGAAAGGAGGAAGAGAGGAGCTGCCAGCATCAAGGAATGAGGCCGCGGTTTTCTGCATTTTGGATCAGGCCTGTCCAAACTTCAGCCCTCCTGATATTTTAGACCACAGCTCCCAGAATTCTAAGCTTAGATTGCCAATGACAAAGGACTGTGGGAGTTGTGGTCCAAAACATCTGGAGGGTCGAAGTTTGGACGTGCCTGTTTTGGGAGGTTCCAGTTAATCTGAGTGTTCAAGGATCTATCCATGGTGCTGAATTTATTTTTTCAACTAGCATTCAGCACTTTGGATTCTAACGCTTGTAAAGGTTGTAGATCTCAGGAGATGCCCAACAATGCATAGGTCTGCAAAAAGTCTCTTCTCATCCTGTGGCCCCTTAAATACGTATTAGATTAATTATGAGATTCTGGGAATGTCTTTCATCAGCCACAAAGGTTTTCTAAAGCATTTGGGAGACCTGTATTTAAGGAGTTCACAATGCCCAGAATCACCAAGACTATGATTCTGAGACTTGTAGTTCAAAAATGTAGCTTTTTCAAGTTATGCCGTCAGTCCCTGTCAGTCTGGTGATCATAGTCTGCACCCAGTGGTCTCATTCAAATGCTTCTTTCTTTCTTTCTTTCTTTCTTTCTTTCTTTCTTTCTTTCTTTCTTTCTTTCTTTCTTTCTTTCTTTCTTTCTTTTCTTCCTTCCTTCCTTCCTTCCTTCTTTTAACCACTGAGACTCGTGGCGCAGTGGTTAAATGCCTGTACTGCAGGTAAAACTGTGCTCACGACCTGGGTTCAGTCCCAGATAGCCGGCTCAAGGTTCACTCAGCCTTCCATCCTTCTGAGCTTGGTAAAATGAGTACCCAGCTTGCTGGGGGGGCAATGTGTAGCCTGCACACTGTAATTAAAATTGTAAACCACCCAGAGACTACTTGTAGTGGTATGGGGCAGTATATAAGCAGAACACTTTGCTTTTCTTTCTCTTTGACATCTTTTTTCTCACACTCTTTGATTCTCACCTCTTTTTATTCCCGTCATAGCATATCATTATTCAAAATTATGGATGTATATGAAACATAAGTAGAATTGAAAACAAATAAAACAAATAAAACTCTTAAAATAGGAATGTTTTGGCCACTAGAGGGCAGAAGGGATCTTTGTCACTTTGTCAGTTTAAAAAAAAATCTGCTTCTTAAGAAATATATATGAAATTAGGTTAAGCAAATTTTCCTTTATACAAATTTTCCATAGGAATGCATTGAAAATTGAGTAATCCCTAATTGCAACCATTTTTATGTTGTACGGATTCACCCCATAGGCGATTCTGTTAAGTAAATTTTCCCTATCTCCGGAATTGTTTATGTTGTACAGATTTTAAGTTATATAAACCGTTTGTTATACGAGGGTCCATGGCACACTCAACTGGGCTTACACTTACAGCAAGCTGTAAGCTGTCCTTTCAGTTTGACGATGCAAGTGGTGTAACTGCACAGCACACTGAATGAAATTAGAATAGTTCTTAATCTAATTGTGCCCAAAGAACTGGCAAGTGCTAGAGGGCCATTTATGCAGGAGTGGAGCTAAAAGATGCTGGGATGCTCTGAGCAAGTCTGGAATGACACCATTTACTTAAAACTTTGCAAAGGAAATTGGAAGATGAGCCATTCAATTAATACATGGAACAGCACAATAACTGGAGCATAAATTGCAATATTAATCTTGAAGCGGACTTTCCATTATGACATAGGATGTTGTAAATCTTTGTGGTTTTTTCCTGTTGAACATTTCTGGGATGTACCGCAGCTAGGAATTATCATATTCAAACAATTATTCATGGAGAAATGGGATCAACGGATATATGTGCTCTCATTTAGGGCTCTACACATCCCCCCTGACTTAGCTAACTCTGAAAAGCACCCTAATTCTGCCAAGAGCACCATGTGTTCCTTATAAAACATTCTCTCTCCTGGATCCAAATCAATTGGTGAACTCAGTCCTCTAGACCGGTGGTCCCCAACCCCCGGGCCGCGGACCAGTGCCGGTCCGTGGACC
>JAHTLZ010000268.1:6498847-6520210 GCA_023846285.1 Phrynocephalus versicolor | reverse complement strand
CAGCTTGACCTCTTGTCCCCTGGTCTGATTGGCTCATAAGATGAACAAAGCCTGAATAGGCTCGTTAGGGAGACATTAGTGTCCATGGCCTTAAGGTAAACAATGGCCTAAGGTGCTGAAACCCATCAAGAATGGGTCGTTAGCTGTGACCTGGTGGTGAAGGCTCCTTGATTTGCATGGGTACTGTGGAAAGTACAGCCTGATAAGTAGCAGACAGACTATGCCGGAGCCCCCCACCTCTGTTGAGGGAGGGATTTTCAATGCTAACATGAATGGCTTCCCTTACTCCTCTCTCAAACCACAGCGAAACGTTTCTATCTCTCAAAAAGAAGTCCAGTAGCCATGACTCAACTCCCAGATAATGGCCTGAATAGGCTCATTAGGTGGATATTGTTCTGGGGTGTGTGAAGGTCACACCTGTACAACCCTCCCACCGACTTTTCCTAGACTGAAGAAGCTACTTGGATGAGGAGTGAAATGTTCTGATCCTACAAGAAAAGATATCCAGCTGCCATCACTCAACTCCTGGATACTGAAAAAGTTATATTTGGGGGCAACATCTATAATCACGCACCCAGAATGACATGACGAATAAATTCATTCTGAGAGTTGTGTTCCAAAAATGACTCCTCTCAAGTTACTTTTCCACCTTGCTTCTTTGTTTTGTATTTAAACTGATGTGCGTAACATCCCCCCACAGAAACTATGTCAAATTAGAAACTGAAATTACATCAGGGCATTGCCTCCGCATCCATAAACTGGCACATCATCTCCCATGAGGAAAGTGCACCAAAATACCTAGCCATATGAGAAAGATAAGCTTCAGGCTCACATGGTGCCCCAGGGGTAACTAAGACCCAGCATGGAACAGCCCTTGCAGTAATTAAATGAATGCAGAGGGACGAGCCAAATAGCTAAATTAACCTAGAAACACTCTGGAAATGGGAATATCAAGAATTGCTCCAGGGGTGGAACAGGAGGAGGAATGTCTCTCAACATTTTTTTTAAAAAAGTAATGACCCACCACTTACAATTTTCAGGGAAATGGATCCTTCCATTTTCTCATGCAATAGAAGTACAGTAAAACCTCGTAAGACGAATGCCTCTTAAGAAAAAAAACTCATAAGACGAATGAAACGCCCGGGAATAGGGAAAACTCATAAGACGAATTTTCCTATGGGATGCTTCGCAAGGTGAATTTATTTATTTATTTATTTATTTATTTATTTATTTATTTATTTATTTATGTTTTTATACCGCCCGTCTTCCCAGGGAACTCTGAGCGGTGAACAATAAAGGTTAAAAGAACCAGTAAAGCACAAAGTGACATCAGCAAAAATCGAGGGGAAAACAAATTAAAAAGGAAAAACAAGAAGAGGAGAAAACAAAACAACAATGAGTAAAAATCATTGGCAAGAGGTGTCAAAAAGAGGAAAAAAGAATGAATTAAATTAAATTAAATTTAAAATGAATTCCTATGGGAATCCGCATTAAACTGTGCTTCATAGGACAAATTTTTCGTAAGACGAGTTGACCCGTAGAACGAATTAAATTCGTCTGAGCTTAAGCTGGAGCTTATGCATGTTCACCGGTCAGAGGCAGAGAAGAATTTGTAGGGACTTCACATTCACAGGTTTTATGGTGGGCCAAGCAACTTGCCACTGAAATCTGCTCTGTTGCTTCCCCCGATGGCTGTGCTCCCTTCATCATCATACTCCATCATTGCTGTTTTCCCAGCCATCGTGTGGGATTTTCTCATTTCTCCTAAAGCAGTGGCTCCCAAACTTAGGTCCCCCAGATGTTCTTGAACTAAAACATCCAGAAGCCTTAATCTCTAGCTCTCCTAGCCAGGAGTTTTGGGAGTTGTAGTCCTAGAAGATCTATAGGAACCCAAGCGTGGGAACTGCTGTCCTAAAGTTTCCCTACTGTCAGGAAGAGCTTTCCAATAAAACTAAGATCACATTCTTGGACTCACCTTTTTGCTTTTCAGCACATCCAACACTGCAATGTAGCTCCCCAATAATTTCTCTGAAAATCGTGTGTGTGTGCGTGTGTGTGTGTGTGTGTGTGTGTGTGTGTGTGTGTGCATGTGTGTGTGTGCGTGCGTGCGTGCTTGTGCATGTGTGTGTGTTTGTGTGTGCATTTGTGTGTGTGTGTGTGTGTGTGTGTGTGTGTGCAGCGTACTCCTCCAAATACTCCAAGTTTAGTGCAACTGCAAATTGATTCAGAAATTCCTGACTACACCATGTTATTGTCAGCATGAGGAAAATGTGCACATCTATTAGCAGAATTGTTTGTATTCAAGCACCCATCAGGCGGTTGTTTATTTTAAATTGCTCCACGTCACACTCTTTTTTAAAACCCATTTTTGGTTGAATGATTTGCCATGTTGTTGCATTCTGTGTGCAGCGCGCATTCCCTCTGCTGACATTTTGGTGATGCATTTGAGATGGTGTAGGATGCTGTCTCATTATGAAAGAAGCCATTATGCCAGACGTCTTTCCCTTTAATTGTTTTCTTTTTCCTAAATTATTTTCCTTGAGTGTTGCATCACTTAGATGCTGGAGTCTTGCTGGATTGCTACTGATGTATGCCCAAAAGTTGAGTCATGGCAACTGGACTTCTTTTCTTGTGAGACTGAAATGTTTCAAACCACCTATCTTCTCTAATAGGTGTACATCCTTGCCTTTGAAGGAGTGCCCTTTGTCCTTCAGGTGGAGGTATACAGTAGGACCCCTGTATCCACTGATTCATTATCCACTGATTCAATTATTCACGGTTGGCAGGGGAAAATAAATAAATAATTCAGCAGCCACAAAGCAAGCTATTGTCACAAATAGCATCAATAAAACAAGCTACTGTCACGAACAGTAGCCATCAAGCAAGCTACTGTCTCAAAATAGCAGTCCTAAAGCAAGGTACTGTCAGGAAACAGCAGTTTGGGGGTGGTTGGGCAGGCGTTCTCTCTTATCCATGGTTTTCATTATCCACGGGAAGGCCTGGAACCAGTCACCAGTGGATACCGGAGTCCTACTGTACTACTGATTCTGGTCCGGAGCTGTTTCCCCTCCTGTGCTGGACCATCCTCTTGTTTGGTGGTTGTTTGGTTTCTACAATGTAGAAATCTGCAGTAAAAATCTGCACACTCCTCACTGCATTGGACTGCACGTACTATATTACTCTTCTTGTATTTGGGTGTTTGGTCCTTTGGCAGGATGAATCTGCCTTAGTGTGCTTGTGTATTTGTAAGTTCCTCACTCAACAGAGGTGAATGGTAAACTCATGTAGTGTCTTAGACAGTCTGTTTCCCTCGGTGCTGTCCTTACATATAGCACCATGAATCACTGTACCTTTTTAAAAATTAGAGATGGAATACTGTGATTCCATAAAATAGCCATATGATTGGGAGTTACCCTGTCTGATATATTTTAATGACTATTTATCTTATGTTTTGTATACTATATTGTCTATTTTCAAATATTCGGGTCAATGATCATATAATAAAATTTAATTGATTGATTGATTGATACTGTGATTAGAAAACATTTTCTAATTCATATACAGTATGGATGTGGGTTTAAATCAGGCAAGTACCATACTTTTATTTAGCATGTTTCGGCCATTGTATCTTAGATTGATTCTTCTAGCAGACAGAATAAACCACAAGAAGTTCAGTTCTAAGTACTGTATACAGTCTCAGTGGTGGTGGATCCATGGGCACATATGCATTGTGTTTTGCAATACAGATGGATTTATCTTTATTTATTGTTGCTTTGTTATGAAGAATTGCTGCTTTTAGCAGAAACAAACAAAGGGAAACGTCTGTTTTATACAATATACAATATTGTCTCCATTTTTTTCTCCTCAATCAAATATTTGCACCATATTCAGTAAAACAGGATTGCACATCTAATGAAATTTTGCAGCCAGTAATCAAACAGGCCTTTGAATTTAAGAGGACTGGTGCCATGTAAAGCAGATAAGGCATCAGTCATGAGATTAATCTCTCTCCTGTCTGTATCTCAGGATTCAACCCATGAGTTTGTTTGAACATGATCTTGGTTTCTGGAACTTGGGATCGCAACTGGTTTTGAGTCCGTGGCAATTAGATGGTGGCTGTTCTGCAAAGGGTTAGAGCTCACCAGAAAAAAAAAATCAGGTTGCTAGATCTCTGTGGGCAAAAAAGGCCAAGACACAGAAGGTGGAGCCAGAGAGCTCAGAAGATTTGCCAGGCAAATCAGGTGATGGAATCTGGTATGATTGGTCAGAGGTGTAGCAGTACTTGGTAGAGATGTAGCATGATGTACTTCAGGAAAGAGCTTGGTGGTGACTGGTGAATTTCAGATGGTTATTCTCACTCACTGTGACCTATTTTCAATTTTAAAAATTTTAAAAAAAAATATTTTAAAAAACAATAGCACCAAAGACCAGCTGATGGGCGCTGGGGGAGGGGGCAGCTGGTCAGTGCTAGGAGAAAAAAAGTGGGATGATATGCACTCCCACGGACTTCTGGCTCCAGAAATATGTGCATTTTTAACTAGAGCAAAAAATGCCCAACACCAGAGGTAGGTCTTGGAAAGCTTGCTAGAAGGGCTGTTACTGGGGTTTTTTTTTAACAGCCCGGTGGCCGTGGGGACAAGATTTTTGGAAACAGTTTATCTGAAAATTAGATCAGGATTTTAAAGGACGTGTGATAGAGCCCTTACAGGCCTGTTTTGTGGATAAAATGGGGAGAAGCGGAGCTGCAGAATGAGACTTTAAAAAAAACAGAATTGGGAAAAAGTGAATTAAACAAATATTCTTGGTTTCAGCTGAAGCTCTCCTGTACCCTTTTGACTCATCCTTCCTCACATCCTAAAAAGTCAAGACAAACCCTGAAACCTGGATCGTGTCAGTCCAGCACCCAGAACCTGGAAAGATGTGCAACTGGATGCCTGCCATGGTTCCCACTGTGGTGTATTGGACAGAGTGACAGACACGGACTGGCAGCCAGCCAAAGTTGTTTCTAAAGTCTGTTCTCCTGTCCTTCCATCGAGTTGCATCAATAACGGTTCCTTTCCCTCTTCCTCTTAATAGACATAGAGTCGTTCACAGGTCTCGACGCCAGAAATCTCTGCCTGCACAAACAGATCAATGCTGCCCTGCTGGAGGTGCGCGTGGAAGGTATCGTAAATGAAACTGCACTGCAAATATCTCTGAAGATCCACTGCGCCCGTTCTCGATCAGGAAGAACAAGCGCAAAAAAGAGGCGACTCTGCATTTTTCCTTTGCATCAGACAGGAAGGGGAGAATCACGAGGCACAGTTGTACAAGCACCAGTAGTAGCTGTTGAGAGAGAGAGAGAGAGAGAGAGAGAGATGCAGTTTCTCTGAGGAGCAGGTGGTGGGGATGCAGCTGTTGAATAATCACCCCGAGTCCTCATCACATCAATAGTCAAGAGCCCAAAGTTAAATATTGGAACAAACCTGCTGATGAAGGCAGCGCCGGGCAAACAAGGAACACAAACAGCCAAGGCGGAAGTGGCACTAACTATGGAGGCCAGCGACTCCCCCCTCTACTGCTCCTTCTTCACATTTGCTCTACATTTTAATGCGTCACTTCGGAATGAGAGAGGCAATTGACGAGGAGGACGGAAGGCCCTCCCCACAGCTTTTGTTGAGCCTCCCGGTGCTTTCCGTGCCAAATTGCAACTCACGTGGGGCTCTTTAGTCTGGAAAAAAGGCGCCTGACGGGGGAATATGATTGAAACATACAAAATAATGCAGGGCATGAGTCAAGTGGATAGAGGGAAGCTCTTCTCCCTCTCACAAAATACCAGAACTAGGGGACATCCACTCAAATTGAGGGCTGGGAGAGTGAGAACAGACAAAAGAAAATATTTTTTCACCCAGCGCGTTGTTAGTCTATGGAACTCCCTGCCACAGGATGTGGTGATGGCATCTGGCCTGGATGCCTTCAAAAGGGGATTGGACTGATTCCTGGAGGAAAAGTCCATCACAGGTTATTACAAACCATGATGGAGATGTGTAATCTCCAGGCTTAAAACCCGGGTACTTCAAGGACCAGATGCAGGGGAGTGGTATCAGGAGACAGATATCTAGTCTCGTGCGCTCCCAGACGCATCTGGTGGGGCCACTGTGAGATACAGGAAGCTGGACTAGATTGGCCTTTGGCCTGATCCAGCATGGCTCTTCTTATGTTCTTATGTTCTTATGTAGTGTGCTGGCAAGGCCTTACTTAAATGAGGAGACGGTCATAAAAAGTGCAACTCTCTTCACTATTTGTAAACAAAATTAAAACTAGACTCTGGGTGATACCTTCATAGGCTGCTGGTGGAAAAATAAAAAAAGTTTGCTGAGCTTTCGAGAGCACAAGCCCTCTTTTTCAAAGCAGGTATAAAAGTCCATACATGGCAAGGGGTGTAATTTGCCAGGGGAGAGTTCTTAAAAGTTCACTTGGCAAAGATGGAGGCCAGGCATCTTCTTGGAAGGCACAGGGCAGCAGCCTATGAAGGGATCACCCATAGTCTAGTTGTAATTTTGTTTGTTTTAATGGCTGCATGGCTCAAAACTCCTTTTTACTGCAATGGAACATTATTTGTAAGGGTAACCCACCTACCCGAGAGAGAACGTGTGTCCATGTTTGTGTGTTCTGCTCTCGGCCAGTAATTAAAATCTGATGTTTCATCAACTATTGGACTGACTGAAAACAGAACCATAACTGAGTTGGAGAGGGTCTATTAAATTAGGCCATCACATCCAACCCCCTGCTCCATGCAGGAATACAGATCAAAGCAAATCTGCCAGGTAGTTGTCCAATTTTATCTTGAATGCCTCCAGTATTGGATCACTCACCACCTCTTGAGGTAATTGGTTCCATTGTCATACTGCTCTAACAGTTAGGAATGTTTTTCCTGATATTCAGCCAAAATCTGGCTTCCTGTAAGTTGAGCCCATTAAATCTGGCTTCCTGTAGGTTGAGCCCATTTTCTTTACTCAAGGCTAAAAGTGCCCATTTTTTTCAGTCTTTCCTTGAAAGGCTTGGGGCATTTATACACGACCCCTAAACTCCGGGGCAAATGGCTCCAAGCTCCAGAGCTTAAAAATGTTTCCCCACCAGCTTCGGAGTTTAGAGGAAATTAAGTGCGACCCCGCCCACCTAAGCGCGACCCAGCGCACTTTTCAGGTACCTGCTCTTGGGAGGTGAAAATTCCTTGATGCGGATGTGCCGGGCTCTCCTCGCTTCTTTTTGTTGCTGTTTTTTGCCTCCCGCCCCTTTAAGAGAAGGAATCAGGAAGTGATGGGGCTCGGAGCAGCTTCCACCGGCACCAGGAGGTAAGCCTTTATTCTTTTGTCCCTTTTTTCCCTCCCTCCCCTCACACAGACAGGAGCAAGGAAGTGCGGAGGGGTGGGGACAGAGGAAAAGCAACAAACCCCCAAGATCTCTGGTCCGAATTTAAGGGGCCAGCGGATCTTAGGGGTTGTGTGAAAAGGCTCTTGGTTCCCAACCCCCTGATCATCCTTGCTGCCCTCCTCTGAACTTGTTCCTGTTTTTCAGCATCCATCTTGAAGGATGATGTCCAGAACTAGACACAGCACTCAAGGTGATGTCTAACCAGTGGCAAAGAGAGGGAAACCAGCAGCTCATGGCATTTGAGGAATATGCTTCTGTTAATACAGTCTAAAATCACATTTGCCTTTTTGGTAGCCACATCACGCTATATGTGTGGTAGTTTTTCATATACATATATTTTTAAGTTGTACAGATTTTATCTTATACAAACCATTTGTTAAACGAGGGTCCACTGTGTGTGTGTTTGTGTGCGTGTGTATTTATAGATACACACACAGAGAGAGAGAGACACAGTGGACCCTCATATAACAAATGGCTTGTGTATGTATGTATGTATGTATGTATGTATGTATGTATGTATGTATGTATGTATGTATGTATGTACGTACGTACGTACGTACATACGTACGTACTCACACACACACACACACACACACACAGAGAGAGAGAGAGAGAGGACCCTCGTTTAACAAATGGTTTGTATAACATAAAATCTGTACAACTTAAAAAATTCCTGAGATAGGGGAAATTTGCTTAACAGAATCGTCTATGGGGCGAATCTGTACAGCATAAAAATGGTCACAATTAGGGATTACTCTGTTTTCAATGCATTCCTATGGAAATTTGTATAAAGGAAAATTTGCTTAACATAATTTCATTTGGAATGAATTAATTCCTTTATACATGGTACCACTGTGTGTGTGTGTGTGTGTGTGTGTGCTTATTGCTGACCTTGACAAGCCTGCTCTGTGCTCTTAAAAAAACAAACAAACAAAAAAACCGCCTGCAATGAGGTTTTTTGTTTCCTTTGCACATGCTTAAACAGTTCACTCTCGTTTTCTACCACCCAACTTTCGCTGCTCTTGGGTTGGAGGACAGGTTCTTCTTTTTTTTAAGAAAGCAAAAGCACACTGGATTAACAGCTGTTTTCCCCACTCACTTTGAGCTGCTATTTTTGTAGCATTGAACTGGCATTGGTAAGGGAAGAATGGATAACGGCATTTGTTTAGTCTGGTATTTTAATTCCACTGTGGTAGCCAGTTGGTTATAAAGAGACATCAGTCATGGAAAACAGTGGTGCTAGCCTAGTTCACAGATGTTTCTTGTCCCCTGTTCCACCAATCCTGCTACCCTAAGACATACTGCTCCTGTACATGGAAGCTTCCATAGATTATCGGCGCAAATGGCTATGTTGTTGGGTCTCTTTCCAAAAATACTCTTGACCTTCTTTTAAAACCACAGGAGCTAAAGGCTGGCACTGCCTCTTCTAATGCATTGTGGCCAACATTTTCTCTAATTCTCTCTAGACTGCTCTGTGGGTGCTCCACCCCTAACATGCAGGTTTCAGTGGCAGCCATAAGCAAATGGGAATTAACACTCACTTGGCGGAATGGACACCAATCGAGTGGCACACACCCACACCTGCGTGGCAAAGAGGAAACATTCACTCTATCAGTTTATTATGCTGTTCTAAAAAAAAAAAAAAGACTTGTATTCCAAGAAGCTGTTCCTAAAGCATTTCTTTCAGTTACCCACTGCTTGCAGTTATGTGAACGAGAAGAAAGGAATATTGTTGTTGCCGTGTGAGTCATAATTTTATGAACCTGTCTCACGCCTTTCTCATAGCCTAGTGGTGGAGTTCAGGTTTTACATCCTCAAGGTCACAGTCGTTGTCGCTAGTACTGTTTCCACTCAGAAGGAAGGTGTTAAACTTCAGTTTAATAGGTTGGGTAGAAAACCACAGCAAAGCAAAGTGTTCTGCTTATATACCGCCCCATACCACTTCAAGTAGTCCCTGGGTGGTTTACAGTTTAATTACAGTACGCAGGCTACATGTTGCCCCCTCCTCCAGAAAGCTGGGTACTCATTTTACCAACCTCAGAAGGATGGAAGGCTGAGTCAACCTTGAGCCTGCTTGTTGTTGTTGTTCAGTCATTCAGTCGTGTCCGACTCTTCGTGACCCCATGGACCAGAGCTCGCCAGGTCTTCCTATCTTCCACTGCCTCCCAGAGTTTGGTCAAATCCATATTGGTTGCATCGATGACACCGTCCAACCATCTCATTCTCTGATGTCCTCTTTTCCTTTTGCCTTCCATCTTTCCCAACATCAGGGACTTTTCCAAGGAGTCCTCTCCCCTCATGAGGTGGCCAAAGTATTGGAGCCTCAGATTCAAAATCTGTCCTTCCAGTCTACATTCGGGGTTGATTTCTTTCAGGATAGATAGGTTTGATCTCCTTGCAGTCCAGGGGACTCTCAAGACTCTCCTCCAGCACCAAAGCTCAAAAGCATCGATTCTGCAGCGATCAGCCTTCTTTATAGTCCAGCTTTCACTTCCATACATCACTACTGAAAAAACCATAGCTTTGACTATCCTGACCTTAGTTGGCAAAGTGATGTCTCTGCTCTTTAGGATGCTATCTAGGTTTGCCATTGCTTTCCTCCCAAGAAGCAGGCGTCTTTTTATTTCGTTGCTGCAGTCGCCATCTGCAGTGATCAAGGAGCCCAAGAAAATAAACGGCTACCTGCTACCTGGGATTGAACCCCAGGTCATGAGCACAGTTTTAGCTGCAGTACAGGCATTTAACCACTGCACAACAAGGCTCATGCAAGAAGTCTTGTATGGCCATTCCATGCATAAGTTACAAGGATTGTCCCACTAGCTAAAGCTAAACCATTCTGAGGCATCTCATAGTGGTCAAACTGCAGTACTGCAGCCAAAACTCAGCTCACGATCCAGGTTCACTCAGCCTTCCATACTTCTGCTAAACTGAGTACCCAGTTTGCTGGTGCAGGGGCGGGGGGCAATGTCTAGCCTGCCTAATAAACTTGTAAATCGCACAAAGAGTTCTTGAAGTGTTACTGTATACAAGTAGCACACTTTCCTTTGCTTTTTTGCTTCTACAGGCCTGCCCCATTAGCACCACCACTTAATCATATATGGAATACAATTTGCATGGAAAATAATGGAACTGGTGCTTACCTCTTGGTACTACAGAATAAAAAAGCAAGTCAGGCCACATGCAAAGCTAAGCCAACAGGAGCTGCTACAATAAGATGCCCCATGGCTTCAACATGCCATACGTCCCTCTCAAATCACTTGCCTTTGAGGCTACGACACGGTTTAGGCGTGACACCACAATTGCAGCAAGAGCACTGACATAAGCTTTCAACTAAATCCCAGCAGGAACTCCGTTTTTAAGGTATTGTGTTTTTTTCTGTCCTTGCTTAAGAAAGAAAAGCCCATCTACAATTTTTGGTACGTATTCTCGTGGCCAATACTCATCCCATTCTACCAGTCCTACACATGTCTCCTTCCGTTATACCCCACTCTCCTCATAAAGGCTTAGATTGGAAATGTTTTTCCCCCTGCAGAGCGCTGTTGCTAAATCAGTCCAGGGGGTATAAATAAGAAGAGCCTTAATAACTAACTACTGGAGCCAAATGATGCAATCTTACGCACAGAAGAGAGTTCTAGGAGAAGTGTGTTTAGGATTGAAGCTTACCCCAGTTGCTGGAGTGGGGACAGAAGCTATTTGGTTAAGGAGAATAGCTAAAGATAGAATCATAGAGTTGGAAGAGACCTCAAGGGCCATCCAGTTCAACTCCCTGCCGTGCAGGAACCCCCATCATAGGACTCCCGACAGATGGCCATGCAACCCCCCTAACCCTTAAAAACCTCCAAAGAAGGAGATTCCACCACCCTCCGTGGCAGCGTATTCCACTGCTGAACGGCTGTAACTGTCATGAAGTTCTTCCTAATGTTCAAATGGAATCTCTTTTCCTGTAGTTTGAAAGCATTGCCCCGAGACCTAGTCTCTGAAGGCATGGAAAACAAACCTGTTCCCTCTTCAATATGACATCCTTTCAGATATTTAAACATAGCTATCATATCCCCTCTCAGCCTTCTTTTTGAAAGGCTAAACATTCCCAGTTCCATAAGTCTTTTCTTGTAAGTCGTAAGACATCTCTCCCAGACCTTCAACCACCTTGGTCGCCCTCCTCTGTACCCACTCGAGGTTGTCAACGTCCTTTTTAAATTGAGGTGCGCAGAACTGGGCACAGTACTCCAGGTGGGGTCTGACCAGAGCAAAATAGAGTGGCACTATCACCTCCCTTGATCTAGATGTTATGGTTCTGTTGATGCAACCAAGAATCGCATTGGCTTTCTTGGCTGCCGTGTCACACTCATGGTTTGAATTGAGCTGTTTGCATGCCAGCGTCTGTGCCTCCTCCGAGTATCCACATCAGCTCGCGCCCATGTGTGAGCATTTGTGTTGCTGCTCAGTGCTAACATCTAGTATGCACATTGCTCAGAAAGTTTCACTTCCTAGGTAGGTGAGAGCCGTAACATCAGGAAAATGCCTTAACTGTTAGAGCAGTATGACAATGGAACGCTTTACCTAGGCAGATGGTGAGTTCTACTATGCTGGAGGCTTTCAAGAGATATTTGGACAACCATCTGTCAGATCTGCTTTGACTGGGATCATAGAATCATAGAGTTGGAAGAGACCTCAAGGACCATCCAGTCCAGTCCCCTGCCATGCAGGAACCCCCATCACAGTATTTCCGACAGATGGCCATCCAGCCTCTGCTTAAAAACCTCCAAAGATCCCTGCATTAAACTGTGGGTTGAACTCAGGGGCCTTATCTGACCCACCCAACTCCCTGATTCTATGATAAAACATTTATCTTTGTGTATTCTGAATCAACACCCCCAGACATGTTTCTAGATGCAAGTTGAGCCCCTATCTCTGTTGGGGTCTCCCATGCTCAATGTCTCATCATATGTTTGAATCTTACCCTTTACAGCGGGGGAAGAAAATGTTACCCATTTTTCTAGATTTCCCATCCCAGCGAAAAGCAAACTAGAATATTCACACACATAAAACAGTTAAGAGAAAAGTAAGTTTAATATTCCATGTTTAGATGCATCACCCATGAAATGAACATTCTGAAACCGTCAAGAGATACAAATTTTGCATCCATCCATAAAAAGTACAATGGTGCATAAATTTCATCAAGGGCATTCTGATGCACAAACAAGAATGCAGTCCCTTTTAAAAATGTAAATACTGCCCATAAAATGTGCTCTTTTTATTTTAGGGGGAAAAGGGAAAGGAAAATCTGAAGAGTTTCTTCATAACTCAGACAGGCTTCCATTCTTTCCAATGAGCTACTAAGCTGCAATGTGCTTTCATATATGGCAGGTTATAAAAATAATTCCTTCAGAAAAGTAAGAACAGAATCTAAAATTTGTAAACCGAATATGGGAAGTTGCAGATATGGAAAAACTGACTATTAGGTTTAAACTATACAGGGGAGAGATACACCACGATAAATTTCTGAATATATGGCAACCTCTGTTAACCTCAAATGTTATACAAAAAACTAAATTGGATAAATCAGAGTATGGATTGGACTGTTGGATAGTTTAAGAATGTATAATTTGGTGTGTTACTTGTATAACAAGCTTGGAAGGTATGTATTCTTTTAAGTGGATTGGCAATTAAAAAATAAAAAAGGAAAGAAAAGTAAGAATAGATTCTGCCTATTCTTCAATACACTTGCCAGAATCGTTTGATTAGGAAGCAACAGACCAGGAAAGAAGACCTTGAAGCCTGTTAGGAATCATCTGACTGAAGCTTCCATCATCCTTCAGCCTTGGCTATGCTGACTACAGGAGCCTTGTGGCGCAGTGGTTAAATGCCTGTACTGCAGGTAAAACTGTGCTCATGACCTGGGGTTCAATCCCAGGTAGCAGGCTCAAGGTTCACTCAGCCTTCCATCCTTCCGAGGTCGGTAAAATGAGTACCCAGCTTGCTGGGGGGAGGGGGGCAATGTGTAGCCTGCACACTGTAATTAAAATTGTAAACTGCCCAGAGACTACTTAAAGTGGTATGGGGCGGTATATAAGCAGAACACTTTAGGGTTGACAGGTATTCCTGTCCAGCAGTATCGAGGGAGCTACATGCTTCCGACTCCTTCAGGAGAAACAAAGCAAAAGCAAAGTGTTCTGCTTATGTACCGCCCCATACCACTTCAAGTAGTCTCTGTTTTAATTACAATATGCAGGCTACACATCCCCCCCCCCAGCAAGCTGGGTACTCATTTTACTGACCTCGGCAGGATGGAAAGTTGAGTGAACCTTGAACCTGCTACCTGGGATTGAACCCCAGTTCATGAGCACAGTTATACCTGTAGTACAGGCATTTAACCACTGCGCCACAAGACCAAAAGCTTTCTGAATCGAGTCATTTTGAGAGTGGACCAGGTATTACCACTGTCCCCCACCTGACAGATGACATGGGCAGCTGTATTGGGCTCACAGGTTTTTTGGATAGGCCATTAGTCTGTGGCACCAATGTTACAGCACAACTGCTCAAAGAAAACTCTTCCCAGTAGCTTATAGAGAGTAATGGGGTTAGAGAGCCTGTAGGTTACTGCAGAATCTAGAACGTGTTGTAGCAAAAGCTCTCTGTTCTTTATATTTTATGTATCCAAACCTGGTGTTGGTATTATCAGCACTGGATATGTTATGTAAATTGTCTCCTTGAACCTCATGCTAATCAATCCCGTCCCCATGAAAACTTGAATACCATTTTAAAAAGCACTCATAACATGTGGCATTTCCCAAGAAACTGCTGTTAATCAGGAGGGAATATTTGTGGGTTTGGGGTTTGCAATATTATTTCTGTGCTTGGGTTGTATCATCCATGATTTTGCAATCTATAGGCACTTAGGCATTTATGTGATGCAGTGGGATCTCTCTTCTCGACATGCTATGTGAAAAGTCAACATTTTGATCTTGGGGCCTGTTGATTTTCTCACTGACTCTCATTCCCAATCTAGAGTGGTCCTGAATGATGATTTATCTCAGGAATTAGAAACACTGGTTCCCCCCCCCCAAAAAAAAAGAACATGTGTCTTGCTAAACAAAGGACTTCATTTACATAACCAAGAAAACTTCCCTCGAAGAATATGGAAGTTGAGTTATGGCTACTGGACTTCTTTTTGAGGGATAGAAACGTTTTGCTGCTCATCCAAACAGCTTCATCAGTCTGAATACAGCTAGTGCGGGTCCTCCATCTTATAGTCAGTCAGCTATGACCTCTTGTCACCCTGATCTGAGTTAGGCTCATAAGATGAACAATGGCCTGAATAGGCTCGTTAGGGAGACAATAGTATCCATAGCCTTAAGGCAGGGGTGCCCAAACTTTTTGTAAGGAGGGCCAGATTTGGTGGCTGATGTGTCAGAGGCTGGTTGCTCCGTAACCCTGCCACCCCACTGCAAGCCCCACCTACTTTCTTTAAAAAAAACATGGGGTGAAGGAGGGGGAAGGAGGGGCAGGCCAGCCAGCCACGGGCCACTCAGAATGGCCTGACAGGCCGGATTTGCCCCCTCCCCCCGGCCGGACTTTGGGCAGGCCTGCCTTAAGGTGAACAATGGCTTAAGGTGCTAAAACCTATAAATAATGGGCCGTTAGCTATAGCCTTGGTGGTGAAGGCTTTTGTCTATTGTCTCCCTAACGAGCCTATTCAGGCCATTGTTCATCTTATGAGCCTAATTCAGATCAGGGTGACAAGAGGTCAAAGCTGACTGACTATAAGATGGAGGAGTCACACTAGCTGTATTCAGACTGATGAAGCTGTTTGGATGAGCAGCGAAATGTTTCTCTCTCTCAAAAAGAAGTCCAGTAGCCATGACTCAACTTCCAGATAAACTCACCTGGATGACTGAGAATCTTCACAGACATATTCCCTCCAAGAACAAAATAAAGTGAGAAGAGGAGATAAAAATTTGGGAACCTCTGACAGCAGGGAGGGCATCATAAATTGATCAAGATTAATGAATCAGGTATCCTGGGTGGAAGCTAGTCTGTCTTACTGATTACATGTATTAACAAGTAGCCATCTCTGTCCGGGATGATATGAGGTCTTCTGCCTTGGGCGAGGGGGTGGGACTAGATATCTCCAAGGTCCCTTCCAACCCTATGATGATTCTATGACTCTAACTTGATTGATACCAAAAAGATGAGAGCTTTCAGAACTCTGAAGCTGACGGGTGGTGTGAATTTTAGTCAGTCAACAACATCTGCGTATATGTGCAGATAGGAGATTAATAAAAAGAACTGTGAAGGAAGCAGCAATCTTTTGTCTTTAGATGAGCGCACAATTCCTAGCAAGTTTCACCTTATGTTTCAATTTCTTTTGAAATGGTCAGGGAGGAAACGAGCAATTAAAATTAGTCAGAATGTTGAAGCCGTTTACCAGACTGATCTGTCAGCTAAGCACTGCAACTTCCTGTGCTCCTGAATCGGTTTGCAGATGTTGTAGTTTTAAAGCTTTTGAAAACTATGTCTTGCTTCTGAGGATTATAGATTGTGTTCCCAGGCACACCATCCCTGGTTATGGCAGATGGGTGTTAGTTCCCGGCCCAGTTGAATCCGGAGTTTAGAAGTGGTGCTATTTTGGACTACATCATTTCAAGATAATAATTCCAAACAACTCGTACACAGCAGTGATGCTGGAATTCTGGAAGTTGTTTTCTGCGTTCCCTGTAGTACACACTGAAAACAGCTTTTTCAAAGGTGTACCCAAAAGGTTCTCAGTGCCTCCGGGCCTTCACAGGCTTAGACTATATTTTCTCTCCACAATGTTGTTTCCTATTCTACATCTATAGTTAGAATAATCTGCCTATACAGAATCATAGAGTTTGAAGAGACCTCAAGGGCCATCCAGTCCAACCCCCTGCCATGCAGGAACCCCCATCACAGTATTTCGGACAGATGGCCATCCAGCCTCTCTTTAAAAACCTCCAAAGAAGGAGAATCCACCACCCTCCAAGGCAGCACATTCCACTGCCGAACAGCTCTAACTGTCACAAATGTCTTCCTAATGTTTAAATTGAATCTCTTTTCCTGTAGTTTGAGACCATTGCCCCGCGTCCTAGTCTCTGAAGGCGTGGAAAACAAGCCAGTCCCCTCTTCAATGTGACAGCCTTTCAAATATTTAAACATAAGTTTAAAGTGTCCTGATTATATACCGCCCCATAACACTTCAAGTAGTCTCTGGGCGGTTTACAGTTTAATTATGCAGGCTATACATTGCCCCACCCCCACCCCAGCAAGCTTGGTACTCAATTTATCGACCTCAGAAGGATGGAAGGCTGAGTGAGCCGCCTACCAGGGACTGAACCCCAGGTTGTGAGCACAGTTTTACCTGCAGTACAGGCATTTAACCACTGCGCCATGGGGCTCTTTTATCATATTCCACCTTAGCTTTCTCTTTGTGAGACTAAACATTCCCAGCTCCCTAAGCTGCTCCTCGTAAGACATTTCTTCCAGACCTTTAACCATCCTGGTCACCATCCTCTGGACCCGCTCGATGTTGTCAACATCCTTTTTAAGTTGAGGCGCACAGAACTGGACACAGTACCCCAGGATGTCCAATGTCTCCTGTAGCCAGGCATGGGAGATCTAAGAGATATGTCACTATGGTGGTCACTAAATCACTGTGGTTATACAGGTGAAAGAGTCACTGTTAATCTGAAGTGTTTTGACCGCACATTAGGCAAACATGAATATTTCTTAGAAGGGAGATATTGCTGATTGCTTCCTGATGTTGCCAGTATTTACAGCATGGTTGTCCTGGAAGGCTTTATGGGATAAATGGGTCAAGAATCTTGGCAAGAACTTAATTCTCTCTCTCTTAAAAAAAAAAAAGAGAGAAAAAGAAAGCGACCCAACTAAATAAAATCAAGAAGAGAAACAAGAATGGCCAACTCTACCCAGTGACAACTATGCCCAGTACCACCTAGTGACCAAATCATAGAATAACAGTATCCATGTGTCAATGTCAGCTTTGGCACTGGGTGAGAATCGACTTTTTGTGAGTCTCTGGTTTTTAACAGAAAAATCCGCATTTCAAGCCATCTGCAGACCTCCTTTCAACTTAGGAAAAGTCACCAGGGCTGAGACCCAGCCTCTCCCAGGAACATTTCTGGTTGTGAAAATGAAGACTCTCCCAATATATCCCAGTCTAAAGCTTTCCACGTCCATCCATCTTCCCAATTACAAAATTGCTACTGTGCCATTTATCACATCTGAGAATGTGACCTACATTATTCTCAATGGAGGCCATAGGGCACATACAGCCCTGCCCAGTGGCCTCTGGCACAGAGTAGGGAAAAAAATCCTATTTCATTTTTCTATTTCAGTTGCATTCTTGTCACCAAGGAGAAGTGTTGTCTTGTTCTTTGCGAAGACTGCCGTGATAGGTGTTGGCCCTAGTTCTGAGTCCTTAGCAGGTTGTGATTTCGAGAGATTCCTAGTGGTCAGTCAAGGGACAGGTGAGGTGGGGAAGTGCAAAAGAGAAACAGAGTAATTGCGACAGTAAAGAGAGCCTCGTTAAGTCCAACAGATATAAACTCAGTCTTTTCGATGCCGACTCCCAGGACAACGGCTAGAGGGAGGCTCTTCTCCCTCTTACAAAATGGCAGAACTAGGGGACATCCACTCAAAGTGAGGGTTGGGAGAGTGAGGACAAAAGAAAATATTTTTTTACCCAGCGTGTTGTTAGTCTGTGGAACTCCCTGCCACAGGATGTGGTGATGGCGCCTGGCCTGGATGCCTTCAAAAGGGGATTCCTGGAGGAAAAGTCCATCACAGGTTACAAACCATGATGGAAATGTGCCATCTCCACGCTTAAGAACTGGGGTACTTCAAGGGCCAGAGGCAGGGGAGTGGTATCAGGAGACAGATATCTAGCCTCGTGCACTCCCAGACGCATCTGGTGGGGCCACTGTGAGATACAGGAAGCTGGACTAGATGGGCCTTTGGCCTGATCCAGCATGGCTCTTCTTATGTTCTGCTTTGGGCCTTTAAGAGACAGAACAGCCAACACAAGGGGCATGGGATCCACCACAGCTGAGGAGTTATGATTCCAGAAGCGTATGCCACCGGCAGACCTGCTGGCCCTTGGATTCCTTCATCTCTTGCCAGTGGCTGAGCTCCTCTTCTCCGCTACTGTTCTGGCCCATGGAAAGCCAGCCAATCATCTCCTTGCGCTTGATGCTGCGCCGGTTGTAGACCGAGATCATCAGCGTGACGTCCGACAGCTGGAACAAAGCCACCTGGAAGACGAAGGTCTCTTTGTAGACGGGGTTGGGCTGGCTCCGTCGGATGGAAGTCTTGCAGCGCGACATCTCCTGGCCAACGGAGTTGAGAAGGCAGAGCTTTCCGTAAGTATCTGGAAATGTTTGGAGAGGGGCAAACAACGGCAATTATGAGAAGAAAATACAGTGCAAATAAGAGACAGCTTGGGTCAACGTCTTATCCTCTCTCCACGGGGCTGTTTTGAGGACGAATTGCCCGTAGGGATAAATAGTGATTACCTTTAGGGTGTTTCAAAGAATGGCATGGCACAAATTCAGAGGGGGAAATAATTGATGCAATTTGTTTATTGTTGTGCAGTAGTTCTCAACCTGTGGGTCCCCAGATGTTCCTGGACTGCAACTCCCAGAAGCCTCCACTACTCGCTGTGCTGGAAGGGATTTCTGGGAGTTGCAGTTCAGGAACATCCGGGGAGCTACAGGTTGACAATCACTGCTGTAGTGCACTCTGTAGATATGTCACAAGTAGCAAGCTTCAAACCTGGCCATTCAGCTTTCCCCCTCTTCAATGAGCTATTTTATGTCTCTTAATTTGCCCGAGGAATGCAAAATGCAAAACTTCATTTCAGGCATGAAGGCACTGGTGAGCTTAGAAACAAAGAGATCTTTCTCCTTCTGAAATAATTCCTTGTTCTGAGTTTTGATATTTATTATTATTATTTTATTTATTTTAGAGTATTTTTTACCCCGCCTTTCTCCTTGGAAAAGGACCCAAGATGGCTTACAGTAATGAGAGATAATATACTGTCCAGTACAATTAAGACATGTTCAAGTATTGAGAACAATGAATTGAGGGACATCTTACTGCATTACAGTATGTTCTCAAGTAGCCTTACACAGTGAACAAAAGAATATAAGAAGAGCCATGCTGGATCAGGCCAAAGGCCCATCTAGTCCAGCTACCTGTATCTCACAGTGGCCCCACCAGATGTGTCTGGGAGCGCATGAGACTAGATATCTGTCTCCTGATACCACTCCCTTGCACTCCCTTGTGCTGCCTACATTTTAGTTTTGGACCTGCAACTGCTGGAGAGCTGGGGGACTCTAGGAAACTGCAGCCCAACATGTCCAGATGGCACCAAGTTGGGGATGGCTGTACCAATGAGCAGAAGCCAGATCGCTTTACATATGGTGCAAGAAGCACATGAATGCAAAGAAGCCAAAAGCGAAGTGTTCTGCTTATATACCGCCCCATACCACTTCAAGTAGTCTCTGGGCGGTTTACAGTTTTAATTAAAGTAGGCAGGGTACACATTGCCCCCACCCACCCCAGCAAGCTGGGTACTCATTTTACCGACCTTGGAAGGATGGAAGGCTGAGTCAACCTTGAACCTGCTACCTGGGATTGAACCCCAGGTCATGAGCACAGTTTTACCTGCAGTACAGGCATTTAACCACTGCGCCACGAAGCTCCTGTGTTCAAACATGGAAATCTAAGCCCTGCATCTCCAGGCTTTTTCACTCCTGGTTTTATTTATTATTTATTGTAGGTCTTGACCTCCAATTCTAGGCTCTTCCACGCATCCCACTATATCAATGATGGGGAACCTTTTAGAGGACAAGTGCCCAAACTGCAATTCAAAACCCACCTTTTTTTTTTTTGCAAAGTGTCAATATAGCAATTTAACCTGAATACAGGTGGCTGTGAAGGGGTGATGTTGGGTGTCCACAGAAAGGGCTCCGAGTACCACCTTTGGCACCCGTGCCATAGGTTCACCACCACTGCCCTATATGAAGGAGAAATCCTTATGATTTGCAGTCATGGCTGGCTTGACATGGCACAAGGATCCCCCCCCCACCTCTATGTGGTTGTTTCTGTTGATACACCCAGGGTGTGATCTGCCTAGCAGAGAAAGCAAACAGACCATAAAGCAAACGGAAGGGAAGGAGCAGCCACTGTACGCAATGTATTGAGGAAATGGAATTAGCGCCGAAGGAAGGGCTGAGGCTAGAGCACAGCTGACAGAAGCTGTTCAACCCAGTTCATTATCAGCAACTCACCCTTGTTTGTTGTGCTCCACCTATCACACTAGGGAAAAATGTGCGAAAAGGAAAAGCATAGCTCTGTTACAACATATTCCTAATATTCTTTTTTTTTTAAATGTTCTGCTTGCTTGCTACAAATGGGTGGACCACACGGTTCTTCCTGTTTCAAGCAACAGGCATGGTTTGGGACAGAACCACAGGCTAAAATGGCAGGTAACTTTCCAGAGAGTTGTTAGGGAATCATCTGGTCCTTGGAGAAGTCCCTGATGTCGGGAAAGATGGAAGGCGAAAGGAAAAGAGGACGGCAGAGAATGAGATGGATTGGACGGTGTCATCGATGCAACCAATATGCATTTGATAAAACTCCGGGAGGCAGTGGAGGACAGGAAGGCCTGGCAAACTCTGGTCCATGGGATCACGAAGAGTCAGGAATGACTGAACAACAACAACAACAACAACAACAACAACAACAACAACAACAACAACAACAACAACTGGCTCAATCAGTATCCTGGGGGGGGGAACCAGACCTTCCCGTTGCTCCCAGACACTGGAACTCCCTCCAGGAGGCCAGGCGGGTCCCCCCCCCCCCCCCGTTAACTGTCTTTCTGCAAGCAAGCAAAGACCTTTCTCT
>JAHTLZ010000268.1:6461099-6495847 GCA_023846285.1 Phrynocephalus versicolor | reverse complement strand
AGTTGCCATGACTCAACTTCCAGAGAGTCTTATAGACACCACCCTTGCCAAAGCTCACAGGAACTGCACCGTCTTGACTTCCCAAGAAACATCCAACAGCAACAGAGCCACCTGACTTGAAATGAGATTAAGTTCTACAGTTGAGGTTCTGCTACAAAGAAAGCCCAACCTACCCTTCCAGGGTTGTAAGACATGTAACAGGATTTCCAGGCAGAGACATAGAGTATAATGAGAGATAGTCTTCCCTATAGACTCTGCGTTGAAGGGGTTTGTGCATCAAACCCGCACCTTTGAATTGATCTTAGAAGTTGCCTGGAAGCCAATCTAGTTGGATAAAGATGCATGATCTCTAAAGAATACACCAGACTAGCTGCCATGTTTCACCCTCATTGTGACACCATGGACATGGAGTCACAAAGAGTTGGTCACAACTGTAACGACACAACACAACACACACACACACCTTTCAAACATTTCAAGTGTAGCCCCATATAGTTACAGTAGTCTAATGTTCCTAAAAACAGCTCATTCTAGCTTGTTGGCAATGGAAGGAGAAATGTAAAATAGGTCTATATAGCAGCCCTCTCTAGCTTTGCACCCACTCCAGATATTGACCACTACTTCTGTCACCCCACAAACATGGCCACTTAGATGCCAGGGAGGGGGTAAGGTCAAGTAGCTGACTGGACTCCCCAGTTGCCAAAGCTGGGTTCCTTCCCTCCATCTCCCACCAATACAGCATATCGGTTGAACGAAAAGCCAAGTGAATGAAGCTACTCCGAAAACCCACCTAGAGATCAGGCCGAAGATTACCAAAGAAGTGGTTTTAACAGGCCAGGATGTATTGTACAGTAAAAAGACATCCTGATGATTACACCGCAAGGTTGATTTTTGCCAAATATTGGAAATCTAATAACCAATTAATATTGGAGGAATGGTATAAGGATTTATGGAATCTGGCTATTAATGATAAATTGACTTGTGAAATTAAAATTAGGAAAGGCTTGAGTAAGTCTATGACTTTAATGGAATACGGGATAAACTGTTGGTATATATTTCAGAAAGCTAAAGGGTATACACCTGGAGAACACTCAATGTATTTCTGGAGGGAAATGGGCTGGTCAGTATCATGAGAGTTGTAATTTTGTTAAAGTCCTGAGGGGTGGAGGGGTTGCATGGGGTTTATTTTTGTATTTTTGTATTGTATTTTTGGCATATTGGTATGTGTTTTGATTAATATTTTCCTTTCCTTTATGGTATTTTGTTGTTCTATGTGTGGGTGGGTTTTTTTTGTAGTTTTATAATTCTTAATTATTATTTTTTAAAAAGACGTCCTTTTCATTTGTTTTAAATAGTTCTTTGTTTGGCTGTTTTAATAGTTTATACATTTAACTGTGTTTACTATTATAATTTAAAGTGTTCTAATTTGTCCTCGTCTTTTGAAGGTTTTATAAGCTTGAGCACATTTATTGGACAAAAGTGGGATATAGATAAAATGAACGAACAAACAAACAAACAAATGAATGAATAAATGTTCTTTCAACGCCTCACCATCTGACTGAGCACCGGAGAGATAGACTTTCCCTTTAAAAATCTAAGGGAAAAATACAGAAAGAGACCCTTGCTTTTCCTCCCTCTTTCATCAAACCTTTCCTTCACCCGAAGGGCAGTGAAAAATATCTCTTGCCTCACCCCCACCCCCACCCCCACCATCATACTCCACCTTTCCACATCTGACCTGCTCTTATCTATTTCCTTGCCTCGTCAGTCAGCTCCATTCCCCTTTCTAAGTACAGTGGTGCCTCATATAACAAACAGTTTGTATAACATAAAATCTGTACAACATAAAAAATTCCGGAGATAGGGGAAATTTGCTTAACAGAATCACCTATGGGTCGAATCCGTACAACAGAAAAATGGTCACGGTTAGAGAATACAGTACTCTGCTTTCAATGCGTTCCTATGGGAAATTTGTACAAAGAAAAATTTGCTTAACAGAATTCCATTTGGAATGAATTAATTCCTTAATGCAAGGTACCACTGCACATTGGTACCTTGTATAAATGAATTAATTCATTCCAAATGAAATTCTATTAAGCAAATTTTCCTTAATACAAATTCCCATAGGAATGCATTGAAAGCAGAGTAGTCCCATTTTTATGTTGTACGGATTCACCCCATAGGCGATTATGTTAAGCAAATTTCCCTTATCTCTGAATTTTTTTATGTTGTACATATTTTATGTTATATAAACCATTTGTTATATGAGGGTCCACTGTACTTAGAACTGAACTTCTTGTGGTTTATTCTGTCTGCTAGAAGAATCAATCTAAGATACAATGGCCAAAACATGCTAAATAAAAGTACAGTACTTGCCTGATTTAAACCCACATCTATACTGTATATGAATTAGAAAATGTTTTCTAATCACAGTATCAATCAATCAATCAATTAAATTTTATTATACGGTCATTGACCCGAATATTTGAAAACAGACAATATAGTATACAAAACATGAGATAAAAACATAAGATAAATTTCCCCTATCTCCAGAATTTTTTATGTTGTGCAGATTTTATGTTATACAAACTGTTTGTTATACGAGGCACCACTGTACTGTGAATTCACTAAAAGCATGGGGTATTTATCCTTAACAGTAAACAGTATAAAACAGTAACACACATGACAGCTGATGCCTTCACCGACACACATGCTTTCTCCCTCCTGCCTACATACACACACAACACACACAACTACACACCAACTGTCCTTCACACCCACTACTCTCCCCGAAGGGAAGCTTCCTCCTGTGCTGTTTCCCAGGGTACAGATGGCCGGGAAAATGAAAAATGTGCCACTGCTCTCTTTTTATACCAATTAGCAGAAATGATGGCATTAGAACAGCTGTTCCTTCATGTAATTTGTCAGGGTTGGGGGGGGGAGGGGTCCTAGACTTATTCTTATAAGGAGTAACTTTCAAGGCCAAGTCTCAACCCAGAGGTAAGAGCTGAGATTTAAACTGAAAAGATTTCAAACCCAGGAGGAGGCAGAATCCATGTTGTTGTGAGACACAGAGCCAAAGTAACATTAGTCTAAAGTGTTCTGCTTGTATACCGCCCCATGCCACTTCAAGTAGTCCCTGAGCGGTTTACAGTTTTTAATTACAATTAGAGATGGGCACGACTCAAAAAAATGGTGTTTCGTTTGTCGTTTGGTCGTTTAGGGGTCCGTTTCGGTTCGTTTCCGTTTTCATGAGGTTTTTTGCAAAAAAAAATCGTTTTCGTTTCGTTGCGTAACGAAACAAAAAACGAAAACAAAAAAATGCTGTTTTGTTACCATTTACCACAATTCAATGTATTTGCCGTAACGAAAACGAAGCGGTCGAGAAAATTTTTCGTGTTTCGGGTCATTTCGTTTCATTTTGGAGTCAAAATTCGCTTTTCGCTTCATTACATAATGAAACGAAAAACCGAAAATGAAAACGAAAAATCGCTCATTTCGTGCCCATCTCTTATTACAATATGCAGGCTACACATTGCCCTGCCTCCCCCCGCAAGCTTGGTACTCATTTTACCGACCTCGGGAGGATGGAAGGCTGAGTGAACCTTGAACCTGCTACTTGGGATTGAACCCCAGTTCGTGAGCCCAGTTTTACCTGCACTACGGGCATTTAATCACTGCGCCACGAGGCTCTCTCTACGGTCAGGAGGCCAATGGTGCGTGCTTCTTTATTTGTGTGCAGAC
The DNA here is from genome assembly GCA_023846285.1 of Phrynocephalus versicolor. NCBI lineage: Eukaryota > Metazoa > Chordata > Lepidosauria > Squamata > Agamidae > Phrynocephalus > Phrynocephalus versicolor. The sequence goes on along the minus strand of JAHTLZ010000268.1, from coordinate 6,492,103 downwards.
CAAATCGGTAAAAAGCAGCCACCTTCTTGGACCTGTCATTAGGCAAGACTAGGTATGCATGTTTCTGGTTAACAATTGGCACATTGACAGAGGGGAAGGGATCTGTATCTCTCCACATTCACATAGTGTGTTTGCCACAGCATCACTGTAGTGCCAAATTTGACACAGCATTACTGTAGTGGGCATCAATGAATGTGGGGAAGAACACAGCCTATTCTTCACACCAGCGTAGATCCCCTTTTGGTGGAAATCTCTATAGATTTAATTTAAACACGGAGACCTCTTTGTCCCCACACCCCAGTTCACGGGACAGGAGCAGATCCCAAACTTTTCAGTGCCCTAATCTACACTTAATTCTGAGAAACCCTCAGACTAATGGATGTTAATTGGCCATCCAAGACTGAAGCACCCCCCCCCCAAATATGTCACAGGTATCTGAATGAGAAATCCAATGCTCTTTCTAGTCAGGTTAAACGGGATTGTTTCCTGCTAGAATGGCCTGAAGATGCTGCGTACACAAAGGCACTTGTACTCTGCAAGGCCACCACCTCCTCTATAGATCCTTGTCCTCTGTGGCTCTTAACATATTAAAAAGGAAATAATCATGGAATGGGCTACGTACATCATTAACAAATCTCTATGGAAGGGTCATTTCCCTTCCTATTTAAAGGAGGCCAATTAAAAGGCCCATTTCAAACAAACCAAACTTGGCAAGGAATGATCTTAATAACTAACTAGAGGGCCAGTGCCAAAATTCTATTCCTGGACAAGAGGGTCAAAAGTACTCACACTGCTTATTCGCTCGAGGCCCTTGACTTCTGGAAGGAGCTCCCTACCGAGGTTTGCCATGCATCACCCTTCCAGTTTTCAGGAAGTCAATTAAAACAGAACTGTATAAATTCTCCTTTTTACTAGTGTTTTCTTAACAGGCCTGGGAGGTTCAAACTTGTTTTAAAATTATTTATTTGTTTATTTCCATGCAGGTTTCATTGATTCAAAACGAGACAGAGGTTTTTGTTGGATGTTTCCTTGCTTGGTTTATACAACTGTAATTTCGTTTTGATGGGTTGTGAGCCGCCCAGGGAGTGTTCACACTGATAAGGTGGTCTAGAAGTAAAAATAATGAGGGAAGCTAGGATGGCACATTTCAAATACAGTGGACCCTTGTATAACAAACAGCTTGTATGACATAAAATCTGTACAACATAAAAAATTCCAGAGATAGGGGAAATTTGCTTAACATAATCGCCTATGGGGAGAATCCGTACAACATAAAAATGGAATTACCTTTTCAATGCATTCCTATGGGAATTTGGATAAAGGAAATTTTGCTTAACATAATTTCATTTGGAACGAATTAATTCCTTTATACAAGGTACCACTGTATTTGAAAGGAAGTCATATAGAGGAGGGGGTGGAATCTGCTCTCAATCATCCCAGAGGGCAGGACATGAAATAATGGGCACAAGCTAAAGGAAGCCAGATTTTGGTTGAATATCAGGGGAAAACACTTCTAAACTTTCAGAGCAGTACCACAATGGAACCAATTGCCTTGAGAGTTGGTGAGTGTTAGAAGTCCTGTGGCGCAGTGGTTAAATGTCTGTACTGCAGCTAAAACTGTGCTCATGACCTGGGGTTCAATCCCAGGTAACAGGCTGAAAGTTCACTCAGCCTTCCATCCTCCCGAGGTCGGTAAAATGTGGACCCAGCTAGCTGGGGGGTGGGGGCAATGTGTAGCCTGCATATTGTAATTAAAAACTGTAAACCACCCAGAGACTACTTGAAATGGTATGGGGCAGTATACAAGAAGAACACCTTCCAACACTGGAAACATTCAGGAGAAAATTGGACAACTGTATGTCAGATCTGCATTGACATGGACTCCTGCACTGAGCAGGGAATTTGGCTCAATGGTCTTATAGGCTCATTCCAACTCAATTTTTCTATGATTCTATCATCATCATCATCATCATCATCATCAATACTTACTTACCACTCCTTTACCACAATCCAACCCTCTTTTAACCTTAAAACTGTCAACTAAAAATAAACTTTGAGAAAGGAAATATATTTTCAATTCTTGACAAATCCTGAATACTAGCATTGATCTGTGTTGCAGAAATAGGTTTACTCTGATAAAAATATTTGTTTAATTATGAACATCTCCTAATCTCACACACACACACGCCAGGGGACTATGGGCCCCCCCCCCCCCCACAATCTGAGAAGAAGTGTTTTAAAGATTTCCCATTAACAGTTGAGTTCAACACATTTTCCTAACAACATCGCTCCCTCTCTCAGAGCTAAATCGTAACAGAAAATCAGAAAATCAGCTCTTACAGTTTCCATTTTACAGACGGGAAAACCAAGTCTCAAACAAAGTTGCTCACCTAAATTCATGCAATAAAAGTAAAAACCAACGTGTTCTGCTTATATACCTCCTCACACCACTTCAAATAGTCTCTGGGAAGTTTACAGTTTTAATTATAGTATGCAGGCTACACACTGACCCCCCCACAACAAGCTGGGTACTCATTTTACCTACCTCGGAAGGCTGGAAGGCTGAGTGAACCTTGAGCCTGCTACCTAGGATAGAACTCCAGGTCATGAGCACAATTTAACCTGCAGTACAGGCATTTAACCACTGCACCAATAAGCTACTCATTGAAGGGCACCCTCTCCTAAACCGCCCATCTTCCATTTCCAAGGCCTTGTTTTGTTGCAGGATGCAAAACCGCTGTGTGTGAGCGCCAAGCACCTCTTTCCCCCATCTCCTCTGGACAAACACAGTTCATGCCCACTCACTCCATCCTTCTGAAGCTGGCAAATGGAGTACCCAGCTCACAGGGGTGGGTGGGATGTTGAGACAGTAGGGATGGCACAAACCATGGTTGGGCCTAGTTTAGCCCAGTGCTCACGCAGGCGTTCCGTGGACGCTGTGTGCATCCCTCCCATGCTTCCTTGGGCAATTGCGTACTCAGACAAGGGGGCAGAGCAGGGGACCCTGTGTTCCTGCCGGTAAGCGGGTGAGTAAGTACCCTGTGATCCAGGTACTCAATTTGCTGACTTTGGAAGGATGGAAGGTTGAGTCCACCTTGAGCCAGTTACCTGTAGCTATGAGGCCAGGGCTCAGTTCCTGAGCAGAGACTTGACTGCAGTACTACAGTCTAATCCAATGGTTCTCAACCTGTGGGTCCCCAGAGGTTCCTGGACTACAACTAGTGATGAAGACTTTCTGTCCAGGAACATCTGGGGACCCACAGGTTGAGAACCACTGGTTTAACCACTTCACCATGAGGAAATGGTGCTGGGTACTATGTTTAAGGTAAGGGACCATCAGATTTCCAATACACTGCACATTTGATTTTTCAAAGTTGCTTCCTTAATGTACATTTCCAGAACTAAGAAGGAAAAAAACTGTAAGAAAAAAAATGAGTACAAAAGGGAAATTGAATACTTTGCGTTGAACTTCGTTTTCACACTCCCACACAACAGCTATTAATAGGGTCCCATGGAAAACTAGGGAGCTTTCTGCAACTTGGGCCATCTTGTATTCCTAGCGTGTAAATCAGCATGTAAGAGATCTTAGTGACAGAACAAGGTGTCAAGACACGCAAAGCATTCCCACGGGTGTAAGAACTAAGGAAGAAAACGCCAGTTGTGCCTTTGTCCCGAGGCAACTTTTTATTTTACAGTGGTCCCTTGCCATTTTGTGGTTCATATACTGCGAACCTGGTACAGTGGTCCCCTGCCTGTTCGCGGATCATATACTGCGGTCCCACTATATCGCAGGACCGCAGTATATGAAAAGAGCCCCCCTGGGGTAAGGGGTAAAGGCCTGTTTCAGGCCTCCCGTACTTACCCCAGGACGGGTGCTGCCCCGAACAGGCCTGCGAGGGCCTTCACAGGCCTTCTGGAAGCCCCAAAAGGGGCTCCCTGAGAACCGGAAGTGACTTCCGGTTCACCAAAAATTATTTCAAAAAGAAGGCTGAGAGGGGATATGATAGCTATGTTTAAATATTTGAAAGGATGACATATTGAAGAGGGAACAGGCTTGTTTTCCATGGCTTCAGAGACTAGGACTCAGGACAATGGTTTCAAACTACAGGAAAAGATATTCCATTTGAACATTAGGAAGAACTTCCTGACAGTTAGAGCTGTTTGGCAGTGGAATATGCTGCCACAGAGGGTGGTGGAGTCTCCTTCTTTGGCGATTTTTAAGCAGAGGCTGAATGACCACCTGTCGGAAATACTGTGATTGGGTGTTCCTGCATGTCAGGGAGTTGGGCTGGATGGCCCCTTGAGGTCTCTTCTAACTCTATGATTCTAGGATTCCATGAGAACACTCCAGGAAGAAAACATACCATTTCGTTTTTCTAAGGGCAGCCCGGGACTGTACATCTTGTCCACAGCCACCCAAGCTGGCTCAAATCATGGAAGGCACAGTGGGGAATTAATCTTTCAAACTCTGGCACCACAGCCAGATACCTAAACCACGGAACTATACAGTTAATCTTCGGAACAGTCTGTAATCTAAGCCGGCACGAATGTGTAACATTCAGTGTTAGCCCATTGCCTTAATTTATTCATTTGTTTCTTTTATTTTATTAATCCCAGTCCTACAAACACTGATATAATAGCAGTGAACGATCTCATTAGGACTGATGAGATTCGTTGTATGCTCCATGTTTGGTACAAAGAAAAATCTGGGAAACTCCACAAAATCATTGGGAATATCTATCTAGCGTCTCTTTCGCTCTAGTTGGTGAAGTCATCCTGTGGCAGGCATGTAGCTAGCGATTGCTTTCACAAAGCAAAGTCTCTGCTTCTTCTTCATCTTTGACCTAGCTGGCGTTGGTCCCACCGCTCGCCAATATGTTCCTATAATGTTTGGCTTTGTTTTGAACTAATTACTCAAGCAAGGCGGGAAATGGCTCACCAAGTTGTGGGAAAAGCTTTAAGAAGAACTTTGAGAATCCCAGTCTCACTCACTCTATACCCCAGATAACAGACAGAAACTCCTTGTTCCCTGAGCTCCTTGCGCTCTGAAGATGCTGGCTACAGAGTCTGGCGAAACATCAGGAAGAAAAACTTCCAGAACACACCCAAACAGCCCGAAAAACTCACAACAACTATCAGATCCCGGCTATGAAAGTCTTCGAGAATACTCTTAAAATGCTCTAGGTGGTTTACCGGTAATTATGCAGGCTACGTGTGTTCCCCACCCCCCACTCCGGCGAGCTGGAATTCATTTCACAAACCTTAGAAAGATGGAAGGCTGAGTGGAGCATGAGCCAGGTGCCTGGGATTGAACCCCAGGTTGAGAGCAGAATTTTGGCTGCAGTATGGCAGTTGAAACACTGCGCCACGATGCTCCTACACTCTTCCATTCATATGTGATTTGACCCTCTGCCTGACTTACCTCTATAATCACACAAACACGGAGTGCCCAAACGGGCAAAAAACACAGAACACAGGGCTTACACCACTACCTTACACAAAGTCATGCTATTGCTTCATTTGGTCCAATCATGCATGCTTTGGTTTTGGTCAGTAGACATTTCTCAAATCCTCTGGCGATGTTGTAGAAATGTCTCTGTTCCTAATGAGTCAAGGACCCTCTTTTCAAACTGGAAAAACATCTTCAGGCTTAAGTAGAACTACAAGGTAAAGGTTCCCCCCACATGCTAGTCATGTCCAACTCTAGGGGCAGTGCTCATCTCCATATTCAAGCCAAAGAGCCAGTGTTGTGCAAGTCCATGGCCACATGGCCGGCATGGCTGCAAGGAAATACTGTTTTACCTTCCCACTTTTTATCGCGGTACCTATTTATCTACTTGCATTGACATGCTTTTGAACTGCTAGGTTGGCAGGAGCTGGGGTTATCCGAAGGAGCTCACTCCGCTGCGTGGCACCTGGGATTCGAACTCTCAAGCTGCTTACTTTACAGCCGACAGTTTTCCGAGCCTTCACAAATAATCCCTATGTTGAGATAAACAGGCAAGATGATTCCACAAGGGCCAGAAATATTTATATGCCTACATTCCTTGTTCATTCAGACTTGTAACTTTTCACTTGATTGGCTCAAAAAAAGGAAACCCTTGCCTTTTTTTTTAACTTGCAAGGCTTGAGCAGGGCTGTTAAGAACCTTTTCAAAAGCAGGCATGAAGGTGTGAAAAGTAACGCTATCTCTTTCAAACTGCCTCATACTAACCTCAAGGCCACGCTGTATTCCTAGAATGGGTGAGGAAGACACTCAGGATATACCAGTGCCCAGACACAATCCCAACTCTGAACTAGATGACTCTGTAGAATCTTCTTCAAAAGGAGATTGGACAGATTCCTGGAGGAAAAGTCCATCACAGGTTACAAACCATGATGGAGATGTGTCATCTCCAGGCTTAAAACCAGGGTACTTCAAGGGCGAGATGCAGGGGAGTGGTATCAGGAGACAGATATCTAGTCTCGTGCTCTCCCAGACACATCTGGTGGGGCCACTGTGAGATACAGGAAGCTGGACTAGATGGGCCTTTGGCCTGATCCAGCATGGCTCTTCTTATGTTCTTATGTTCTTCTTGGTAGAGAGCCAATGGCAAGGCAAAGTCACACCAGCACCTGGACACTCATTTCTATCTAGACTCTAGAGCGGTGGTGGCGAACCTTTGGAACTCCAGATGTTTTGGACCACAACTCCCACAGTCCTTTGTCATTGGCAATCGAAGCCTGGAATTCTGGGAGTTGTGGTCCAAAACATCTGGAGTGCCGAGGAACCTTTCCAAGTCTGGAAGCTTACCGAGGATGTAGACACAGACATCTGGAAGGAATCGGATTGGGGAAGGCAGCCAAGGAGAGAAAACCTGTTGGCTTACCAGCTAGAAACAGCTCTGCACATCATCATCATCATCATCAACAACAACAACAACAACAACAACAACAACAACAACAACAACAACTATCATGGAGAGTTCTAACTCAGCCCTCTTTTATTGTTGCTTAACAGTCATCGTGGGCTACCAAGTCAATTCCGACTGATGGCCACCCTTTTCAACATTGTCTAGGTGCAGAGTACTGGGAAGCAGATAGACTATTCCTTTCTTCTGGTGGTCCGCCTTGGACTGTGCAGCTTACCCAAGGCCATGCAGGCTACTCAGAGGAAGCACAGCAGGAAGTCGAACCCCCAAACCCTGGCTCTGCAGCCAGATATCTTAACCACGGAGGTACCCGGGCAGCGCTGGATAGAGTACAGATATGTACAGAGCCATGGATCAATGCTTTGAGTCCCTAGAGCAGCTCCTGACCATGTATGACACGAAGGCACTGTGTAACTGTGTTTACTTCCCACTGAACAGCTCTTAGTGGGAGTCCACCTTTAAGGATACAAGGCGGGGGGGGGGTTGTTTGTTTTGTTTTGTTTAGCAAAACTGGGTTAGGCATCTGAAGGAAGGGTGCTTCCCCATTTAAACAGAAAGACTGGTATAATGAAGTGTGGGGCACAGTTTTAAATGATAAATTGTCTTGTACTGTAGTTTAAAAGTTCTACGAGGGGAAATGAGGAAGGATATTTTTTATGATATTTGGGGAAAATTTATAGACTATGTATTATTAAAAGGGAAAGGGAAAGAACCGACTTATAACCCAACACCGTTCTGGAGAAAAGGACTTTAAGAAGGCTGTTAGAAGAAGAGAAGATGAAGAAGAAAAAGAAGGTAAAGGAACAACTGGATGGTCCCAGGGGGATTCGGGGTGCACAATTATTGTCTGTTTGATTGCTTGTTCGTTCGTTCGTTCGTTTGTATTTTATAAATAAAAACAAAGAAAGACTCGGAAAGGCTGCAGAACCTACTCTTTCAGAGCTTGGCCTGGGAGAGTAAAATAGGTTACACTGAGCAGAAAACAACCCCACCGGTCTACAAACATAGCACTTGTTTCCACTCCTTTTCCAGAAGCCACTAAACGATCTCTCTTCCTGGGAACCTTCATCTCCAAACACTGGTTTTCCTGTTGCTTCTCTTCCCTTCCCTCCCTCCCTCCCTCCCTCCCTCCCTCCCTCCCTCCCCACTATGCCAAAAAGGAAACACATGCGCACACAAGTCAAGTCTATGCTGGGATAAGAAAATAAGGGCTCTTTGCTTCTCAATCATCGGCAATTACGAGAGGGAGGATCTATTTTCTTCCGGTACTTTACTGTTAGCAAAAGGGCTCTTCTGTGATCTGACAGAAGTGCTTCTATAGCAACAAAAAGCATTGAAGTGTTGCTCTCGTTTTGTGCCAATTTATCGTTAAAAGCGTCTATTATATTATCGGGGAGCAGGGTGGGAGACCGTGCCTCAGGAATAAACACAGTCAAGAAAGCCACGTTCGGAAAGAAGAAGGAACGAAATAAAAAGAGAACGCAGGGATGCTTTATTGAGCTGAAAAGGCCATGAGACAATTGTTTACCATTATGAGGAGGACAGCCACATTTATCCCTCGTTACCTCTCCCACCATCCTTCGCAAGAATGTCACTCAGCACGCCCATCTGTTCACTTAGCTTTCTTTCAATCCTAAATGACAAGAAGATAACACATTCTCCTTACCACCACCACCACCACCACCACCACCACAATCATGTTCACTCCAATATTAACTGTCAAAGCTCGCCACGCCATCTTGTCCTGAGTGTTTCATATGTTATCTGTCAGTTGGGAGGATCGGAAGAGAGGCAAGACCAAGGAGGCATCAGTGTGTGATGCATAGAATCATAGAATCGTAGAGTTGGAAGAGACCTCAAGGGCCATCTAGTCCAACCCCCTGCCATGCAGGAACATCACAGTATTTCTGACAGATGGCCATCCAGCCTCTGCTTAAAAACCTCCAAAGAAGGAGAGTCCACCACCTTCCGTGGCAGCATATTCCACTGCCGAACAGCTCTAACCGTCATGAAGTTCTTCCTGATGTTCAAATGGAATCTCTTTTCCTGTAGTTTGAAATCATTTCCCCGAGTCCTAGTCTCTGAAGCCATGGAAAACAAACCTGTTACCTCTTCAATATGACATCCTTTCAAATATTTAAACATAGCTATCATATGCCAAAATTCCAAGCCTGTATTGCCAATGACAAAGGACTGCGGGAGTTGTGGTCCAAAACATCTGGAGGGCCAAGGGTTCACCACCACTGCTAGAGGTTGGGAGTTTTATTCTCTACTGTGTCTCCTGTATAACCAGCCTGTGTACCCTTTACACAAACAAAACAGAACAACAAAGAAGCTGATCATGTAAGCCAGGCATGCCCAAACTTTGGCCCTCCTGATGTTTTGGACCACAACTCCCAGAATTCCAAGCCTGTATTTCCAATGGCAAAGAGGAGTTGTGGTCCAAAACATCTGGAGGACCGAAGTTTGGACATGCCTGATATAAGCTAATCTTTGGTAGACAGAGGGAGTTATCAGCAAGACTCTGCCTGCCAGCCTGCCTGCCTATCTGTCCGCACTTTACTCCATCACACACACACACACACACACACACACACACACAAAGAATGTGATGACCCTAAATAAATGCAATATTAGGACCTTGCCTTTCACATGATATGTAAATGCTTTTCTTTCTTTTCCTTTTATTTTCTTTTGAGTAATCAGACTTCACAAACACAGATAAGAGTCTAGACATTTACTCAGACTGGAAGAGAAATGGCGGGCCAATTTCCTCAAAGGCTTTTTTATTTTTTTAAAAAGGAGAGTTTTGATAAGAGATTTAATGAACAGGAGATGTCTTTGATGATGAAAGCACACAAGGTGGCCTGTCCTGGCACCAGCAACACCAGCACAAGTTAGAGAGGCAGAAATAGGCACAGTAGAAAGGGTGGTTGACAGTGGGCAGCCAGATGTGCCCTGGAGATATCTGTCATGCTCAGAAAGGTAATTTTGGCTTCGCTAATTACACTTTCAAGCAAACAGCCACGTGAAAGGACCAATATTTGCACTGTTTAAGGAGAACTTCCATTCCAGCTCAGAATCCGAGAAGCCTGGTTCTCATACTCTTCCAACGAAAAGTTCCATGGAATTCAAAGTCTTGCTCTCTGTCATGTTCTGTGTGGTACAAACTTCTGACGCATCTCCTTGGCACCACTTCTTCCACCTTGAAAGATGACGTTCCACTGTTCAGTTACACAAGACTAGGAAGAGAAGGGCAGGACCACCAGGGTGCCTGGAGAAGCATGTGGTTTTGCAGTGCTATTAACGTTCCGTGATTCCTGACACCATCAATCGAGCTTTGTTTCTTTGATTTGGCAGGTATGAAACAGCAGCAGAAGACGAAATACTGACAGAGCGTATCTCCCAAAGGTCAGAGCTGGCCAGACCCACCAGAGCCTCATTGGCCTTCTCGCATCGGGTGGCCACCCCAGGGAGGCCCATAAGGTTGTGACTCACAATCGGGCCTTCTTGGTGGTTGGCCCATCCATGTGGAACAAACTTCCCAGCGAGATGTGCCTGGGTCCAACCCTTACAGCCTTCAAAAGATTACTGAAAACTTGGCTGTTCGAGGAAGCTTATGGCTTATGCCCCTTGTGGTTTGTTTATTTGTTACTACTTGATATGCCTCTTGCCGGACTCTTTTCCTCTTTTCTTTTTCCCTGCCCTTTGTTGTGCATTATTTGTGTGGAATTATTGCTGTGAACCGTCCAGAGTTCCTACGGGAAGATGGGTGGTATATAAGCTTAATAAATAAATAAATAAATAAATAAATAAATAAATAAATAAATAAATAAATGTGGTGGTTTTAGTTGTTTGTGTTGCTCTGTTTGTAAACTGCACAGAGTACCCTTTGGGAAAAATTGTGCGGTTTATAAACTTAGTAGTTTCAAAGAGGGTAGCCTTGTTAAGTCTTTTCAAGAATTTTAGGCAAAAATCAAACAAAACAAAACAAAAGACACAAAACATGTGGCACCTTAAAGACTAACTTTAACATAACTTAAGACTAACTTAAATATAAATATAAATATAAATATAAATATTTTCAAGACTAACTAACTAACCAAATAAATAAATAAATAAATAAATAAATAAATAAATAAATAAATAAATAAATAAATAAATAAATCCTCAATTGAAAATGCAGGAAAATGCCTATTGGTTCACTCACAATGGTGTCAAATTAAATACTCAAATTTCAACACCTGAACATGACAGTATTTCCACAACAGGTTTAAATGCAATATACACTCAAGTCCAAGACATTTTAATAAATGGGCCACTGGCCGAAACCTCTTGGGAAGTTGCAACTAAAATAAATGTGAGTTGCAACTACTGTAGTAGAAAGTTGCAACTAATACTAAGTTGCAACTAGTTTTCACTGAACGTTAGCTCTTTATTGCGCCATTTCTTCAAAATTAAGTTATAATGTTTCTATGGATTTGTCGTTTTATTGTTTGATATTATTGTTTGCCTTGCTGTAAACCTCCCATATTAACCACTGCAAAGCCCACCACAAAAGGAGAAGAGTATTTTACAACTATAGATGTTGTATTTCAGGCTGTTCTGGAAGTTTTTCTTCCTGATGTTTCACCAGACTCTGTGGCCGGCATCTTCAGAGGGGAAGGAGTTCAAGGAACTAGGAGTTCTCTCTGTGCTCTGGGTTATAAAGTGAGTGAGACTGGGGGTTTTACTCTCTGGCTCAGATAAAAAATCCAAAATGGAGAGAAGGAACTTCTACGTTTCTCAATAAAATGCAGTGAACTAAAAAGTCTGATGTAGAACAACAAGGAATGTTTAGTGGCTGCCGCGGCAGGTCTATACAGTTCCCCATGTCCAAAGTAGGAGAGCGGCAACCCTATATTATGTTTAACAAGGAGAAATTAAGACATCAAAATGTTGATTTTTACAAGACATAAGTTCACAAAATATGGCTCACAGAAGCAACCTGGAATGTAGTTTTGACAAAATGTCTGTAATATGCATTTAATAGATTACAAAATGGATTCTCTAAATTAAATTGTGCCATGTCAGGAGCTAGACAAGAATGTGTATTAGGTCTAGGACACAGGTGTGAAGAATGATGAGCCTGTAAGATCAGGATGATTAGTGCCAGCTGGAATAGTTTGATTGCCTCACTTCATCAAGGATCTGATTGGTCTAGAGCAGGGAGCTGTATATATAAAAGTAGCAGGTAAACCAATGTAAAGTGGGACTGCCTAAGGTGAGAGGCAGCTTTCCCCACACTCTGTTGTATCTTCTCTATATGGTGTGCTTTGTGTATTGTGATTGTGTATTACTCTTTGTCATGTGTACATATGTAGTATAAGTTTTGAACTAAGTTCTATTGCCTTGTTCATTTGTCTCCTAGCTCCATAATCACTAAGAGCGTTTATTCTTCCACAACGCTGCTAATCTCTGCTAGTAGTTTAGATTTTCTTGAACATAACAAATCCCTATCTGCATAATAGGGTTATATACTTTAACTGAAACAGACTTTTTTCCCTACATCACTGACTGTTTCCAATATAACCCAAGCTAAGCCTCTGAACATTTTCTCACAACTCGGGAAGCAATCCTCAGAGCCATGGCATGTAATATGACCAAGGGTTGAGGACAGACTGGTACCATTTTTTATGTGTGTTACTTAAAACAGAACACATGATGTCACCTGGAAAATGCCAGTGATTCCGCAATCCTACCCATACTAAAGAATGAATGAATCTTTATTTACGGTTGTTAACCAAGACAAGAAATACCAAATATCAATTTGCCACAATAAAACGAAAGAAGTAGAATGTGAGGAAATCTTGCAGCAAGTAACAGAAATCTTCAGATTTGAGAATGGGAAATTTGCAGTGGCAGAGATAAAAAAAATCGCATCCTGAAGCTGTTTGAACCACCACATGCAATCTCTCTTCAAAAACATTCTACTTTGAGTTATCTTTGGCTCATACAAATAAGGGGCACACAGATGTATTTGTGCAAGAATGGAACAGAACTGCATTTCTTAATACAGATTAATTTTCTTGGCTTTGGTGCAAAATGCATCCCTCCTGTACCAAATATATTGGTGCAAACAGGTGAACTCCAAGCTAGCAGGAAGAAAGCTGGGGTAACTAGGATGCACAAGCAGCAGTGAAGAATTACTATCCGCTTTTGTGCTGCGTGAAAGCAGCATTTGGTAGTTAGCAAGTAATTGGAGATGCTTTACTAAAGCCATAATTCAATGTAGAATCAAGTCTGAACAATGAGATAGGCAGGGTTAGAACTCAGTGGCAGTAAAAGGTGGAGGTAAACAGATTTCACTCTTAAGAAATGAATGTATCCTGCTCCGTATCATTTCATAAACAAAAGGAGCTCCACATTCTGACGTCACTGTATCAATGTGTTTTCCTAGTTCTAAGGAAGGAAGAAATACACTAGGTAAAATATGATCCTTCTCTCTCATATAATATATGAGCGAGAAAGATCTTGGAACCATTGTAGATTGTAAGCTGTCCTGCAGAGCAGGGGGAGGCTCTGTTCTCAGTCATCCAAGAGAGCAGAAAGCACAACAATGGGCTCAAGTTACAGGAAACTAGATTTCGGTTGAATGTCAGGAAAAACTTCCTTAACTGTTAGAGCAGTACAACAATGGAACCAATGACCTCAAGAGGTGGCGAGTGCTCCAACACTGGACGCATTCAAGAGAAATTTAGACCATCACCTGGCAGGTATCCTTTGATTTGTATTCCTGCCTTGAGAGAGAGTTCTCTTCCAACTTCAATATTCTATGAAGCTTGACACAGGTTGACATTTAAGGTAGTTGTCCAATGTTTCCTGCCAAGACAGTTCATAAAACTGCAAAGTACTGCCACCAACACCAGACGACATCAACCTACCCTCCCAGCTGCGTGAATGGTTCTTACTCTTTGTGGAAGTCAGCTGCTCCTCTTCCTCGGGGATAGTGGGGAGGGCTTCAGTAAGTTGGTGGCCCTTGTGACTTTGGTTGACTCCATGGGAGACCAACAAATCATCATCATCATCTAGATACGCATCCAAGGGCTGGTGACCTCTTTTCCAACTCAACTCTGAAGCACAGGAAGACTCCAATGAAGCAGGGTCATGACTGGAGGAGAAGTGATCAGATTCATCACTCTCCTGGCTAACGGTGCTATCATCATCTGAAGCTTCGGAGTAACGCTCATAAGACTCACTGCAGTCTTCGGAGTCCTCATCCTCTTCTCCAACTCTAGGGTCATCTGCTTTGTTTCCCAAACTGGTTAAAGAAGAAGACAACGAGTTCCCCGCTTCCTGGAGAACTTCATACATCCGAGACATCCAGGAAGAAAAAGGCTGGAAGAAGCTTCTGACATCCTGAGAAGCCATGATTTTTAGACTCAGGGTGAACAAGAAATCTGATGCTTACAAACTCCTGTTGTTCATCTTGGCCAGCATGCCAGAATCAGATGTCTATGGGCTATAGAGTAAGCATTACAGAAGATTACTATAAATTGCCTGTTCTATTTAACAATAGTTTTTTCAAGGTCCTATGATTATCCAACTGAGAAAGGCAGTGCATAGAAGGAAGAGACAGAATGCACAAACACCATCATAATAATAGAAAAAAAGAGAAAGCTTACACCAGAGTTTGCAGTAGAAACACAGATTTATCCAAATGAAAGCAGAAGAAAGTGGAAAAATAGCTCATAATTATATGTGGGAATCAGCTGAAGCACAGTGTTTAGAATCATAGAATCATAGAGTTGGAAGAGACCTCAAGGGCCATCCAGTCCAACCCCCTGCCATGCAGGAACTCCAAATGAGCATCCATTTTTCATCTAATAGATCAAAGGCTCAGATCTTGGTACCCCAGGTAGAGCTAAGAAAAACTCTTTTAAATTTTCCTGAGTTACAATAAGTGTCTACAGGTCAAAACGGACCAAGAAAGCAACATTTCCTATATAGCAGGCAAAACTAAATCAAACAAGATTATAAATCCTGAGTCTACTTAGTACAAATATTGTAATTTGCATTTGTATGAATGGATCCCTAACAAATACAAATTGAGGAATGTTGTTGTTGTTCAGTCGTTCAGTCGTGTCCGACTCTTCGTGACCCCATGGACCAGAGCTCGCCAGGCCTTCCTGTCTTCCACTGCCTCCCGGAGTTTGGTCAAATCCATATTGGTTGCATCGATGACACCGTCCAACCATCTCATTCTCTGCTGTCCTCTTTTCCTTTTGCCTTCAATCTTTCCCAACATCAGGGACTTTTCCAAGGACTCCTCTCCCCTCATGAGGTGGCCAAAGTACTGGAGTCAATTGAGGAATAGTTAGACATTTTTGATTCGTCAATTCATTGGGCTATAAAATGGGACCTACAGGTTGCAGGGAAGCTGACTTTCCTATATAGTCCATCCAAGTCTGGTGAAGACAGGTTTTCCTCACACCACTCGCTAAAGGGCAGTTTTCTGGGGTGACCCAGCTTGTGAGTGTCTAAGGGCGTTTATACACGACCCCTAAACTCCGAGGCAAATGGCTCCCAGCTCCGGAGCTTTAAAATGTTTCCCCACCAGCTCCGGAGTTTACAGGAAATTAAGTGCGACCCCGCTGACCTAAGCACGACCCAGCACACTTTTCAGGTACCTGCTCTTGGGAGGTGAAAATTCCTTGATGCGGATGTGCCGGGCTCTCCTCGCTTCTTTTTGGTTTTTTCTTTTTTTGTTTTTTTGCCTCCCGCCCCTTTAAGAGAAGGAATCAGGAAGTGACGGGCGCTCGGGGCAGCTTCCACCGGCACCGGGAGGTAAGCCTTTATTCTTTTGTCCCTTTTTTTCCTCCCTCCCCTCACGCAGACAGGAGCAAGGAAGTGCGGAGGGGTGGGGACGCAGGTACAGCAACGAACCCCCAAGATCTCTGGTCTGAATTTAAGGGGCCAGCGGATCTTAGGGGTCATGTGAAAAGAGCTTAACTCACATGTTTGAAACCCAGTCATCACCAAACCAGGCAGGATTTTAGGGGGGGGGGGAGAGATTGTTTGCAATTGTGGTGTCTCTAGGTGCCTGGGTGTCCACTTTGCTAGGGGACGCTCTTTGGGGGTACATAACTTCAAACTTCACCAAAATTGCAGAGGTTGTAGGGAGGAGGAAAGGAAATCTTCCCTGCAAATATGGTGTCTTCGGATGCCTTGGTAGCATTTTATAGGGGTTTAAATTCAAAACAACAAATTTTATTAATCAATTTGCCAGAAAAAGGCATAGTTTTTTTTTAATGATGAGTTGGGCTTGATGAATCATGAATCAAAATAAATCGCCATTATCTTGATTCACGCCCACCTCTAGCTCAGCCTAAACGATCAGGACTAAGAAAGAACAGAGCTGAGAGAACAAGATTTGAATCAAAATGAACGGGAGAGCTTTGCTGTTGCCACTTGGATTACTGAGGCCCTTGACAACTTGGTTTAGATCTAATACCTATATGTTTCTTCTATGTAATGGACACCAAACCCAGCTGAGGAAGGTGTCTTTTGTCCAGGAATCAAGATTATTTGTAGTAGCAATTGCCCCGGTGTGCCCTACAATTAACTTTTAAAAAAGCCTTGAAGACCTGGCTTTTTCGTGAGGCATTTGGCGACCTTAATTAGTTTTCTTTAAACTCTAATCCTGCCATCTTGCTGAATATTTCGTATTTTTGTTGTTCTTTTAGTATTGTTAATCTTATATATCTTTTATTTTTCTTCTTGTTATTATTAGTATATTTCATTGTACGTTTGATTACTGTTTGTTTCATGTTGTAAACCGCCCAAAGTTACTCTGGAAGATGGGCAGTATATAAATAAATAAATAAATAAACTTTTCCTTTTCTACAAATATTTTTTTCCATTCTGTTTCTCCCTTCTATAAATATTCAGAATATTCTGCCCACACAAGCATAATCAGCCTTTTGGGTATCCAGATGTGTCCTTCAGAAGCATGGCTTCACACGCATCACATGGCCTACAAGGCCAATTTAAAAATTAATTCTACTTTTGTTTTTGTTTTTTTCCAGAAGGCTTCTCTTGTAGCACCAAATAAGATCAGGAAGTGACTGTTGCACTGAGGAAAACCATCAGTTCACCTCAAATGCATTAAGCTGACCTGCAATTTCAAGAAGACATGGTTTCAAGAATCAGCCCCACCTTCCTTTCTCTGGCTAATATCATTGATTATTTGAATTAATTAGGAATTCCTTGATTCTTTTCTATTTAGCCTTGGGCAATGCATCACTAATGCCCTTCCCTGGCACACCTCTCCCCAGAGCTGTTATGGGAAATCTTCTGAGTCTGGTAGTCTGCTTCTAAAAGAAACCGGGGTGGGTTTTTTCTTTTCTCTCATGAAATAAGATAAATGATTTAAAAACAACATTTTCTTTGTGGTTTGGGTATCATAAGAACATAAGAACATAAGAAGAGCCATGCTGGATCAGGCCAAAGGCCCATCTAGTCCAACTTCCTGTATCTCACAGTGGCCCCACCAGATGCGTTTGGGAGCGCACGAGACTAGATCTCTGTCTCCTGATACCACTCCCCTGCATCTGTCCCTTAAAGTACCCCGGTTTTAAGCCTGGAGATTACACATCTCCATCATGGTTTGGAACCTGTGATGGACTTTTCCTCCAGGAATCTGTCCAATCCCCTTTTGAAGGTATCCAAGCCAGATGCCATCACCACCTCCTGTGGCAGGGATAGGGTGTAGTATCTACACACTACAATCTTGTTGACCAGGAACAGCACCTCTGTACAGGTGACAGCACAAAACCATATCTGTTCACAGGAATAGGGCTTCCATCTGTACCAGAAAATACTGCACGTTCCCTTAGGTTCTAAGCTAATACCAAAAAAGGAACTATCACACAGAACTGCATTAAAAAAAACATTGGGGGAAGTTTAAAGTGCCTTCATCAGTAAAAATGGCCACATCTTTTCCTATTCATTTGAAGTCGTCATTAGATTGGACAACAATTAATATACAAAGAAAGGTATGCTTCTATAAGAACAAAGCCAAAGTGTGCTGATTATATACCGCCCCATAGTGCTTAAAGCACTCTCTGGGAAGTTTACAAGTAATGATGCAGGCTACACATCCCCAACACACGAGAGAGAGAGAGAGAGAGAGAGAGAGAGAGAGAGAGAGAGAGAGAGCTGTGTACTCATTTTACCAACCTCAGAATGGAAGACTGAGTTAGAGTTGAACCTGGGCTGTGACCACATTTCTGGCTATAGTACAGTAGGATTCTGGTATCCACTGGGGATCAGTTCCAGACCTTCCAATGGATAATGAAAACCGTGGATAAGGGGGAACACAAAACAAAACAAAACAGCTGTTTTGCGACAGTAGCTTGCTTTAGGGCTGTTGTTTGTGACAATAGCTTACTTTGCGGCTGATGAATTACTTATTTAATTTTTTTCCTCTGCCAATCACGGATAACTGAATTAGTGGTTAATGGATACAGGAATCCTGCTGTACAGCAGTTGAACCACTGCGTGACAAGGCCCTGTTTCTTCATTTTACCCACAAGATGCATTGCTAAATACCCTTTCCAAAAAGAGTTCTTACTGAAGCAGGCTTATAAAATAAGCCTGTTTTCATTTCCCACCAAAGGAAGTCTGGTTTCATTCCTCATACAAAGAATTTCATCTCATTCCCCTCTAAAAAAAAGCCAACAGAAAACATGGGAATTAGCTGAGGAATCGAAAATACCCCTAAGTAAAGAAACTTATCGTGCTAATTTGGAGAGAACTGCTATACAGCCACCTAGGTAACTATCATTAAGTGATGAATATATAACACTGAACAAACTCCAGGGTGGGTGGGTTGGTTTCTTTATTTGCTATTTATACTGTCCTTTTAGTGATCACATTGCTCTGGGCGGATTGCAAATAAAACTCAGAATCCCTCACACCCTGTAAAACAATACAATCAGTATAAAGGTTCACTGATCTAGATCTAAAACCAACAGAAGAAAAAGAGGGAGAAAGGAAAGAAAAATTAATATCAACAGCATCTGGGGACCAATTATTAAAGGCAGCTTTATATAATTCTGACTTCACTAATTTCCTACTATCAGGAGGGCAGGAGTTGGCATTCAGACTAGAGGTAGATAACCCGGTCCTTTCCATATAACTGGGACTACAATTTCACTTACCACTGCCCATACTGGCCAGAGTTTATGGGAGCTGTAGTCTAACTCATCTGGATAGCACCAGATTTACAGCTGCTGACCTGGACAAGACTTGATGCGATGGGAACTTTAGCACTTGCATATTCCCACATTTATACTCTGTTGTGGTTGACTTGGAAGACAAGGGGTGGAAGAAGGGGAATCTACAACAGAAGGTGAAGCAGAGCTCATCCATCATGCTCCAATCCATGAACACCCTGCACCTCACATCCTCGCGCTCTATCACTGTTGTAGAGCAGTGGTTCCCAACCTTGGATAACCAGATCTTCTTGGACTCCCAGAAGAGTTCACCAATAGCTCTGCTGGCCAGAATTTCTGAGAGTTGTAGTCTAAGAATTCCTGGGGGCTCCAGTCTAGGAACCACTGCTGTAGACGTATCTTTGTCACCTTGGATCTGATAAGACTGGATTTGTATTGATATTCTGTCATCAATTATCAATGAGATTGAACATGCATAACAGCTGGGTGTTTGGAAAAAAAAGCTGCATTTACTGAGAGCTCACAGAGGCGGCAAGACAGGGAGCCTGGTAACTTCTGTAACATCTGTGGAGCCTTAACCACAGAGGCCTAACCGCAAGCAGCTTCCTGTAGGACAGGCATGTCCAAACTTTGGCCTTCCAGATGTTTTAGACCACAACACCCACAGTCCTTTGCCATGAGAAATACAGGCTTGGAATTCTGGGAGTTGTGGTCCAAAACATCAGGAGGGCCAAAGTTTGGTCATGCCTGCTGTAGGAGAACCTGAAAGAGGAGAACCTGTTACTGTTTTTAATTTTGTGTGAACCGCCCAGAGTCCCTGTGGGGAATTGGGAGCGGTATACAAGTGCAAATATAAATAAATAAATAAATAAATAAATAAATAAATAAATAAATAAATAAATAAATAAATAAGTCTTTGCAGATGGTCTTGTCAGTAACTAGGACTCTGAACATAGTGTCAAACTGGGATATGAAAGCACCAGAGATGACTGGGTTTGATTGGGTTTGACTGGTTTTGGCTGGTCCTAACGAAAAGGAGAACCATCAGAAGAAGATTCTAGACTCTGGGAAGAAGGTATATAAACAAGTGCTCAGCTCCATTTCGGGGTCCAGAATCTTGGGATCACCATCGATGGTCCCCAGACCAAGGTCCCTAGACATGTCTAGCTCTTATCTGTTTAGTCAAGTCACAGTGTTTTGCTGTCTTTGCATTCTGTTTGCTTTTTTATTTGTATTTTGCAATAAAGCGGTACTTGCCCCAGACAGCAAGGTGTAGAAGTGTTATTTTCAAACCAAATTTGAACTTATCAGATCCTAAAATGAAAACAAGCTAGAGGGGGAGAAAAAGGGCATTGTCAGGGAGCAGGGCATAGGAAGGAAACTCATTTTTTCTGGTTTATAGGAGAGGCATGCAACGCAAGGTGATTCCATTTCATCTAGATTGGACTCAGTTTGTTGTATTAAGAGAATTTAAAAAAAAAACTTTATTCAAGGCACATTCTTAACATTTTAGCCAGCTTCCTCTTCACCTTCATAATTTAGCTGCAGTTCTCTGTCAACCCAATGAAAGATGAGTTTTTAAAAATTACTTTTTTGAGTACAGGTCCCAAGGAATATGAGATCATCTTAGGCCATTGCGCAGGTTCAGAAAAAACAAGCTGTATAATCATTGGATGGGTCTCTGCTGACGTGTATGTGATTTATGAGAGCTAATAAAATAGCTGAGCTGAGGAGGAGGAGAGAGTGAAGCTACCGACTTGTCTTTCTGCCTGTTCTCATCTGATGCAAGGCACCAAAGGATCCCTGTGTGTTCGAGTACTCATTACATTCCTTCACTGTTAATCTCTCAGCTGATCTGGGAGATTATTCATATCTAAGGATATCCCAAGAAGGAATCCCAACATTCTCCCTTCCAGCCCCCTCGCTACCACTGCTGCTGCCGCCCATAACTCTCACTCACTTCTGTGCCATGGCCCTTGAACTGCCCCGCTCGGCTGAGACAGTGGGCTGGCAGACACAGAGATTTGCTGGGGCAGTGGTGGTCCTTGGGATGGGGGAGGTAGAGGCGGAGAACTTATCCCCTCACATTTCTTATTGATGGCCAGCGGGCTACTTTTGAACTCTTCACGGGCTACTGGTAGCCCCCGGTCTACCTGTTGGGCAGGCCTGTTCTACGTCAATGGTCCCCAAGGAGCCCAGATTTCATTGGATTGTAATTGTCAAAAGTCCTCCTCACTGCTGGCCGTGACACTAGGACTTCTGGTAGTCCAAGAGTATTCTGGGTCTCGCATTTGAAACCAGTGTTTTAAACAGGTTACATTTTTTATAATAGAAGAAAAGGCACATATTACATAGCAAGGCTTCCTGACTCATTCGGAAAGTTGTAATCAGAAAAGTTAAGGTTTTTTTCTCTCGAGCCTGGTAAAAGGAAAACAATTTCCCACACGGATTTTGCAATATAATACATAGCTGCCTTCTGCACACACTTAAACTCGACAGTAATGCCCATGACATCTTTCTCATACACTACAAGCTGTGCTTGGAAGCAATATGAGCTTTTCCATTATAAACACCTGATTTTTCAAGGATTTACTTGTCAATCACGTATGAATTACTCTCAAAGACACATTGTTCCAGCATGGAAGTAAGCCCTCCCTCGACGCCCTTGCACCTTCACTCCCACTTTACTTGATTTTTTTTCCAAACCTACCCACTCTATTTATTAATAATTCACATTTTTAAATGCTTCGGTAAATACATGTTTTCTCAATCGGCTGTGGCACTTCCAAAATGCACCAGATCCCACTCACAGGAAAGGAGAGATGTTGGCATTGTACACGGCCCCTTCCCACTGCACGGCTTGTCAAGAAGAAGAAAGATTTTATAGCACGCACACAGAAGGGATATTTGGAACAGAAGGGTGCCTGACTGTGTTTATGTAACGCTGAGAGGACAGCGCAGAAGAGGAGAAAACGACAACACGGGCTCTGTTCTCACATATCTGAGTCAGTGGGTATAAATAATTTGGTGCTAAGGGAACAGAACTATCCCTTCTCACTCGCTTTTCTGTAGCCTAAATATCACATCAAAAGCAAAGCAAAAACATGTTCTGCTTATATACCACTCCATAGTGCTTGAAGCACTTCTCTGGGCGGTTTACAACTTAATTATGCAGACTGCACATTCTCTCCCCCAATGGAGGGATGGACGGCAGGTGACCAAGGGGGAAACGGAGCTACTTCCCGCCCACCCTGCCCCCTCCAAGCTGCTGCCTCACTCCATGGAGCAAGGGAGGGGAGGAGGGAGCCCCACCATGGCTGGAGGCTGAGGTTGCGGCCACCACCTCCGGGTTAGGGACCAGTGAGGAGGAGGTGGCGGAGAAAGAAGGGAAGGGAAGGGAAGGCCAACGGTGGCCCGGGCCTGGTTCCTGGGAGGCTGGCAGGGCTGCATTTGTCCCCAGTTGTTGATGGGTGGGGTGGCAAACCAACAGAGCACCGCAGCCTGGCCGGGCTTGGCCAGTGGCTTTGGGCAGACCTTCCTGCCTCCCCTCCCTCCTTCCCAGCCTTTGCTCCCTCCCTCCCTCCCTCCCTCCCTTGCTGCGCACCAAGTCTGGCCGGGCTGGGCCAGGCCAAGAGACGAGGCAGCTTTCCCTCTGGGGCACAGCGAGGGCCTGATGGCCAGAGTGCACGGCTGGACCCGTGCGCAGTGGCACCAGGCTTACCGCCCTTGCCGCGGCTGCTGCTCCTCACCCTGAGTGGCCACCTAGAAGGTGATGAGGGGCCTGAGCTTGCCTGGGCTGCCGCCTCCTTCCCAACACAAGGAAGGAAGGAAGGAAGGAAGGAGAGCCGCTCCAGCCACTGCCACTGTAGGGGGAGGAGGAGGAAGAGGCGCAGCAGAGGGATACCAGCAGCAACACCTCAGGGCGGCGATCTGGAGCAGGAGGCATTGCTGGGGCCCCAGAGACACACTGATCACGGGCCAATTGTGTGTGTGAGGGGGGTGCTCTAACTAATTGTCCCTCCCCCTTTTTCTATGTCAGCCTTGGTTTTGTTTTGTTGTTTTTGTTGTTGTTGTTGTTGTTTTTGGACTGTGGTCCGGCCCCCAGTGGTGTCTGGGGGGTGGTGAACCGGCTCGCTGTTTAAAAACTTTGAGGACCCCTTGTCCTTGGCAGTTGCTCCCAGACCTTGGAATTCTCTCCCAAGAGAGGTTCGCTTGGCCTCATAATATAGTAATACCTCAGATAAAGGATGTCTCTTATAACATATGCATCAGATAGGGAATGGAAATTTCTGGGTATAGGGCTGCCTCAGATAGAGAATGCTCCCTATGGGCTGCCTCAAGTAATGAATGTTTCATAATGCATCGCAAAAAAAAAAAACCTACCCAGGATGCATTTGATCCCCATAGTTTGTGGAGGTGTGGGAGGAGTTAGAGCTTTTTTCATGGTGTTTTGGAGCCATTCTGGACATTTTTTGCTGAGGGATTTGGACATTTCGAACTTGGAAAGGTAGGGAGCTAGCTTTTATTCATCTTTGCACTGCTTTTATGTGCAGTTTTGGTGGAAACAGGCTGGGGTAGTCTTGCTGCTTGTGTTTCTCTGTGTTTCTCTGTGTTTGCATTCTTTCCCCATTGCACTCTGGGCAGGAACAGGCCGGGAAAGTATTGGTGCTTTCACGTCTCCATGTTTGCAATCATTTCCATTGCTCTGCAAGCAAGAACAGGCCGGGGTTCTCTTGCAGCTTGTGTTTGGGTAAGTTTGCATTTCCCCCCCCCATTACATTTACACTTTGGGTGGGAACAGGCTGGGGTAGTCTTGCTGCTTTCATTTCTCCATGTCTGCAATCTTTTCTCATTTGCAGCAGGCAAGAATGGGCTGGGATTCTCTTGCATCTTGGGTTTGTGTATGTTTGCATTTTTCCCCATTGCATTTTGACAGGAAAAGGCTGGGGTAGTCCTGCTGCTTTTTCCCTCCATGTTTGCATTGCACTGCAGGACAGGGTTTTCTGGAGGGGAGTGTTCCAGCACTGCATGCCTTTAAAGCGCACTTTATAAAGAGGGGGGGGTTGCCTTTTTTTCGGACCTCCAGAACGGATTAATCGGTTTCCCAATCATTTGAATGGGAAAACACATTTTGGATAACAAATTGCCTTGAAGAAGGAATTAAATTCATTACCAGAGGTACCACTGTACTGTCCTTCCTTGGGTGCGCAAGGGCCTTTCTATTCAGTAAGGATTTGGCAACTTAGCAGTTCCAGAGGATGGGGCTTAGAATGGGGTGAGGATGCTATCATTTTTTCCTTTTTCTATTGTGCTTTTAAATTGTTCAGGTGGCTCATTTAAAATAATAGTACATTTAACTGCCTTTCTAATATTATAATGTATTGTGATTTTAGCTGCATTTGTTTTTAAACTATATTATGTAGGTACCATGAGCTTGCAAAATGCATGAAAAGTAGGGTATTGAACCGATACATGCATCAATAAATTCACATGCCTCTTTATAGACCAGACAGTCTTAATCATCTAGAAGAACAGCATCTGTCACCAAGTACAAAGCACCCAGCAAGGAAACACAAGCAATTTGCCAGATGTGTTAAGGACACAGATGAAAGAGTTGCACAGCACTATTATACATACAGCACAAATTATTCTTGCAGATATAAGAATGATAGCTGCCAAAGCAAACATAAGGGACCCTGCAAACCAAGATGCAGAATTACTGCCTATTTCTAGAGTTGTGCATGCAAGCAATAAGCTATTGCAAGTAATAAGATCTAGCATTAAAGGGTGGGGGGAATAATATTGAGGTGCTCACCCAGATTCTCACGCACCCCTGGTTTCTCTCTGTGGTGCTTGCGTCTCCCTCGGTGCTCCAGGCAGGGGAGCCCCCCAATCTTTTCAAAACACAGCTTCTTGTTTATGAAGAGGAAGAGGACGGCTAGCAGGACAATAAAGACTCCAACCGCCGAAAGGAAGCCAATGGCTTCTGGAGTAACTAGTAACAAAAAGGGAGAGAGGGAGAAATTGAGTGATACCACTTTTGCCTGAGGAAAGAATGAACCAGGAATGTAGCTTTGCTGGGAAAACGTGTACTGCAGGTATATGAGTGGAGGACAGTAAGAAAGAACAAGCAAGGGAAGATTGTCATCGTAGTTAAAGGCCCCCAATCTGCTGAATCAGCATCTGTAGGTTTATTTACCCATGCCTGAAAATATTAAAAAACACATCTACAGTGTACTAACAGAACTCACCACTAGAGGGTGAAAGTGGTCTAATATCCACTACTGCATTTTTCGGCATCTGCAGGAGGGCTCAGAACCGATCCTCCATGGATACTATGGTCCTACCTCTTAGTAGCGTCTCCAAGAAGTATCTTGTTGGGAGAAAGGGGCTAAGCTGTGATTCCAATTAAGAAGGAAGTGCAAGTCCTATTATCCTTTGCACCGAGCAATGAAACACGAGGGAAATCCCTTTTCATATGGGGCATACCCAACAGAACTAAACCGGGGCTAAGGAGACGAGAGCTCGAATAGCTGTTTCCCTCTGAAGAACCCAGAATGAACTTGGGTTTGGCAGTGTCTCGAAGCCTAATCTACCACACAGCAGTTACTGCAACCAGACAAAGGGGCAAACACGCAAGTTGCCTTGAGCAAAAAGTATGCAATCAAGATCTAATACAGTATGACCCCTTGTATCCACTGATTCATTACCCACTGATTCAGTTACCCACGGTTGGAAGAGGAAAAATTAAATAAATAATTCACCACCTGCAAAGCAAGCTAATGTCACAAACAGCAGCTGTAAAGCAAGCTACTATCATAAAACAGCAGCTTTAAAGCAAGCTACTATTGCAAAACAGCAGCCGTAAAGCAAGCTACTGTCACACAACAGCAGTTTTTTTTGGGGGGGTTCTGTTCTCTCTTATCCATGGTTTTCATTATCCACAGGAAGGCCTGGAACCAATTTCTAGCAAATACCTGGGTCATACTGTACATAAAATGTAGAAAAGTATTTTGAGAAAGGGCTTAGCTTGAGTCTGGCACAATAAGATTGGTATCTCAGCCAAAATCCAACCTCAAGATTAGTCCATTAATAACAAACGTAATGTGCCATCAAGTGATTGTACATTGACTTTCCCAGGGATTTCTAGGCATGGATCATTCAGAGGTGGCTTACCCTTCTGGTTGCACTATGGGAATATGTGGCTTGCCAAGGGCCACTCAAGTAACAGGGCACATAACCCCATCATCTACACACACTATATGTGATTTGAGGCACAGTAAGGATTCGAACTCCCAGCCCTTGACTCCACAGCCAGAACCTCCACTCCAGATGTTTACATCACCTGGCAGTATGTACAGTAGGACCTCCATATGCACTGATTCATTATGCACTGATTCAGTTATCCACTGTAGGCACAGGAAAAAGCTACTGTCACGAAACAGCAGTTCTGGGTTTTGGGCATTCTCTCTTATCCACGGTTTTCATTATCCACGGGAAGGCCTTGAACCAATCCCCAGTGGATACCAGGGTCCTACTGTACTGGGAGTGTTTGTTTAACAGCAAGCCACAATGGTTCCTCCACCAACATTAGGCTGTTGAATGGGAGGGGGTACACGACTCATTTTAAAAGGCACATTTTAAAAATGTGTTACATAGCAAGTTATAGCTAGATTAGGCCCACTTGGATCCATGAAACCTAAAGATGACTTGACTCACTAATTCCAAGGAAGACTTCAGAGTTGATACCTTTAACTACAGTGACCAATATCCTTTTGAGTTACAGCCTCAAGCATAACACAGACAGCATAGGTTTTGGAGATACAGTAAATCGCTTTGTGTTAAGAAGTCCACACATTGCACACCAATGCCTCATGCAACAGATGTATGGCCAACGGTTCCCAACCTGGAGTTCACAGATCTCCTTGGACTACAGCTCCTGGAAATCCTGGCCAACACCGTTAAGGGTGAAGGTTTCTAGAGGTTTTAGTCCAAGAGCATCTAAGGACCTACGGTCCAAGAACACCTAAGGACCTAAGAATAGACCACCGGTCTAAGAAATCAACCTTGAATGTTCACCGGAAGGACAGATTTTGAAGCTGAGGATCCAGTACTTTGGCCACCTCATGAGGAGAGAGGAGTCCTTGGAAAAGTCCCTGATGTTGGGAAAGATGGAAGGCAAAAGGAAAAGAGGACGGCAGAGAATGAGATGGTTGGATGGTGTCATCGATGCAACTAATATGGATTTGACCAAACTCCGGGAGGCAGTGGAAGATAGGAAGGCCTGGCGAGCTCTGGTCCATGGGGCTTGTTTTCCATGGCTTCAGAAATCAGGACTCGGAGCAATGGTTTCAAACTGCAGGAAAAGAGATTCCATTTGAACATTAGGAAGAACTTCATGATGGTTAGAGCTGTTCGGCAGTGGAAGATGCTGCCACGGAGGGTGGTGGAGTCTCCTTCTTTGGAAGTTTTTAAGCAGAGGCTGGATGGCCATCTGTCGGAAATATTGTGATGGGGGTTCCTGCATGGCAGGGGTTGAGGTCTCTTCCAAGTCCTGCCATGGAAGAGGAGAAGGCAAGTGGAGCAAGCAAGAATGTCAGCAAAAAAAGGCGCATATTATTTTGGCAGTGTTTTAAAGCCCTTTCCTAGTGCCATCTGTAAAATGATTTGACTCATTCTTGCCATTAGCACAGAATTAGCTATTTTGTGCTAATTTCCAACTACGCCGTTCAGCCTCCGGCGGCTTCTGCCAAGCCAACTGTAGACCCGTACTCCAATTAAGTGATTAAGTCTTCAAATGACTTTAAAAATCATCTGTGCCCAATTAGGGTTATGCTCATTTACTTTATTTGTTTGAAAATTTACAACCTCCTTTGGCGGTTCTATGGAAATATCAGAAGCAGGAAACAGACCTGTTTTAAAGTTTTTGTTTTATTTTAAAAAAGCAGGAAAGAGGAATATTGAGAAAGAAAATTCATCAACAGCAAATAATAGTCCCAACCATAGGAAGAATATTTCAAAGCAGGCAGAACCAAAAAGCATCAAAAATCTCAGCAGGTGTGAATAGCAGAAGTCTGGAACATAGAAAGCTGTGGAAAACCTGGTTAGACAATTTGATCATCTCCACCCGGCTCGTCTTCTATGGTTATAGCCGTTTCAAAGAAGATGTCTGTTCCTCGTTTGCTAACGGGGGTGTCTGGGTCTGGAGCTGGGGAGCTTTTTCAAACAAATCATACACTCTGGTATCATGTGCATGTAAACCACATGTTCTAATAGAGTCCCCCAAAGTACAGAGAGGAAGGAATGAGAAAGTGCTGAAAGGCGACTGTCACAACTAGGGAAGGACATGAACCTGAAAAATGGGGGGTTGTGAGAATCATGGAATCATAGAGTTGGAAGAGACCTCAAGGGTCATCCAGTCCAACCCCCTGCCATGCAGGAACCCCCATCACAATATTTCTGACAGATGGCCATCCAGCCTCTGCTTAAAAACCTCCAAAGAAGGAGACTCCACCCCCCACCCCCTGTGGAAGCATATTCCACTGCCGAACAGCTCTAACTGTCATGAAGTTCTTCCTAATGTTCAAATGGAATCTCTGTTCCTGTAGTTTGAAACCATTGCCCCGAGTCCTAGTCTCTGAAGCCATGGAAAACAAACCTGCTCCCTCTTCAATATGACATCCTTTCAAATATCTAAACATAGCTATCATATCCCCCCTCAGCCTTCTTTTTGAAAAGCTAGACATTCCCATTTCCCTAAGCCGTTCCTCATAAGACATTTCCTCCAGACCTTCAACCATCCTGGTTGCCCTCCTCTGCACCCGCTTGAGGTTGTCAACATCCTTTTTAAATTGAGGTGCACAGAACTGGACACAGTACTCCAGATGGGGTCTGACCAGAGCAGAATAGAGTGGTTCTATCACTTCCCTTGATCTAGACACTATGGTTCTTTTGATGCAACCAAGAATCACATTGGATTTCCTGGTCGCCGCATCACACTGCTGACTCATGTTCAATTTGTGGTCCACCAAGACTCCCAGATCCCTGGTTTATGAATTGTTAATGATAGTTTATGGATTGTTGCTAGGATAGCCACAAACCACCTGGAAATCTTTGGTTCATGCCTGGAGGGGGGAACAACCTGTTCCTGTTGTGACACCGCACTGCTGCCACCACCGCAGCACGGCTGGTGACAGCAGCAGCGGAGACGGCAGGACCAGATGGGGAATTGATGGACAGTGGGAAGGGGGCAGGTGGGCATCCATTTTCCTGAAGCAGAAGGAAGCATAGAGGGGGGAAAGCGTGGCGCTTTGTTTTATTAAAACAGGATCTCTTGAATAGGGTCACAAACGGAACCATGAACCAGCCGAATCTGCCAGTTTTTCCGGTTCGTAGTTTGGTTCGTGCCCATCTCTAGTCACAACAATGTTTAAGATAAAAAAAATGCTTCTCATGCCAGAAAGTGTTCCCTGATTCTGTACGTGAGCACAGAGGAAGTTCAGAATGCAATGCTGGGTGAAGAATTCAGCTTCCTGGGAACAGGAGCTTTAAGAATGAAAGAAACACCAAGTTTCTCGCTCTTGTGACATGCTTAAAAGTGATGAAACACACCAGCATAAGAAGCCAAAAGCTCAAAGGACAAAGTATCATTGTTCAGTTATAGCTCTTCTTCCACCTGAAAATAAATTATGAAAAATTTAAAATTGTGGAAGGAATGGTGCAAATTGAAAAATCATGCATTTGGGGATAAATTGCATAAATTGCACAGAGCACAGAAATCAGCAACATTTCAAGCACACACTCAGCAAAAGAAATGGTCTTTCTCAGGTGTGCAAGACAGAATAATAACCATGTTAAAGAATCTTGTGGCACAGCAATTAAATGGTTGTACAGCTGCCTAGATGCCCTGAGCACATCCCATCTCGCCTGATCTCAGAAGCTAAGTAGGGTCAGGCCTGGCTAGTACTTGGATCAGTAAACACCAGGGAATACCAGGTGCTGTAGGTGCCTGGAGTAGGAACTGGCAAAGCCGCTCCAGTATTCCTGCCAAGAAAACTCCATGGACATGGGGTCACAAGGAGTAAGTCGTAACAACACATCATCATCATCATCATCATCATCATCATCATCATCATCAACAACAACAACAACAACAACAACAACAACAACAACAACAACTGCTGCAATAACTGTGCTCATGACCTGGGGCTCAATCCCAGGTAGCCAGCTCAAAGGTTCGCTCAGCCTTCCATCCTTCTGAGATTGGTAAAACGAGTACCCAGCTTGCTGGGGGGGAGGGGGCAATGTGTAGCCTGCATTATTACTTGTAAACCACCCAGAGAGTGCTTTAAGTGTTATGGGGGAGTATATAGGCAGCATGCTTTGCTTTGCTCTTGCTTTGTTTCTGATTTATCTCATCCACCTAAGCTTCCCAATCCCAAAAGAAATTCTACAAGAGCTCTGAACAGGAGACAGAGATTCCCAAGGTGTCCTCTTAAACAGCTAATTCTGTGTAACAACTCTGTTCTCAATGATGGCTTCTTTAATTCCAATTTATTCCTTGACTTTGGGGCGGGAGGTGGGGTGGAGATAATAAGGAAGCAATCACTGGTACTTTTCCAATTACAGCCTATCCCTCACCCACCCAATCCATCAGCAGCCCATAAACCGTCTGCTTTATACCAATCATGCTAATTGAATTTCATTATACATTTGGAGCTCCACATTATTTCCACCCTGGATAACCAGTAGCTAATTACTCACCGTTGTGCATGTGCAAGGCAACACAACACAACACAACACAACACAACACACATACACACACACACACACACACACACACACACACACACACACACACACACACACACACACA
>JAHTLZ010000268.1:6447308-6458270 GCA_023846285.1 Phrynocephalus versicolor | reverse complement strand
CCCTCTGGGAAAGTGAGGGTTGAAGAGCAGGCTTTTGAATTTCAAAACCTGCTCTTCGATCCTCGCTTTCCCAATGGGTAGCACCCTTTGGGAAAGCAAGAATGGAAGAGCAGGCTTTTGAATTTCCCACGGCCACAGCATCCTTGTTGTGGCTGCAAGAAATTCACAAACCTGTTCTTCGATCCTCGCTTTCCAAAAGGGTAGCACCCCAAGTATTTGTGACCTGGGCCAGGGTATTCAGTTTAAATCGCAGTATTGGCACTTGGTGACAAATACAGTAAGAGGTTTTCGAATCGCAGATCGGGCCCTCGGTCTCTAAAAGTTTCGCCATCACTGGCCTAGATGCTCTTCTTTCCAATCGGTGACGTTTTACCAGGCACTAATGACATGTTTTCCAACCTTATCTATGTGGCCACTAAGCACAGAGTTGGGGAGGGTGGGGAGTCAGCTCCTGCACAAACTGAGAAAAACCTCAGCAGAGACTTATTATAGCAAAGCTAACAGCGTGCCTCTGTTTTTAAAAAAAATGTGGGTCACAGAAGCCTCTTCTTTACAAAACAGCTTGCTGCCATGGCCAACGACTGATATGCGCACACGGTGAGCCACAGTTATCAGCTGCAAACAGGTGGTGCTTTTATTCATGTGTGAGGCACATACAATGTGCAAACACTCCAGAAATAAAACGTGTGTGTTTTTGCAGCACAGCAGCTCTTTGCTGATTATCTATTTCAAACAAGCCGCAGTGACTGAATTATTGCAATCATTTGTATGCTGCGGGGATAAAAATGATTCTGTAACTACTACTCCTCCTCCACCCCCAGCCGCCACCACCAGCCTTCCAAAAT
The DNA here is from genome assembly GCA_023846285.1 of Phrynocephalus versicolor. Lineage (NCBI taxonomy): Eukaryota > Metazoa > Chordata > Lepidosauria > Squamata > Agamidae > Phrynocephalus > Phrynocephalus versicolor. The sequence goes on along the minus strand of JAHTLZ010000268.1, from coordinate 6,457,425 downwards.
ATGACCCTTATAATCGATCACTAGAAATGGGACACAAGAGAGTTCGTTGTCAGACTTGGATGGAAGTGGGCTGTAATTCTTACTAGTCAAGGCAAAAAGCTCTGCTGAAATCAACCTGGCCCAAGCTACTGTGTATCACCATCAAAAAGGGAAAAAAAGCAAAGTGTGTTGTTTATATACCAACCCATAGTGCTTAAAGCAGTCTCTGGGTGGTTTACACTTAATTATGCAGCCTACACATTGCCCCCCTCCCCTGTGAGCTGGGCACTCAACGTACCCACTTCAGAAGGAGAGACGGCTGAGTCAACCTCAAGTTGGCTACCTGAGCCTGTCAGGAGCAAACTCGGTTAGTGAGCAGAGTCTTGACTGAGGTACTGCAGTTTAACCTGCAAGGCTCCACATCAAGCCCCTGCACAGGCCTTGGAATACAAAGGAAACAAGCAGTCACTGAGGAATTCTGAAAAATATATTTGATCATTGTGCATTTAAACCAAAATCTGAAAAAGTTACCCTCTTTTTGTTACCAGAACTTCTGAAATCTCTCAGGTAGAGAGGATTATAAAATGGATTAGGGAATTATGAAATGTTACTTTTCCAAAACTGTGATTTGTATTTTAAGCAAAGCATGTGCTGCTTATATACTGCCCCATAGTGCTTAAAACACTCTCTGGGTAATTTACAATGATGCAGGTTCCACATAGCCTACCCAGCCATCCCTATCAAACTAGGACTCGGGTACTATCAAACTAGGACTTGGGTACTCATTTTACTGACCTCAGAAGAATGGAATGCTGAGTGAACCTTGAGCCGGCTACCTGGGATTGAACCCCAAGACATGAGCACCGTTTTAGCTGCAGTAGTGCCTCCATTTTCTACAATTACTGTAATAGTAGCCGACCTTCTCATATGTCCTCCACAGAGGAAAATCTTTATATGTGTTCATTTCTTTTGTGTCAAATTTTTTTTTTTGGGGGGGACGTGTAAGACAATATGGGAGCTGTTTTATCGATTTTAAGCAAGCTGCCCTGGGAAACCTCTTTTCTGAAGTCTAAAAATGCATTATAAGCAGATACTTTTGTTCTTCAAGAGAGCAACTACAAAGGAATCAGCAACCTGGTCAATATAATACATAAAAGGAGATGAAACATTGTTGTTTGGCATATTAAATCAAAGTTAGAATAGGTCCATTGAAACAGTGAGGATTTGGTAATTCACTCCCTCTGCAAATTCCATTGACTGAGTGATTCTACACTAAAGTAGTACTTGTGACTGTGATAAGAAAGAGGATTTCAACTATTGATTTAAAAACCTGTAGCATATTTTCCTAGGTGAGAATTGGAAAAATGCATCAAGTTGGACAATGTTACAGGTCTTTTCTCCAAAATGACTCCACACCTCCAGCTGTTTCTTTGCAAGTGCAGATACAGAGACAGATACTTCGCACACCCTTCGATTTCAGTGGGTCCCGATAAAATATGCTTTCCACCTCTGGCTCTCAATTTCTTTTTATTTTACACTCAGGGACCGATAGGACTAAGTGTCTTTGCTTTTTGCAACTGTCACAGCCCATTTTATGGATCAGTGAAATAAAACTTAGAGATATGCATGTGCTGTTATCTCACCTGGGGAAGATTGTGATCTTCTGAAGGTCTGGGTTTTCCTCTTCCTCCCGTCATGTGACTTAACATGTGGGATAGCACTTCCCACATACAAAGGGTATTTGTACACAACCCCTAAACTCCGCCGCAAATGGCTGCCAGCTCCGGAGCTTACAATGGTTTCCCCACCAGGTCCGGAGTTTGCAGGAAATTAAGTGCGACCACGCCCACCTAAGTGCATCCCAGTGCACTTTTCATGTACCTGCTTTTGGAGGGTGAAAATCCCCAGATCCAGATGTAATCTGGTGAGTGCCGGGCTCTCCTCGCTTCTGTTTGGTTTTTTTGCCTCCCGCCCCTTTAAGAGAAGGAATCAGGATGATGACGGGGCGGCTTGGACCGGCAGACAGAGGTGAGCTTGCATTCTTTTGTCCCTTTTTTTCTCCCTCCCCTCACGCAGACAGGAGCAAGGAAGTGCGGAGGGGTGGGGACGCAGGAAGAGCAACGAACCCCCAAGATCTCTGGTCCGAATTTAAGTGGCCAGCGGATCTTAGGGGTCATGTGAAAAGGCCCAAAGCTTTTATTTTAAAGCACAGTTCAGCCCCATAGCCTGCAGGTGGCGCTAGCAGTTTAAAAAAGGACCAGCTGGCAGGCGAAAATTAAAACAAAGAGCACCAGATGGAGCTTCCTGGTGCTCCGAGGGTGGAGGGAATTAAAAAATAAATAAAAAACAGCGCCGATCGGCCCCAGGAACAGCCGGTCGGTGCTATGAGAAAAAAAAAAAAGAACAAACCTGGATCATCTGTGTGGTCCCATGACGTCTGCCTCCTTAAAAGGTGGATTTTTTAAGTGAGGCAAAAAATTCCCTACCTCTGTGGTAAGTCTTAGAAACCTCGCTTAAGGGGCCATTACCAGATTTTCTTTTCTTCTTTTTTTCAAAAAGCCTGGTGGGCGTGGGGACAGCATTTTTGGTCACGGCTTATCTACTAATTTAAACTGCATTTAAAGGGACGTGGGAGATATGCATGTCATTGAAAAGGGGGCATGTTCCTTAAGATTTCAGAGGATATTTTGTTTTTCACGCAATCACAAGACTCACGCCTTCCTTTTCATCCTAAGAGTCCACCTTCACAGCAAGCAAAAACTAAATATATGCTCTAAGAAGAACGCCACACTCTCTCACATACGGGATCTCAAAAACTTTGATATTCAGAACTTTGGCACGTTATAACCCAGGTGTTCCTTGTCTAATCCATACCTATGACAGATCCTCTCCCATCATTCAGTTCCAGCTGTTTGGTAGCTGACCTCCAGAATTGGGAGTGGGGTGGCGGACAAGAGAGCTTATTTTTATCTATTCTTTTTTTTCATTTAAAAGTTTTATTAATTTTAAGGGGAAAAGGAAGGGGGAAAACAAATATAAAACACAAAGGGTTAAATTAAATCTATCAAGTCAAAGATCATACATATCAGAATATAGTATCGTATCAGTTAACTAATAAATTGACTACTTTTTGCCATCTTCTTTTGGTGCATATTTTTATCTATTCAGGAAAAGAGTCGTGCAGGTTGAATTTATTTCCGCTTCTGCCTTAACAATTCCTTTCCGCAGATAAACAGCCTTACTGCCAGATGGGTGGTATAGAAATACGTATAATAAATAAATAAATAAATAAAGCATCAGAAAACAGGAAGAACACTGCAGATTCTTACTACTCTCCCTTGGGAAGACATAAAAATGAGATAAAAAAGCAGCAAAGATGGCGGCAAATATGTCTCAAAGGAAGAGGGGGAAAAAACCCTACACCGACTAATGCCTCTCTATAAAGCAATGTTTTAAGAGCTTTTTGAAGGCCAGCAGGCACGGAGCAAGGCGCAGCTCATTAGGAAGGTGGTTCCAAAGCAAGGGGCCAGCCACAGAGAAGGCCCAGTTTCGGGTAGCCGATTTCCTGGCCTCTCTGGGTGTGGCCACCCAAAAGTAAGAGCACCTGTGACATTCTGGTGGGACGGGCCTCAGTTGACTTCTGGGAGATCCGCTCTGCCAGGTATTCGGGTCCCAAGCTGTGGAGGGGTTTGGAAAATCAAAACCAGTATCTTGAACCTTATTTGGGACGCAACGGGCAGCCAATGCAGACAAGCCAGAACTGGGATGGTGCAGTCGTATTTACCAGCACCAACCACCAGTCTAGCTGCTACATTTTGTACCCGCTATAGTCTCCGAATAAGGGTCAAGGGCAGCCCCACGTAGAGACCGTAAATGCCCCTGAATAAATAATATTTCGTATTCATTCACTTTTTACTCAAATTAGGGTTTAAATTGGGACACCAATTCTGTCACAGGACAACTATCTTGCTATTGCAAGAATATTAACCCTCCTAGCATAGAGGATCTACGTTTTTGGAGTGCTTTTGTATCTCGTGCAAATTTAGAGACGAAAAGCTTTTTAAGATACTGTGGACTACCAGAAAGATAAAAAGCCAGCAGGTCTCTGGTCATAATCAAACTGAACTCTGTTTAGAATCAAGAAAATGGCTGAACTCAGGCTATCGTACTTTGAGCATCTTGTAAGAAAACCAGACTCACTGGAAATGACTACCATAGGAGAAGCTGATGGCACATAACAACAAGAAAACAGTTTGGTCTTTGCTGAGCTACGGATGTTTGTAGCATATGGCCTTTGAGCCTGTTTATATGCAACACCTCCCATTCACACTCATGCACACAACGTGACAAAAAGGATGAGACGTATCCTTTTATCCGAGGACAACACAGTCATGGAGCTGAGAAAATTGGCTACAGCTCATGAACGCTTGTTAGTCTTCTGAGTGTCACAAGATTCTTGTTCTGGTATCCATCCATCCCCACCCCCACCCCACTTCCCCTCCAACATACTGACAGAGAGATTTTTCTCTGGTTACCACTTCCTTCTCACCCGATCTGTCCTTCTCAAAACTGAGATCATCATGAATTATACCTTGGCCTTCAGCCAACTTCATCTTCACGAACCATCATTTCAGATTCTTCTTATTTGCATCCCTTAAGGATGCATATACAACATCCTAGTTACCATGGCAACTAGCTTCCTTAATGAAGAAGAATTCCTTCAGCTGTCCTCTACTATGATGATGATGATGATGATGATGGTAAAAGCTGTCAAAAGTAGCAGAAGTAGTTTTCTGAGGTATCTATCAAACCCAGATGAGTCCTTAGATAAAGACTGCATTAACCACATGTGATGTCCATTCAGGTGTGAATAAGAAAGGATTCATTCCAAAGAGGAGTTCTCTAGACTAGAATTACTAATAACATCTACTTGCAACACTCAACAAGCAACATAATAATTTGGAATTAATTTCACTTTGATTGGTTATTTACTTCCTGATGAATTAACCAAAATTTATCCCAACTTTAGGATCCAGGTGGTGGAGTCTCTGTGTGTCCCTCTCTCTCGCACCCCTCAGCCAAAAAGGAAACTAAAGTCCAAACCAGGCAATACATCTATTCAGAAACTATCTCCTATCCTGGAGGCCAAGACAAAAATCCTAGCCAAATGGCCCCAAAGGCGAGGCATTTAAAAACACCCATCCCCAAACTGGTTCATACAAGCTCTGAGCTAACCTTAAGCAATATGCCTGGCAGATCACTGCCATAACAATTTGGACTAGACTTTCAGTCATAATTCTTCTACCATATGAGCCTGGTGGTACAGTGGTTAAACTGCTGTACTGCAGCTATAACTCAGGTAGCCACTTCAAGGTTCACTCAGCCTTCCATCCTTATGAGGTTGGTAAAATGAGTACCCAGCTCACTGGGGGCGGGGTGAGAAAATGTGTAGCCTGCATAAATAAATTGTAAATAGCTCAGAGAGTGCTTTAAGCACTATGGGGTGGTATATAAGCAGAACACTTTGCTTTGCTTTGTATGAGGAAGTGAAAATCGAAAAATTCATGAAACGTGGTGTGGAATGTTTTGATTGTTAGTGATCTAAATAAAGGCATCCCCTCTTCTCCATTTGAATTGTGCCAAGGACCACATGGCTATCTCTGTGTTGCTGAGTCGTCCCCCCCCCAATTACCTTACAACAGCTTTCACCCTCTAAGGAAGCAAGGGTCCAGAGATCATAGACCAGGGGTGCCCAAACTTTTTGTAAGGGGGGCCAGATTTGGTGGCTGAGAATGTGTCAGGGGCCAGTTGCTCCCTGTGCCTGCCCCCCTGCTGCAAGCCCCACCCACTGACCCATAAGCCCCATCCACTGACCCCTTGCAACACCACCTGCAGGAAGGGAGGGAGGGAGGGAGGGAGGGAGGAAGGTGGGGACCAAAGGAAGCACAGGGAGCCGTGGCCACCATAGGGGGATGTGTGGGTGAAGGAGGGGGAGGGAGGGACGGGCCAGCCGTGGGCCACTCAGAATGGCCTGACGGGCCGGATTTGGCCCCCGGGCCGGACTTTGGGCAGGCCTGCCATAGACCCATGACGTTTTGGCCCCTGACCCCAAACCCCCAAATGCCTCCCATATTGAGTCAAAGTTCATAGGGCCCAAAACTACCAAACCCCTTTTGCATACAAAACAGGAAAGGTAACAAAAGGATCTCTTCTCCAAACTGTGAACAAGAATTTAAACATCCAGACTTCTTCACCCAATGAATTCCTGATCCTAAAACAGTACTTTGAAGAGACTGCACGGCAGCTTTGTGACCAAACGATGCCTGTTTGGTTAGGCTGCTTTTACACGACCCCTAAAATCCGAGGCAAAGGGCTCGCAGATGCGGAGCTTAAAATTGTTTTCCCACCAGCTGCGGACTTTAAACAAAAAAAAATACGACCACGCCCACCTAAGCGCGCCCCAGCACACTTTAGAAGTACCTGGTCTCCGGAGGTAAAAAAAATTCCGATGTGGATTGTAAAGCTGTGGATGCCAGGCTCCCCTCGCCTTCTGTTTATTTTTTTGTCCCCGCCGCCCCTTTAAGAGACAGGAATCCGTACGGGGCTGCTCTGGACGGCAGACAGAGGTGAGCGGAGGTTGTTTAATCTCTTTTTGTATTTTGTATATGTTTGTAAACCACCAAGAGTACCTTTTTTGCTAGATGGTTGTGGTATATAAATAAAATAAACAAATAAAATAAATAAATAAATTATGGGTGTTTCAGTGTTGATTTCAGGCACTGTTTCCTAACCTAGTACCCTTCCAATGAGTCTGAATATAGCTCCTGCCATTCGCTCCGTCAGCATAAAATTCCTTATCCAATCTCTCTATCTCCCTTTCTCTTCCCCCCCTCTCTCTCTCACACACACACACAAATACAAACACAGAGGGGGAGGATTCAGAGCTTCTTATTCCCAGATATTCTTGTCTGTCTGTCTTGCCACCTCCAACCTCATCTGGACCTTTGATTTTTAGAGTGTATGCGTGGTGGTGACTGACTCTCCCCATAAGTTGGCCCACAGCCTCGTTTCTCTTAAGAGTTGCTTCCAAAAGCAGCTCCATCAAACTCACTCCAGGTGATGTATTCTGCACCATTTAAGAGTCGAAACCTTTCCTCTCAAGGTTGACTGTGTTTCCTTGGCAACTTGCCTGACCTCCATTACTCAAAGGAGCGGAGATGTGCTGCCAACCTGACTGTTCCATTTAATCAATTCTGCCCTTTTAATAGTTTATAGTTCCAGGGCTTCCCATCTGCACAAACCATCTGCCCAGATGAAGTGGGACATCTTTTAAAAATCTGGCTGCACTTTGATCTACAATTATTTAACTCCTTCAGGAGACACCCTTTAACTAACGATTGCCTAAAAACAAAAGTACCGTAAACACTCCAGGCACCTTCCCTGTTCCTTGTCTCCTTTTCTTTTTTTTGTAAGGAACACAAGTGGTATGCAATAGGGCTTTCAGGACAGCCATAGCAGAGAAAAAAATGGAAGACCACAGGGTGTTGGAGATGTGGATTTGAATGAATAGTGACCAAGTTGAAACAGTTGAACATGTGTTCTTATATTGTTCTTGCTATCGGGATATCCGCATGGAGATTCTATCTCCTATTACAGTGTTGGCGAAGCTATGGCACGTGTGCCAAAGGTGGCACTCGGAGCCCTTTCAGTGGGCACCCAACATCACCCCTTCACAGCCACCTGCATTCAGGTTAAATGGCTGTATTGGCACTTTGCAAAAAAATTAGTGGGTCCTGAATTGCAGTTTGGGCACTCGGTCTCTAAAAGGTTTGCCATCACTGTCCTATTATCTTCAAATTCCCAGGAAGAACAGAGGAATTTTAGGTACAATTGCTACTTTCTGACAATATCCATCATATTACCAGAGAAGTGGCAAAATTCCGTGCGGCAGCAATAGTGGCAAACAGACGTTTGGGTTGCAACCAAGACAGATAATAATACCTCTATAGTATTAACCTGGCCATGGTTTTATCTTATTTTAAGGATACAGACGCAGCTTAGTTGTGTATGTAATTTATGAACCTGTAAGTAACGGTTTATTTATTATTATTTTAACGGAAGACTGTATAATTTTGTACTTATTCCAATTTCGAATTATATGTGTTTATTGTGGACTGTTTGGTGGTTTTGGTTTTTGACCGTAATAAAGCTATTCATTCATTCATTCAGATGGTCCTTCTTTTTGACTCTGGTGCAATTTGGGACCCAGTCTTGGGACAGTCCTGACCATGGAGCATGGCATCAGAGTAGCATGGCCTTTCCTCCTCCTTAAAATAAGGAGTTGTATGAGGCAATGACTTCGTTTCCCCTTCTTTCTGTTCTTCCTGTTGCCCTCCAACTCACTCTCTTCCTAAAAAACCTCCTCTTTTTTCTTTTCAGCCACTCATAGAGTGAGTAAACCTAAGAGAGCGGAGAGTAGCCTCAGTGGATGTTATTGATAGTGCAGGGGTCGAAACAAGACTTCCCAGGTTTTTACCAAAAATCCCAGAACACTGATCAGATGAAGAGCAAATTCTGTACCTTTGACCAATGAGGAACCACTTCTCAAAACAAGAGAACACTACGATTGTGAAACAGAATAGAATAGAATAGAATAGAATCATAGAGTTGGAAGAGACCTCAAGGGCCATCCAGCCCAGCCCCCTGCCATGCAGGAACCCCCACCACAGTACAGTATTTCCGACAGATGGCCATCCAGCCTCTGCTTAAAAACCTCCAAAGAAGGAGACTCCACCACCCTTTGTGGCAGCCTATTATTCCACTGCCAAACAGCTCTAACCGTCATGAAGTTCTTCCGAATGTTCAAATGGGATCTCTTTTCCTGTAGTTTGAAACCATTGCCCCGAGTCCTAGTCTCTGAAGCCACGGAAAACAAACCTGTTCCCTCTTCAAATGAGTCTGCTTCATCCAAATGTAAGGACAAATAAATGATCCAAAACCATGCCCGTGGTGAACTGTGGGTACCACTGACAGTCCACAGAGATGGCAACACTAAAATAGGCACCACAGAGTTTAAAAAGACCCAACCTGTTGTCCTTCCGCAAGAAGGGAAGTATTAACTCTCCACATTAGCATTCTGAAGCTGTTGGGTCTGTAAATGTAGCAAAGAGCCTAAAGGTTGATACTCTTCCAGTGTTTCTGCATCATAAAATAGAAGGGCAAACATCAGACAAATTCCACTGCTCCCTCTCAAAAAGTGTGCCAGCCTCCTATTACAATTTAGCATTTGGGGGGAGAGGAAAGGGCTGTTCCCATGGAGGTGTGGAGATCAATTCTATGGAAACTCCTCATTCAGCGACAGTTAATACTCATGAATCCAAGATGAGGGACTCCCCAACTTGTAGAACATTTCCCAGTCTGCAGAAATGGGAGTCAAGGTGGGAGTGAGTTAATGATGTCATTCAAAAAACCCTTGGCTTTCCAAACGTCAACGAATAGCAACAAATAAGTTGACAGGATTTTGGTCTGGGACACTTTTAGTTGATTTTGTAGTTTGTGGGCAAGCAATATTTTGTAGGAAGAATGATATTCAGACCTAAAAAGGCCTATTACAGTGGACCCTTGTATAACAAACAAATCTGTACAACATAAAAAAATTCCGGAGATAGGGGAAATTTGCTTACCATAATCGCCTACGGGGCGAATCCATGCAACATAAAAATGGGATTACTCTGTTTTCAATGCATTCCTATGGGAAACTTGTATAAAGGAAAATTTGCTTAACATAATTTAGGAACGAATTAATTCCTTTATACAAGGTACCACTGTACTACTGTATCGTGTTGTGGTTCCACTCTGGGCAGGAAAAACAAATAATTTCTGATACCATCTGGTGGCCAACCCAGATATTGCACTTGGAATGTTCTTCCAAAAACTAAAACTAAAACAATACTTTCCTAGCCACTTGAGGCTGGTAAAAAAAACAATTCCTGTTTAAATACCCTTAAAAACACTTTATAATGCCCCTTAAAAGGAATTAGAGAACCTTAACTATAACAGTTACCCAACAACAGCAGGTAACTATGTCATTTATTTATTTATTTATTTATTTATTTATTTATTTATTTATTTATTTATT
>JAHTLZ010000268.1:6388859-6429260 GCA_023846285.1 Phrynocephalus versicolor | reverse complement strand
CCTGAGCACATCCGATCTTGCCTGATTTCAGAAGCTAAGCAGGGTCGGCCCTGGTTAGTACTTGGATGGGAGACCACCAGGGAATACCAGGTGCTGTATGTGCCTGGAGTAGGAACTGGCAAGCCACCCCAGTATTCTGCCAAGAAAACTCCATGGACATGGGGTCACGAAGGGTGGGTCACAAAATGGGTGATGGGAAGGGTTGTATAGGTGGAACTTTCATGCACCCCAGGCCATTGCCCACTTAGCAAGGGTATTCAGGCTATTGTCCACCTAATGGGCCTATTTAAGCCAGGGTGATGTGAAAGCAAGATGAACTATAAATTGGAGGCTTCACCACTAAAATTCCTCTCAGACTGCGGAAGCTGCTTGGATGAGTAGTGAAAACTGTAAACTGCCCACAGACTACTTAAACGTGGTATGGGGCAGTATAGAAGCAGAACACTATGCTTTTCCCAGAAGGGAATGATCTGCTTATTCCATACCTAGAAAACACTGGCAAAAGTAAACAAAACTGACTTTATAGGGCAGTGTCGGAGAACCTATGGCACTGGTGCCAAAGGTGGCACTCAGAGCCCTTTCTGTGGGCACCTGACATCACCCCTTCACAGCCACCCGTATTCAGGTTAAACAGCTGTATTAGCACTTTGCAAAATAAACTACAGTATATTAGTGGGTTTTGAATCACAGTGTGGGCACTCAGTCTCTAAAAGGTTCGCCATCACTGTTATAGGGGATGGCTTTGGGGACTCTCCCACTTTACCACTGGCAAAGGACGATGGTATTTGGAGTCCAAAGAAGAGCGGGGGTGGGCAGTTTACTTTCTTGGATTACAATTCCCCCCCACACACACACCTCTTCCGGCAGCTCGCTCGAGGGACTCTGGAAGTCCAAGTCCCAAAAGCAACTGTTGTCCCCTTAGGGACAGGGTTGCAATTGGGCACCAGTGGGGTCCATGGAGGCGAGTGTGTAAGTGTATGTGGGACCCTGTGCAGATCCCTCCCGCCCGCCCCCCCGAAGGGCCCCCCGAAATGCAACATGTGGGGGGTGGGGAGGTTGCATTGCATCATTCCACCATCCTTCCCCCCACCCACACCCACACCCACTTCTCCCCCGATATGGGGCGCGGAAAGCGCGACCTTACTAGAAGATGGTGTGGAAGCGCTGCTGGCGCCACAGCGAGGCGAAGTCCTCGAAGCGGACGCTCTGGCTCTCCTGGAAGCGCTGCAGGAGCCCCTCGCAGTCGGTCCGCAGCCCCGGCCACCCGCTCATGGCGCGCCCACTTGCAAGCTGCTGCTGCAGCAGCTCCGGCGCCGCGCTCCTTCTCCTGGGCCCGGGAACTCCGGGACCCCCCCCTGCGCGTGCGCAAGAGAGAGGCGCGTCACGTGGCCCGCTTCACCCTCCCCGGGACCGTCGCCGAAGGAGCGTTTTTTTCCCTTTGGAGGCGGGGCGAAGGGAATAAATAAGATGGCCGGCTGGAGTCAATGAGCAGCGAGGTGTCGCTGCTTGCTCCGCCCCCCACACTTCTTGCCCCGCCTTTGGACCAAGTCTTTTAAAGGCCGGCCTGGGAGATAAATACGTAACCAGTCCGTTGCTTTTGGGCTGTAATGTAGTGAAAAAAAGAACGAGGCCCGGGGAATTCAGGTTCTACTGCCTTATTGGGTGACTCTCTCTCTCTTTCTCCCTGGCTTACCTCGCAGGGTTGTTGTGAAGATCAAGTGGGTGGGAGCCGCGTACCCCGTTTTCTGCACCTGCAGAATTGAACCACATAAAGAAACTGGTTTTCATTTATTTATTTATTTATTTTGAATATTTTTACCCCACCATCTTTCTCCTTGGAAAAGTTTCATCTCTTCCCGTTCCCGGTCGCGTCCCTATCCGGTATTTTACAACAGTCTTGGATAGGCAAAAGCAACATGAAAATAAAAGAATTAAGACGACAAAAACCGTCTCACCTTCAAGTCTGTGATTATTGTTTCGCGGATCGGTCCATTTCTTCAGACGTAAGAGAAAGCGATAAAGGACGGCAAATATTCTATAGACGGCATCCAAATCGAAACACAGCGATCGCGGTGGGGGTTTGGATATTATATAATGTTTACTCGGCAGTCAGGCGAGTCCCCGCAGGTAAACTAGGGATCGGATTTTAGTCTTGCTGTATATATACACTGGCCGGAAATCCAATTCTGTTTTGTTTTTTACGAGTGAGGTTGGAAATAAAGGGGATCTTGTTAATTTATTTGCAAACGTATCCAAAGGAATTTTCCACCGCTAGTTTTTTAGTCATTCTGGCTTTTTCCTTTCTCGCCATTAAAGTTAGTAGACGGAGAAACAATTTCTAGCGGACCACACTACGAAGTGGGACAAATGCTAAGAAAAAGAGACGGAGGAAAAAAAAATTCTTACCGTGGGATTGTTCATTCGTTAAGTGAGAGAAAAACAAGATGTTTTCTTCCAAAAGACCGTGCGCTACGGAAGGATTACTTGCACTTTCTGCGGAGAATGAGAAAGCGGGACGCCTCAAACCCAAAATTTATCCTCTTGGGTTCAGGTTTTATAATTTCACAAACAGTATGGAAATATATGAGGGTGAGTCGTTTGATTCGTCACAGCCTGAATAGCATCTCAAAAATATTACCACTTATTCACTATGAATTTTGAAAAGTTGCTAGCTGTCCTTCATCCTTACCTACATCAGAAGGGTGTGACAATATACAGTAGATAATAAAGTTAAATGTAATAAAATAATTGAGGTATTTTTAAATAGGGATACTCAGGTCCCGAGATCTCAGGTTTTTCGCTTTGTGTTCTGCGAATATCTTTTTCCACGGTATGCTAAAACCTAACAAAGAAACTCCAGGCATACTATTTTTATCGACGAGTCTCCTGAAATCCCTATGAAACCAATTCTGCATCAAAGGTATTTTTAGGTGGTTGCTGTTCCTGTGTTGGAAACACCGTCTACAATGGAGATTTGCGTGGGGAGGGGGTGGAATCAGAGAGCGGTCCAAAGCTTATTCATTTCCATAAAGTATCTGTTTTGGTATCTTCATGCTGCCTTCAGCACCAGAGTGAGGGCTGTCCTCTGCTATAGGTCCTGTGGGCTCAAAAGTCTTAGGAAGTGGGACTTGCTTCAAAGATTGGGGGGGGGGGGAGTCCAGGCAGGAACAGATTGAAACAAGTGTCATCTGCATTTGTTAATGTAGATCAAAACTGGAGCTATCCAGACGCTTGGATTCGTGGTTTTTTTTGGGGGGGGGGAGCTTATGGGATTTGTAGTCCAACACCACCTTGGGGAATGGCTTTGTTTACAAAACCCATTAACCCCACCAGTTAGGGTAGGAACAAGATAAGAGAGACATCACTTTGGGGCGATTTTGAGACTGAACCCTGCTGTTCCAACTTTTATTGGAAATCAAAGCCGTTGGGTGCCAGAATCCTCACACATCCAGGGCAATGCAATGAACACCCCATATTTTCAGGTAAGCCTTCATAAAGCTAACCTGTCATCAGCATTTGTTTTCCTCTGACCCAGAAGGTTGGAGGTAGTCATTTTTCTAGATTACAGTACTTTCTGATCATCCTACTCCCCACGGATGTGCACCTGTACCCTTCCACCCTGCTGTCATTTGACTCCAATTCCTATCAGGTTTAGCCAGCATGGATGATAGAAGCTGTTATCCAAGCGCATCAGGACACACCCTCTATCCTCAACCCTGGTCCAACACTGACATCTCCTTGCTTGAGATCCACCAGCTCATCTCCAAGGCTGGAAAACAAAATTACCCCAGAGTTTCCATGGCAGCAAACAAATGTTGGTGTGGGACCGGAGAGTTGAGCCATGGCAAGGACACTTCGTTTCTTGTGAGATCTAAACATTCCACTGTTTATCCAAGCAGCTTCTTCATTCTGAAATGTGCTGTACTTCTTTTCTTCTGAGATCAAAATGTTTCACTGCTCATCCAAGCAGCTTCTTCAGCCTGAAATGACCTCAGACTGACAAAGCGGCTTGGATGAGCAATGAAACGTTTCAATCTCACAAGAAAAAAAGCCCAAATTGCCACGACTCATCTTTCGAATAACCTCACCTGGATGACAGAGAATCTTCACCGACATTGATGTGGGACCTGTGCAAACCTGTACTGTATTAAACAAAACAAAAAACCCAACACACTTTCCCCCAGGGTGGTGAAGGCCATCACAACAGGTGCACTCCTTTTCTCAAAGCTGGCAGAGTTGAAAACTCCAGAAAAGATTTTCTGTTTGATTCTCCTTGAAGCCATCTTCCCTATCTGCCAGTGTCTGGAGGTGTTCTATCCTAGGCTGCTGTGGTTGGGAATGAGAGGTGATGTCATCAACAACACCTAGGGGAACATTATAAGAACATAAGAAAAGCCCATCTAGTCCAGCTTCCTGTATCTCACTGTGGCCCCACCAAATGTGTCTGGGAGCGCACGAGACTAGGTATCTGTCTCCTGCTACCACTCCCCTGCATCTAGCCCTTGAAGTACCCCGGTTTTAAGCCTGGAAATGACACATCTCCATCATGGTTTGTAACCTTTGAGGGACTGTGGGGAATATGACTGAGACGTACAAAATAATGCAGGGCATGATTAAACTGGATAGAGGGACGCTCTTCTCCCTCTCACAAAATACCAGAACTAGGGGACATCCACTCAAATTGAGGGCTGAAAGAGTAAGAACAGACAAAAGAAAATATTTTTTTTCACCCAGTGCGTTGTTAGCTCGTGGAACTCCCTGCCACAGGATGTGGTGATGGCATCTGGCCTGGATGCCTTCAAAAGGGGATTGGACAGATTCCTGGAGGAAAAGTCCATTACAGGTTACAAACCATGATGGAGATGTGTCATCTCCAGGTTTAAAACCAGGATACTCAAGGACCAGAGGCAGGAGAGACAGAGATCTAATCTCATGCACTCCAGACGCATCTGGTGGGACCACTGTGAGATACAGAAAGCTGGACTAGATGGGCCTTTGGACTGATCCAGCATGGCTCTTCTTATGTTCTTATATTCTTATGTAATTTTCCTCCAGGAATCTGTCCAATCCCCTTTTGAAGGCATCCAGGCCAGATGCCATCACCACCTCCTGTGACAGAATGTGCAGGTCATGCCATCCCAGGCTGTGTGCTAAATACCAATGGACGGGCCCTCCTGCCTTCCTGAAGGGCTTGGACTGCAACTCCCATCAGGGGCTGATGGGAGTTGTAATCCAAGCGAGTTAAGAGGGGCCCAGCCATAGTAGGGTAGCTCAGTTCCTACATTCAGCCGGCCTCGTCAAACACAGGCGGCGTTGCGACATGCGTGCGTGCGGAGAGCGGAGAACGCCACTCATGTTCCGTGACCGGGAGCAAATCCCGAGCAAATCCCGCGGAGGGGGGCCGCCCCATCCCATGCAGCCAAGCTCCAACATGCGAAGGGACACGTAGGAGTTCCGCGGGGCACGGCGGCCTCTTCCTCCGCCCGGCGGAGAGGAAGGGGCAGCGGGAGGACAGACTCCCGTGGCGCCGTCTCGGGTGCAGAACCGCACGTATGGTGGGCGTGTCCCGGCCGCGCGGATTGGCTGCGGCGCGCCCGAGACGTTCTACTCATTTGCATCGCCCTCCTGCATCCCCGCAGAAGCATCCCTTCAGACCCCAAACCGAACGAAGCCGCGACCTGAGATGCGGGAGGGGACACACGCTCAGAAAGAGGGCAGGAGCGCAAGTCACCTCAAAGGGGAATCGATCCCGCGCCTCTCAAGACAGAACTCTCTCCTCTCTCCCTAAAGGGTAAGCATTCACCCCGGAGTATCGGAGGCCGGAAACGATTCGCTTTTTAGAATCGCAGGGACGCCTGAAAGCTTGCAGATTCTTTAGAGTTGCGGAGAAGAACTATGAGTAGATAGAACTGATGGCTTTAAGGAGAAATCGGGCGGATTCCTGGTCTCTCACTGACTGTTCAGCTGAGTCCAGGACGGTTACCTTTTCAGACTACAACGGGTAGAATTCTAGCAGGTGTAGCGGGCAGCTAAGGGAGAGGACAGGTAATAGTTTCCAGACTCTGCTATTTCTTTTAATGGCTCAACAGTCTCTGTATGGAGGCTGATCTATTAGTTTATGATAGGAAAATACAAGAAAGCTGTTCCTCTCTTGTGAGTTTTTTGAAATAATTTGGTCAGTACATTTATATGCTACTGTTTCTAAAATGTTGTCTTGAAGTTGTGTTCTAAGTTAGACTACTCCCAACTGCAAGGAAGATAGTAAGCTATATGGAACTGTTTAAGCAGGGCAAGATCTTCTGCCATGATTGGTCTGCCTCCCACACACTGGCTCAGTATGTTCCAGGATCCCACCAAGTTAGGGAATCCATGTCTTCAGCTCCTGTGGGTGTCATTGAGACCACCAACATAGGTCTTTCCAGCAGTGCCAGCATAAAGCCAGCTAGACAGTGGTGTTCTCTGTCATGCACCGATGAACAGGTTTTAAAAGCAGAGAAGCCCTGTTCTTTTGGCACCAGAACACCCTTATTTATGTAGCTTCACCAAAGACCATTTTGTTCCTTTTTGTTAAGATAGATAACTGAAAGATGAACATTCTTCTCACCTGTAGACTGGTGGGAAGAATGTTAAATCAGAACTGCCACCTACAATGTGGCTTGTAGGATTAGGGTTCTGCCGCTAATGACTTGCCATCAAAACAGTCTGACTTACAGAATGGCAACCCTTTCCAGGGTTTCCTAGGGAAAGAGTATTCCAATGTGGTCTGCCATTCCCTTCTTCAGGGGGCCCTTCTTGGACTGTGCAGTTTGCCCAAGGCCATAGAAGCTGGTTCTTCTTGCAGGAGGCACAGCACAGAATCATATTACCAATGGTGGGCTCAACAGTCAAGCACCCAATTCACAGAACCATTCTGTCAGCAGAGAAATAAGCTAACTGCATTCTAAATACAAGGGTCAGAACTAAGAAATGCTGTAGGTCTCTTTTTTTTCACTTGCCTTGATTCATATAAACTTTTCTATTAGGTAAATGATCTGTAGATTTTGGGGACAGGGGAATAATGAGAAGGGGGAAGGAGACAGCTGGTTGAAACAAACAGACCTGAGTTGTCACAACATTGGCATCCCAATTTCTGCCTTCTTGAGTTAACAGGGATGGGGAATAACCTTTTATATGGTATTAAACCATTTCAAATAAAGCAAAGCAAAGCAAAGTGTTCTGCTTATATACTGCCCCATACCACTTCAAGTAGTTTCTGGGCAGTTTACCATTTAATTACAGTATGCAGGCTACACAATGCCCTCACAGCAAGCTGGGTACTCATTTTACCGACCTCGGAAGGATGGCAAGCTGAGTCAACGATGAGCCACAGGTCGTGAGCAGAGTTTTAGCTGCAGTACAGACGTTTAACCACTGTGCCCCGGGCTCTTGTACATTTTAAAATCTGCCTAAAATAAGATGTACATTTTAAAATCTGCCTAAAAATTATTTAGCTTTTGTTTTCAAGGTAATGTTCATATATAAAGAATTTGTTGAAACCAGTCAATTTTTTAGAAAATATAGAATACCTAATGCAAGCAAGTGATCATAAACTGTGCATCTATTTGCCAATGTGCAGTAGTTGAATAACACCCCCCCACACTTAAAACAAATGATATATGTTGCCACAGAAGGAACATAGGAGCCTCCCAAAATGAAAAGCATTGTGAGTACCCTCAGCCATCCCTGGGCAACAGTACGTAGCCAGTCAATCCTTTACTTGAAGCCTTGCACTGTATCCTTGCTGATGAGCCAAACGATCCAATGGTCCTTTTAGGGACCACAAATGAAAATCTCTACAGTATAAATATAGAAGTACAGTGGTACCTTGTATAAAGGAATTAATTCGTTCCAAATGGAATTATGTCAAGCAAATTTTCCTTTATACAAATTTTCCATAGGAATGCATGGAAAACAGAGTAATCCATAAACGCAACCATTTTTATGTTGTACGGATTTGCCCCATAGACAATTCTGTTAAGCAAATTTCCCCTCTCTCTGGAATTTTTATGTTGTACAGATTTTATGTTATACAAACCGTTTGTTATACAAAGGTCCACTGCATTCTCTTCATCTAAACAGGCACTCCTATTTAAATAGTCTAATTTATCTTACTTTTGTAAAATGTTATCTGCATTTCATATATATCCATAGTTCTAAATCATACATTGCTCTGATATGAAGAGATGTGCTGTCACATCCATTCCGAGTTATGGTCAATTCTTAATAGTTTTCAAGGTACAGTATATGAAATGTTTAGTGGTGGTTTACTATTGTCAATCTTTAGTGATTTTGCATGGCCAAGTGGTTATTTGAATACAGACCTCGTCGGTCTTTCTTTCTCTTATTTGTCCTTCACAGGCTGCTGTACTTTCTAGTATTATTTAGATGCATATTCCACATCCAGTAGAGAGCGCAAAATGAGGTTATCTGGAAACTGAGTCATGGCAAGTGGACTTTAGTTGGAGAGATCGAAAAACGGTTCGCTGCTCATCCAAGCAGCTTCGTCAGTCTGGACTGCATTATTGAAGACTGGCAAAGCTGCTTGAATGAGCAGCAAAATGTTCATAGAATCATAGCTATGGAAGAGACCTCAAGGGCCATCCAGTCCAATCCCCTGCCGTGCAGGAATCCCCCATCAAAGTAACCCCTTTTCTTTCGATCTCTCAAGAGAAGAAGTCCAGTTGCCATGACTCAACTTTCAGATAACCTACCCTAGATGATGGAGAATCTTCACAGACACAAAATGAGGTACTTCACACAAGTGGAGGATCAATATTTGGGGGTGGGGGAGGAATATTTTTCTCAAAACCAAACAGAAAATATGTTTGCATGTGTTTGTGTAGCGCCAGACCTGAACAGAATGCTATGTTTATCTTATTTTTCTATTTGGGAAAAAAATTGGAATGATTGTGCAACACGCTAAGTGTGCAAGACTGAACATTGCCTGCGTGTTTACACGGATTATATGTATTATTTGAACTAAACAACACTAGTTATGCAGTACGTGACCTCAAGCAACGTGGATACAGCCCACAAGTTATCACCACCAACATGTGCTGCCACTTACAAAGCAGATTCCTACTCAGCAACAGTACTGTGAGGCATGTCCCAACAGCAGCAATTTGTCTGTCAGTCTCAACTGCACTCAGCATGCCCAAATTCAGCAATGGATGCCTGCTATGCAGGACTGCATCCACCCCTTCTGTGAAAAATCATGCACTTCCTCATGCACTACTCCAAATTGTAGCTAAAATGAGAGAAGTCTCTAGTGGCTTGCCATTTTTGTTTTGTTTTTATTCCTTGATTCACCCATGGTTTACAAGCCATAGTACAGGAACTGGTACATTAGATTTAGTTAAACTTTGGGTTACTTAAGATCCTAAAATTCTTTCAGACTTTTCCAGAATGTAATAAGACTGTATAGATGTAACTGTCACAGATTCTACTAGAATAGGCTGAGAGACAAATCTGCTCTGCTTCAGATTCATTTACATTGGTGCTTCCTACCTTGGTCTAGAACAGGGATTAATGCAGAACACTGTTCCCAAACTGTGGGGATTTGTACCACCTTGGCATGAGCAAGACTGTAATGCTGGTTTTTAATTTTACACTCCAAAGAAGCTTTTTAAATCAAAACAAACAACTGATCAATCAAAACAAACAACAAATAACTAAATATTTTGGGGGCTGAGATTATATAGCACTGTTGAGTGCTACACAGCCACCTCTGGTCAGGGAAGTAAATATATCCTGTTTGTGCATTTTTTTTCTTAGCGAAGCAGTCACTGTAACACAGAGAAATGGAAGGCAAAGAAACCCTGAAGGCAGCATCAAAAAGTATAGGTGAGTGATGAATACCTTGTTTGTAACCTTGCATACATGTAAGTCCATCAAAATTGTTCACATTTTGGGGAAACACAGGTATCTAACACACCGCCCCTAAATAGTCTGCACAAGCCTTGTTTATCCCATAGCTTTTTATTTGGAAATACTGTTTGTTATATTAACACTGTTTTTGGCAGTTAATTCAGAGGTAGATTTCCACTTGCATAACCTCACTCTCATCTGTTCAAAGTATTCACATAAGGCTTCATCTGAAATTCAGTCTTAGCTTTATGTCACACACAGTCTCTGTCTCTGTGATCTACATACACTTGTTCCCTGCATACAGGTGTTGTACACATTAGGACTTATATTTATCCATGTCTGGTAGGGCTTGTTTACTGTTCTGCTGACATAATGCATCTATTGTCAAAAGTGATGTTTATATAGGTATTAATACAATTCATTCCAATTCACACTTGATTACCCGAGTAGGTAATTTGAAATTAGAACCTACTAATGTATGTGTTTTGCAGTTTATTGGGAAATGATTTGTTGTTTACGACAAAAAACAACCTCCACACATGTCCATGCCTGTATATTATGGGGTTTATAGCAAAACCAACCAATACACTATATTCTAGAGTCTGGAATCCCTACTGATTTCCTTCTCAATGACTTCCTCAAGGCACAAAAGGTTTTATTCATGCTGATGATCTCACACTTGCTGCTCAATCAGCTTTCTGATCTCTTATGAATTAGAACATGGTTATTAAGATAGAAACCAGCTTAAATCTAACCCTACTAATATTCATAGGTGTGCCTTTCATCTCAGTAATAAAGAGGCGTTTTGGCAAATTCAGGTTCAACAGGAAGAGCTTCCAAGGAGATCATTGCTTTGTCCTGCCAATACCTAGGTCAGTGTTGGCGAACCTATGGCACGGGTGCCAAAGGTGGCACTCGGAGCCCTTTCTGTGGGCACCTGATATCGCCCCTTCACAGCCACCTGTAGTCAGGTTAAATTACTGTATTGGCACTTTGTGAAAAAGTAGTAGGTTTTGAATCGCAGTTTGGGCACTCGGTCTCTAAAAGGTTCGCCATTACTGACCTAGGTGTTATCTGGATCATACACTGACACCAAAACACAAAGCAGAAGGTCTGTGCAAAGAACAGTACTATTTGAAAGCTATCAGGAACTAGTTAATGCACACAGCTAGAAAGAATAAGTGCTACAGCCTTGGCCATATGCTACTCCATAGGCCAATACACCACCCCAGTGTGGTTCATCCCATATAAAACAGGTCAACATTGCATTTAATGGGCAAGCTCCTGTTGCTCTTTGTGTGGCATAAATTGGCTTGGGAATAGAAAAGTTTTCCATCCACTTCCTTTTAGGTTGCAGGGCTCCTTGGGGCTCCTCCTGGGAAGACTTAGGAAACCTCAGGATGGAGAGTGAGGGAGTCTTAAATAGTAAAAAAAATGCCTCTAGAGGTCCTGATTCTACCAGCATCATTTTTATTGTTAAATAAGCAATACACACACACACACACACACACTCCTCCCTCACATCCCAAGGCTCCCAAAAGCCCAGGGAACTCCAAAACACGATAGAATATAAGGAGCTTTTAATTACTTTAAATTAAATGTTTTTGGTGCCTGATCAGAGTTATGCTGGTGCACAATTACATAACAGTATTTTTCTCTATAAAAGCTCTAAAATAATTAACAGGATCCCTTAAGCCAAGCCCTATTGATAAAATCTCTAACCTAGCAAACATGATCTATGGAGAGAGGTAGACGTCAATAACGAAAGACTCAAGGCATCTACATCAAATGTGCCTCCATCCTTTGGCTGTTCCCTGTCCCTTCCCAGGTTAAAAATCAAGGAAACATTTTTTCTTAAGACATCTGTGATTCCTGAAGAAATAGAAGAGAATGCCAGGATTACAAAGTGGAAAGAAAGAACTACTCAACTCGTAGAATGTCCTCGAGAAACTCTAGCCCTCAGATATGTAGAGACCAAGTTACATGGAAGTCACCGTACAGGCTACAGACTGGAGTTGGCAGAGACCAGGGAAACCTAAGAATACTGGGCTTTTGCACAAACACTGTTCTTTGTAATGCATAAAGGAACAGGCAAAGCCACACCTATGCCAATGTCCTCTATGGCTGCCAACATGCACTATGGAAGATTCAATGCCAGTTGCCCCAGATATTTTTGAAGACACTTGTTAGAGGAAGTGTAGCGCCTACAGATAGAGGCCTGTTATATTTTCAGTCAGCAGTCCTCTATGATTCAGCCTGTGTTCCCCGAGACATTTGACTGAAATTCTGAGCTCAGTGGAGCTTACCTCTGAGCTTCCAATAATGTGGTATCAGGAATTCTTCAGATTTCCCAGGACAAGCAGGAATATGTTAGGACCATGTATCACATAACTCTATACCACTGCTCAATATGCATCCAGC
This sequence comes from Phrynocephalus versicolor, assembly GCA_023846285.1. Lineage (NCBI taxonomy): Eukaryota > Metazoa > Chordata > Lepidosauria > Squamata > Agamidae > Phrynocephalus > Phrynocephalus versicolor. The sequence continues at coordinate 6,416,933 of JAHTLZ010000268.1, read as the reverse complement.
AGCTTTATGGTAGCACCCAATATTTCACTTGCAAGTATCAGTCAACCATATGACTACTTTTGACAAAAATCACTGTCCAGACTGGACATTCACTATCATCTGTAGATATATAGCGCTTTGTTACAGGCCTGGTCCACGTATATTTTATTGATGTAATAAAACAATACAGTTAGTGTTAGATCCAACCACAAAATGGAAAGAAGGGGAGAATTATTATACAGCACATAGAAGAAAAATAAGATGCTTTGTGACATATTTCCTAAATAAAAAAAGAGTCCTAAAATACATTCAGCATTACTGAAATCTATGGTTAACGAAACAAAATGAAACATATGAATATTAATAGCAACAAGGTGCATAAAATCCAAAACATCAAATATTACTAAGCAACTCAGTGGTGGAACTAGGTAATTCTGCTAACAAGGCAGGATGTTTCATGGTTTGCTTGAAATATCGCCTCTATCAAGCAGGGAAATTGGAACATTTAGAGTCAATTATTAGGTACACAACATCAGCATGAACTTTCACGGCTAAAGGCGGAAGGGGGGAATCTCTCCGAGTGGGCAAAGCAACTTAAACATCAAAAAAACTTCATTTCTTTTTAATAAAAGAAAATTTACCCACATAAATAACGCAAGAGCCCTCCTAAATTAACCCAAGGCTCTATCTAGTCCAGCCAGAAGCTTCTAGGAAGCCTGTAAGCATGTTAGGAAGGCAGTAACCATTTCTTCCAGCTGTTCTGTCCCACTCTAAATAACAGTGTACTACTATGCTGCCTCCAAACATGGAGGATCAATCTGGCTACCTCCATGCCTATTCATTCTCAAAGCTGTATAAGACAGCCACCGTTGTGGCTGTGAATGAGCGTTGTGTGAAAAACTGCCTCTGGCCGGTCCTGTAAATCAACTTATTGGATGAGCTTGAGTTCTTGTACTGCAAAATGGAGACCCTTGTCTTTACATTCTCCGTAACTATAAATAATTTTAAACACCCCCCACCCCCGCGAACACTCGCCCCCTTAAACTTAAAACGCTCCAAACGTTGCTAGCCTCTCAAGAGCCAAGCTTACATTTCCCCCTTGACCTGACTTGGGACGTCGACACAGCATGTAGTACAAGGTGACCAAAGAAAATTCTACATGATTTCATAGGCAATAAACGTAAAGAAGAGGAAAACAAAATAAACGTTGCCCATAAAACTAGCTTTATAAATGCAAAACCTATTGCATGAGGAACTGCTGGCATTTTGTTATTTTATTTTCTTAAGAAAATAGATTGTGCGATTGTGGCTACAAATGCACCTGCTGCGAAGCCATGTTTCTCCTTTAAAAAAAAAAGTAAAGTAAAAAAAGTTCTGAACGTCACAGAGCAACAGAGCACTGCCTCCTGAGGTCGGAGGCTTAAACAGTTTCACTGTGGTGACATATAGTTTTGATAGAAATTTTCTCAGTGACAAAACTCATTGTCAAAATAAAAAATAAATACTTCTCTTTTTTTTTAAAAAAAAAGGTGCCTACTTCAAAGCTGCCATTGCAAGCGTGTTCTAAATGTACTGGACTTTGTTTATGTACCAAAAATGCACCATTAGCTGAGTTACTGTTGTTAAAAAGAGAGAGAGAGAAAAAAAACACCCCTAACTTTCTCTACGCAGACTGTCCAAAGTAGAAAGGGGATCAGAACCAAACTAACTGAATTAGTGCAGTATTTTGTAGCCAGGCTTCTAAAATCAGATATAGAAAATATAAATAGACTGCTTTTAGGTGGTGAGTCACCAGTGTCCAAAAAAACCAGAACAACTGTGAAAGGGTCGGGGGAAGAAGCTCAGTTGACTTGATCCAGGGCCTTCAGCAACTCTTCCCCTTGTAATAGGTTTCGGTTGTCTTGTATGGGAGCGTTCACTTCACAATCGTAGCTGGTAAGTTGTGGGAGTCCCTTCTTGTCCATCGACTGCCCTAGAAGTTTACTTGCTATATCTAAAAGGAAAGATAGAATTTGTGTTACTTATAAAATATAAGTAGGTACGTGGATATTCCTGAGTACTATAGTAAATGAGAACAACAGTTACACCAAATATTTGAAACATTTAACTAGTGGTGCCTAATGTACAGGAAGTCTAGAAGTTGAGTTATGAAAACTGGACTTCTTCTTTTCTTTTCTTTTGTGAAATCAAAACATTTCACTACTCGTCCAAGTAGCTTCATCAGTCTGAGAGACGTCGGTGGAAAGCCTCCAATTTTTGGTTACCTTGGATTCATACTGCCCTGGTTTGAAAAGGTTTGTTAGGTGGACAATATAATGAACCTATTCAGACTAGGGTGTTGCCAAAACCCCTATCAGGCTTACTTGTGTTAATCATAGCTTGTTTAACTTGTGTACTGTCCATTCAACAGTCAAGGCCACTCTTGGTGGTTAAGAACTGCTGCTTCGTTCTAGTCTCAGATAAAAGGAATACTTCTCATCACCAACTTTTCTCGTCCAGCACCTTTTTGATTACCCCTGTACACATAAAACTAACACTCTCTCCATAGCTGTCCTACCAATATTGGCTTGTTACATTAAGCCGTTACTTCCTTTGCTTTTCTTTATAATTTCTCCAGAATTTTATGGTGAACATAAAAATTACACTATTTTCTTCATCAAGGGATACGTATACTTTGTTCCACCTCCCAAGACGCCTCCAAGCACAAGCTTTACAGTAGGACACCCGTATCCACTGATTCATTATCCACTGATTAAGTTATCCACTGTTGCAAAGGAAAAAAATAAATAATTCAGCAGCCGCAAAGCAAGCTACTGTCATAGCAGCCGTAAAGCAAGCTAATGTTGCAAAACAGCAGCTGTAAATCAAGTTACAGTCACCCCCCGCCATTTCGCAGTTCAGGTACCGCGATCCCACTATATCGCGGGATCGCAGTACCTGCACTGCTGGGGGCGGCGGGGGGCGATTGGGTCGCTCCGGGCCACCGCCCCCTCCAGAAGCCTCGGAGTTGTGCAGGGGGGCAGCGGGGAGCGATCGGATCACTTCCTGCAGCCGCCTCGGGCCCCTCCGAAAAGGCTTGGAGCCGCGCGGGGAGTGGGTGGCGGGGAGTGATGCAATTGCCCCGCTGCCGCCCCCTGCATGGCTCCGAGGCTTCTGGAGGGGCGGGGGACGATCGGGTCGCTCTGCGCCGCCCCCCGGACCCCTCCGAGAAGTCTCGGGACCATGCGGGGGGTGGGTGCAATCTCCATTGAAATGCATTGTCAATGGATTTCAATGGAGAAATTTTCCCCATTGGAAAGCATTGAGCCAATGTTTTCCAATGGGGAAAAGTTTCTCCATTGAAATGCACTGGCAATGCATTTGAATGGAGACGGACCCGGACAAGAAGTCTTGGGTGGCGCAGGCAGATGGCAGCGGGAGGTCAGATCCCCCTGCCGCCCCCGGCGCGCGCCGCCCCAAGACTTCTGCAATCGCCCCCACCGCCCCCCACCCCGCTTCCGCATATCGCAGATTTTCATGGATCACGGGTGGGTTGGGTTGGTGGGGGGGGTTACTGTACTATCACAAACAGACGTTCTAGGGACATTTTGGCGTTCTCTCTTATCCACAATTTCCGTTATCCACAGGAAGGCTGGGAACCAATCCCCAGCAGATACTGGGGGCCTATTGTATTCCTAAAATAACAGATCCTAAAATTCCCCATTCACATCAACACAAGGATGGATATGCATTGGCAGAACAGGTTTGAATAACATTTCAATGAGCCAAAGTAAACAAGGAGTGTCTTATTGGCCTTATTTTAGGGGCATTGCTGGATTAACAGTAAGGCGGGTCAAAACATACATCAATACTGACCTGATGGCAACAAAATAACGGTCTTCTCCGCCATCTCATTCTGCCCACTGGACTTGCATCCTTTTACACGTTTCCAAGCTAGTGATACGTTTGTTCCGGGAGTACCTGACTGGGACAATAACGTGCCCTTAAAAACAACAACAAAATCACATAGGAAAGTTAATTTACTGTAGTCACAGACATCTCTCACAAATATGGCAATGAAAAGACACAACCTGCTGTGGGTAAATTGCTCTCATTCAAAAAGCAAGTGTTTTGAACAGAAGAGAATGCTCGACAGCTGGAAAACATCCCCTTCACAAACAAAACTGTAATTGAATGAGGTTGTGCAAGAGCAAATCCAATTTATCTTGATAAAATGTAGTAGAAGAAGAGTAGAGTAGAACATGGACCACTGGGCTGTTGGGCAATTTCTCACACAGCACTTTCCAACTGTAAATGATTATTACTTTGACAAACCACAGAATGACATTTCAGCCTGATCCTTGGGAGTTGTTTATCTGAGCCTCAGACAGCTCCCCTATGCAGAAAGAGAACCATGCAGAAAATGCATACATAATCGCCGGGAGGGAGATGGGTGATCTGGTTGATGAGAACAGAGAAAAGTTTCTCCCATCCCCCTTTCATAATACTACAACACTTGAAGTCATCCACCAAAACTGAATGGTAGGACATTTGGGACAGAGAAAAGTAAGTATTTCATGCAGGACTGATTGAAACAATGAGCTTTGTTTGTACTAGATGGTGGAACGGCTGCCACGTTCAATGGTTTCAAAAGAAGATAAGACAAAATCATTGGTGGCTATTGGTCACAGCGGAAAATGTGTATGACATTAGTTTCTGAGGCAGTCTGTCCCAGAGCATCACCCGATGCAGACCAGTGAGCAGCGCTGCTTCTCGAGCTGACTAATGTAATGTCAACAGCAGACAATTCTAGCAATTTAAACCCATTTGAACTGCCCCATTTCCATCCTACTTAATTCTGGCATTTGTAGTTTGGTGAGGTTTAGTTCAGGGCACCTCTATTAGCGCAGTGTTTTTCAACCACTGTTCCGCGGCACACTAGTGTGCCGCGAAATGTTGCCTGGTGTGCCGTTGGAAAAATTGAAAAATTCGAAAGGCTCCTGCCGGGCTTGTCCCGGATTGGGGCCGCTTTGTCGCCCCGGGAGCCGTTATTCGGCGCGAAAGGAGGACACGTGACTCCCCGGGTGTGCAGGGATCAAAGCCCTTAAAAGGGCCGCCCGCACACCACTCCTCCTCTTTCGCGCCAGGCAGCACTGACAGGAACTCCGGAGTACCTCCGGCAACGTTGGATGCCTTTTGGGGCTTGTGCTTCAGCCGAGCCCCGGGTGACAGCGGGTTTCGCTGGGGGTGGTGGTCGGGAGCTTCTCCGGGGCCCTGCGGGCTTGTTTGCCACAGCCCACCCGCCCTCAACTGCCACTTAGCAGCCCGACCTGACCCGTTCGTCAGGTACTTTTGTTAAAAAAAACAAAAACACTCCACCGCTACCCACCCCTACCCTCCTATCCTTGTTTGCCTGCCAGCTGGAGAGGCTTCGGGTGTCGGGTGGTGCCGGCTGCGGCCGCGGGGCGGGGGCCCACGGCGTTTACTCCAGCTGACGGGCGGTTCCTCGCCGGAGCGCGCCCGCCCACTGGGGCTTAGTCGGCTTTCCGGGCTTCCTGCCGGCTCGTCCTTAGGCAGCTGCTTAGGCAGCTGCTCGGGCAGCCTTTTTAAAGCCGCCTATCAAGTCCTAGGGGCGATCGTTGGGCGTCCTCGCCCGTGTGGGGTCAAGCTTCGCCCTGTCAGTTTCCCTGCCCCGCTTAGGGGGCCTTGCTCAGGCCTTTGAGTTCCCTGGACGTGTGGAGCTCTCACCACGGCATTTTCTTTGGTGGAGGGTGGCTGTCCTGCCCCCCCTGCCACTTAGGGGTTCGACCCGACCTGTTGCGCCCCCCCATTTTCTAATGGTGGTGTGCCTCGTGATTTTTTTCATGAAATAAGTGTGTCTTTGCCCAAAAAAGGTTGAAAAACACTGTATTAGCGGATCTTAAGTACCTTAACCGAACCACAAGCTTCAGGTTCGTAAACAGAAGGCATTGAAATGATGCCACTAAGCAGTACAGATATATTTATAATCCAAAAGAGAGGGGAGGCACTAGTTTGAAGATGGCTATGCAGAAGTGTGTTAGGGTCTGTTTTTAGGCAGCTCTTTCCTTTCTCTGGTTAATTCGATGTTTTTGTTTACTGACAATATGATTACATTAAAAAAAACCTGGCATTTAAAAGATGTAAAAACTCGATTAAAGCAGGGAAGATTCTTTGAGAACTTACAATTCCAACTGCTTGGAAAAGCAAACCTTCCTGCTCCATCTTACGTTTCCTCTGTATATTGTGGAGAGCAATTATCTTCGGATTTATTTCTTCTTTTGCTGATGGTGGTTTACTGAGGAGGAAAAAGATTTGCACAATTAATTCTAACTCTACTGAGTTAATTGACTTGTGCTCCAACCAAATGCATGTGTGTCCACATACAGATTAAATGAATTCCTCTGTCATTGGCGCAAATATAGTTCTACAGTGGTCCCCCGCCCTTTCGCGGTTCCGGTACCGCGGGACCAGGAAAGGGCTTGAGGGAGGGGGGATCACACACCGCCCGCCTGTGCCTCCTAGGACAGGCCTGCCCAACAGGTAGACCGTGGGCTACCGGTAGCCCGCGAAGGGTTCAAAGGTAGCCCACCGGCCATCAATTTAGAAAGTGAGGGGATAAGTTCTCCATCCCTCGGTCCCCCCATCCCAAGGACCACCACTGCCCCAGCAAAGTTCTGGGTCTGCCAGCCCCCTGTCTCAGCCGAGCGGGGCAGTTCAAGGGCCATGGTGCATTGAAATCTGTTCCCTCCAGAACTGATTAATTGATTTTCAATGCATTCCTATGGGAAACTGCTGATTAACTTACAATTTTTTTAAACTTGTGAGCATGGGCTCGGAACAGATAAAATTCGAAAGTAGAGGCTTTAGTATAGTAGCCCTCAGGCACTTTGGACCGGAAAAAGTAGACCTCGTCCTGTTCAAAGTTGAACAGCCCTGTCCTAGGAGGTCTGGGCAAGCGATGTGCGATTGCAAAGGAGCTTCCGGCTGCGGAGCCCCAGTGCTGGGCTCCGCGGCTGAAGTGCCTTTGTCCGATCACGCGCCGCCCATGTGCAGGAACACATAGAACGCTAGAATGTTCAACGTAACAGGGTTCTTGATTGTATTTATCACTGAATATTAGATTCCACCTCAGTTATACCCCAGGTAAAACCAAAACAGGTAACACAAGCTGCGGGTGATGTATCAATTACTGGAATGTACCATTTCAGACTGCAGGTAGTGCAATCAAATGTTCTTATAAGCTTTCCCACACAGAATACTCCTAATCCACTGAAATAACTACAGTAGTTGTCATGAGATTTTCTGATGTTTAAAAATCAAAATTTAGGAAGAATTCCCCGAGCCATATTTCTGGCACCTGCAGCTAAAAATCTAAGTCCTCCAAGACATTTCAACGCACATAACTAAGGACAAATACATTCTTCTTTTCAGCCTCTCTGCTTGTTAGTATCTGTACACACAGTCACTCTCTAAAACCTACCAATCACACAACCCCTTGTAGTTCCCATGGAACTCAGCAAGTCCAACCCATTCTCTTCCTTTGAAATGGCAGCAGTGGAGAACGTGTTTGATCTCAGATGTGTATGCTTAAACTCCTTGGAGGATCTGGATTTTTTAAAATCCCAGATACCAGAATTCTGGATGGGGGAGGGGGGGGTTCTGATGAACTGTGGTAGTTGTAGTGGGGAGGGGATCTAAAACTCCCATCCCTAATGGCTGGCAATGGAAAACAATACAGTCTCAACATTGTACCCTGTTTTGGGAGTCCTGGGTAGAAACTCACACCTGTAATTTTGTGCAAAGTACCATCAGCAGCAGAAACTTGTATTTATACACAAGCACAGAGGTAGTCACAGGACCTTCGGGGCTTTAGTGACATGGGCTGAAAACCTGTTCATGTAACAGACACCATGTAAGGCCGATGACATTATCAGCAACAGTGTTTGGTTTTGGAAATGAAATATTCCCAGCCTCTTTCTTGAGGGTTCTGAGGCTGCAGAGACATCCTTTCACCAAGGGGAATACGTACTGGCTAAAGGAGGAAATTTTCAAGTACTAAAAATCACCTCTGATGGGATGACATTACCAGGAGCAGTGATTTTTGGCAATTAAAATTTTACCCTGCTCCAGTTTCCACCTAGGAAAGAGATCATCCAGGAGTCTCGTAACAGAAGCCAGAAATGTTTGATTTTCAGAAAAAATTGCCCCTGTTGATGACATTACCAACCTTACATGGACAGGACTACGTACAACTATCAATATGAACCCCCAGTCTGTTCATACGCGTAATGTTCCCCTGATACGCAAGCATTCTTTTACTCAAGAGATTACTAGGAATCAGATCAACCATTATGACACTTGGGCACAATTCAAACACGAGACTAGAACCGGGATTTTCAACCTTGGGGAACCCAGGTGTTCTTGGACTGCAATGGTGAAGGCTTCTGGGAATTGCGACAGCACCTGAGATCCCCAAGACTGGGAACCAAACCTCTGGCCTAGAACCAGGTTGTGCCATTATATTAGAGAAAATTATGGAAACTGAGCTATAAGATCGACAAAGCTGTTTGGATGAACCACGAAATGTTTCAGTCTCTCAAGAAAAGAAGTCCAGTTGTCATGACTCAACTTCCAGATAGTTATAGACTTCTGTGTTCCCCACTATTAGTTAAATTACAAAAAAGACGTAATACTTCTTAATACTTAATTCTGCATTCTTTATAAGACGACCCACAAAAATTTCTGCTGCAGTCACACTTGGAAGCACCCTTCTACTAGAAGTCTGTGGTTGGGCCAGGTATGTTACATCTGATCGTTCAATCAATAACTGACATAGAATCCTAAGATTCAAAAGCATCTGGAAAGGGTTCTTGTTGTGTAAGCTGTGTGCTGTCAAAATCACTTGTGTCTAATGGTGACCCTAATAGTCTTCTAGGTATGGGAGATGTTCCAAGCAATGGCGCACCACTGCCATTCCCATATGACCCACGACGAGTCTCCATGGCCAACCCAGGTTTTGAATCTAGGTCTCCTTTCTCCTAGTCTTGACACTCTCTCCACTACACCAACATTGGGTCTCATCTGGAAACTCGAAGCAGCATGGTGGAAAATGTTGCTTCACCTGTCTTTCTTCAAGTAGGACACAAGTTCCTCCTCAAACCTAGCCTGCCATCTTGGGATATGGAGGACAGAAGACCTGTGTCCGCCCACTGCTCCGTCTTCTTCCTTTCTATGATGTTTGTCCCTTCCCTCTGCAAGAGAGGCTGGTCACATATCCAGGTGAGCCTATTTTCCTCCGGCTTGGCGAGTCTACACAACACATCGCTGGCTTGTACAAAACATCATCTGGGATTTGCAAAATTGTCCAGCTTTTGCTGGTTGCCTTCATACACATCATTCCTTTGAAAATCAGGAAACAGCTTCAGGACCAAATGTCGCCTCGTTTTCCAAAAAAGCAAACCATAGGCATTCATTACAGGTGTACAATGGTACCTTGTATAAAGGAATTAATTTGTTCCCAATGAAATTATGTTAAGCAAATTTTCCTCTATACAAATTTCCCATAGGAATGCATTGAAAACGGAGTAATGCCTAATCACGACCATTTTCATGTTGTACGGAGTTGCCCCATAGGCAATTCTGTTAAGCAAATTTCCCCTATCTCCGGAATTTTTTTATGTTGTACAGATTTTATGTTATACAAACTGTTTGTTATACGAGGGCCCACTGTACTGGTGGTTTTCAGTTAGTCAGTGAAATAAATCACCTATATAAATTTAATAAATAAATAAATAAATAAATAAATAAATAAATACAGTAATACCTCTTAAGATGAATTTAATTCATTCTACACGTTGTTTCATTTTTATAAAAAAAATGGCTTGCGAAACGCAGTTTCCCATAGGATTTTTTAAAAAAATGGTTTGTCTTGCGAGGAACCCCATAGGGAATTTTCATGATGTGAAGCAACCCTATTCCTGTAATCTGTTTCGTCTTACAATTTTTTTTGTCTTACAGGGGCATTTGTCTTAAGAGGTATTGCTGTACTTTCCTCCAATGGGCTCAAGGGAGCTCTGTTTTCGCTCACTTTTACCTTCATTATAACCCTGTGAGGGAGTCCAGGTGACTCTGCACCAAGGGTCCCTCTAGGCTGCACAGACATGCATGCATGCCTCGGGCACTTTACATGCAGGGATCCCCCACCCCCACCCCCTGCACGCCTGTTGCAACCGCTTTCCTTCCTGTTGCGAGGGAATCTGCAGGGGTTGGGGGAGCTGCTCATGAGCACACACAGAGAAGAGAGCCCTGGCACAGCAAGGGTGGAAATTAGAGGGCATGTTGCACTGCACATTTTGTGAATGAATGGGTCCTAGAATCTGCTACCTTATTAGGTTGCTAATTAATCATTATTAATGTCCCTGCATGTATAATGAAGAAGGAGGGTTCATGCCAACAAGGAATGGCAAGAAAGAATTCACTCCAGAGGAGTGTGAAAGAACATACACATTGGGTTCCAATCTGCAAACCGTATTAGGTGGCCAATGCTGCACCTACTCTGGCCTGTGTGCCCTATCTCTACCAAACCTATGATCATGAATGCACTGGGCTGCAGGGACCTGGAATGAACATGCCGGAAGGATCCTGCTAAGCGGCCTTTCTTTCTGAATGCGGTTAGAATATTAGACCAACAGATGCCGTTCAAGAATGAGCTTTGGCAAACTGATACAGAGATACTTTTTTTGGTCCCATCATGTACCAAGTTGGAAAAGCGATACATTTTCTTCATAACACTTAATTCTGCTAGCAGAAGCTGCCATAACCATTTCCCTCAGTTTGGAAATCTCCCTGAATCGATGCTTTAACAAAACGAAACCTATTCGCTTGCATGTGCAGTTGAAATAGTTGAACAATTTGCTCTAAAAACTGTTTTAGATCAATCTATGCAAATTGTTTTCCGTTTATACTACCTCCCTTTCATTAATTCAGCCTCCTCGTCCAGTAATGTGGCCTTGCTCTTTATCTGAGGTGCTTTTCATGCGTAAGGGCGGAGTTAAGTGTAAAGCTTCCTATTTGTAAACTACAGAGCCACAAAAAAGTAAGCCCACCAAGCTATTTATTTATCTTGTAATTAGTTTCTGTCACTGTTAATGGCCTCCCGCACCTTGTATCATGGAAGGTTTTCACACTGCTTTGTGATACATGTCTCAAATGTACAAAAATGTGAGAACACTGATGCATCTATTTATTTATTTTTTGCTATGGACTATGCCCTAAGTACATCCGATCTCGCCTGATTTCGGAAGCTAAGCAGGGTCGGCCCTGGTTAGTACATGGATGGGCGACCACCAGGGAATACCAGGTGGCTGTAGGCATGCCTGGAGTAGGAACTGGCAAACCACTCCAGTCTTCCTGCCAAGAAAACTCCATGGACATGGGATCACGAAGAGTCGGTCATGACTGTAACGACACAACACACACACACAGGAGACCATTAATCCCTGTTATGTTCTTAACCAACACACACTATTCTAATTCTGAAATTTTTAGAATTCAATTCAGAAAAGTCAGACCAGCATATCAGATGAGCATCTCTCTATCCATGCTGCATATATTTAGAGCACAGCTAGCTGCCTAGATGTCCTAAGCACATCCGAACTCGCCCCCTCCCCCCAAGTTATATTTATTTGGCATTCACCCTCCTGGGAGTCCATAGCACAAAACAAAATTGACAAGAACAGTCTTGAGTGTATAACTCGAGATGGAATGACAGTCCCTTTACCATACTTTGAAACTCAGAAAAATATACAGGAGGAAAACTTTAGGGAAAATCGTAAAAGAGCAGGACTCGGACCTAGTCTCTAGGTTACAGGCTTCACTGTGACTCTAGATTTGACAAGCAGCTTGAGAAAGTCACTCTGTTTCACAAACCTCAGTTCATGCTCTACGAACCACTAGGAATGAGAAATACCTTGGAGAGCGGCGAAGCATGCTTTACGTTGCATGGAATGAAGTTAAATAAATGTCAAAAATAGGCCTGACCCAAGCTCGTTGGTAGGTCCACAAAAATGCAGCTCACTTTAAAAAGCTTTCTATGGTTCCTGCACATGGTTCCGCTCCCCTTTGTAAATCTATGCATCTACTGGTTTTAAGACCAAATGGAAACACCACCTCATTGGTTTAGACTTTTCTGTGACATTTAAATTCTACCTTTTACCCAACGTGACTGTTAACAAGTTCGGCATCGCTGGATTCGGCTTCTCTTTTTGCTCTATTGTCCCTTCTCCCTGCTGGACCGGTGCTGGTGATAGAGTCCGACCTGGATGCTCCGTGTAAGGAGGTGTCGGGGTACTGGGGTCTTCTATGGTGGTGATGCAAAGAGGAGCTATGAGTATCTTTGAGTCGTCCTCGTGTTTGATTGTCATGGGCTTTATCTTATCTGTGGCAGGCGGTGGCATCGTAGGTGGAGGAAAACCTGAGACCCTGGTGGAACTTTTGGCCCCACTGGAAGGGGAACTGGTCTCCAGCGGAGAAATCTGGTCGAAGGAGCGTAACTGGAAGTCATCATCCATAGGGATGTAAGGTGCCAGCATTTCCAAATCTAAATCGGTTTCCTGAAATTTAAAAACAAGAATATGTAACTGCAGATTTAAGACAGAGGGATATCAAGGCTACAATGATGGCCAGTTTGGTATTAGAGCTTACAAAGCATAGGGACTGGATGGCCCTTGAGGTCTCTTCCAACTTTATGATTCTACAGTGTGGCAAACATGTTATTTCCCAAAGGCCTATGCAGGAGCCCTACAAACACGACCAGTGATGATGAGATAGAAAGGTGGCCTGGTTACTATATGCATGCATTCATATTACAACAGTACTGCTGTTATTTTACACAAGGATGGGCCATTGTAAGGGCTATAGGGAGGGGGGGTATGCCATTCAGGCCCCTTCAATGAGACTCACTGGAGGAAGATGGCCCTGCATCAAATCTCAGCCATGCTTTAAAACCACCCAATTAATTTTTTTAAAAGCAGACTGGCTGCATAGACAACACAAGGAAATACTTCAGAAGACATCAATGCACACAATGAGAGCTGTTGCATATACCTCTGGGTCTCAGACATAGCATTTACTATCCAAAGTGGTACACCAATGAACTATGTGCCAGCACAGTGATGTCCGCATGGCCCTGAACGCTACAGGTAGCAGTGTATGAAACAGTGTTCCGAATAATGTGGCGCAGTGTTTGCCAAAGGCCTAAAACACACGTGAAGTATTTCAGCGAATGTGCTCACCTGCATCGAGAAGGGGTTTTTCGATTCCGGGTCAATTGCAAAAAGCTTTTCTACAAGCTCCAACTTGAACTCGCTGGCCATCTCATTATCCACATCAAAGCAATAGTCATTGGGAGGACTATTTGGCTGTAAAAATAATCCACATCTAGATTCAGTAACAAGATCCCGTATCGTTCGCCCAGGTGTTAATAGCTTGATTTCATGCAACAGAAACAATCAAGTTCCCTCTACTTCCACCATATGGTCTGTGTTAAGAGTTTCTTATTGTCTGGACGAGAAACAAAAGAGCTACTAGATTAAATGGGCCTGTTAATGCTCACACTTTTAGTTTGGTAAGTTTTATTTCCCAATTTTAAAACCACGTGTAAAAATAAAATGAAACCTAAATCAAAATACCAGATAACATCCAGGGTCTATTTATAAAAAAACAAGACCCAGAAAGTTTTTTTTTTAAGGAAAACCTGTCACTTGGCTGCTGGCCAGCAGGATATTAAGTTGCCTGGGGTAGAACCGCATATATTTCTTAATGCTTATTGCTCTGCCAATTTGGGTGCTTCAGAGAAAAGGCCGGGGGGGGGTATTCAAATGAACCATTCAGAATTGTATCCATATTTAACTTCTTTGCTGACTCCAAACAGGCAAAACGAGCATTATGCCCTTGAACTAGGAATGCGTTTATTTTAAAAATGATGGGCGAAAGGACAATGGGCGGGTTTAGATCGGGATGGTTTAAGAGCTTATTGCCTAAACCAGCACAACGTTCACTTTAAAAAGGCCAATCCAATCACTCTCTCGCCGATGGGAGGATACAATGTGGAATTTTCCCATTAGCGCTCCTCTGGGTTCCTTGTATTAAACCGGTGAGACACAAAGCTGACCAAGATTTATAAATGAAAATAGATCTTTTATTTACAGGGCAGGCAAGAGATTCTGTTGAAAAATTACAGGTCTGCAACATTTGAGGAAACGACTGACCTCAGGCGAGCTTTGGCTGGTGCTTCTGTCGGAAGGAGTGGCCGGCTGGTCTTGTATCCGACGGATGGAGAAAGCGAGATCCAAGGGCTCCGTGCTGGGCTCCAGCTTGGATACCACCTCTCTATTGAGGGCTGGGTCGGCATTGCTACGGAGCGGCTTCGTCGCTTCAGAAGCAGGTAATGGGGACATTGCCAGATTTATACTTTGCAATTTCTCACTGGATGAGGGGAGCATTACATCATTATACAAAGGAACGTCATCAAACTGTTGCTCATCAGTCTCTACAAAAATTAAAAGAAATCATCAGCCTAAGTGAGACGCGTTGCGTTGCATCGTAAGGGGCTTATTAAAAACACATCAGATACCGAGAGCTTCTGGCCAAACATGCAACTTGTCTTAACATACTTTATAGCTAACTGGATTCATCAGGAGGTTCTTTGAACTAAACACACACCCACCATCACTGCCGAAATCTAATGCTATTATGGTGTCTCCAGCTGCAGGGGCAAGGTAAGTCAACGCATCCGGTTCCTTCTTCAGTTTCTCAAAAAGACTGTTGCTATCTTCCAGTTGATTCTTGTCAAGTACTTTGATCACTCCCATTTCTGGAGAATCCACCGGTTTCAACATACACTCAGTTTGCTGGAGCGAAAAAATCAAGTTCCCCTGAACAATGCCACTGTAGAAGAGCAGAGAGGGAAGCGTTAGGGAGGCGCTCACTGGTGCCCATTCTATGACCACTGGGGAGTTTGAACAGCTTTTAAAGCTTGCTGAATATTTTTTTCTGCAAAGAAACCCTTGAGCATGTGCCACAGACATCTGAGAGCTGCAGAGACTTTGGGGACACACCCTGGAGTGCAAATCCAGAGCACACGGGGCTTGGCATTAGATCGTATTATATCATACATATCCAGCCATTGTCAATGGTGATACACTAAAAAGAAAGATAGCTGGACAATGACAGTCAAGAAAGTGCTCTGCCATTACCCATATTCTTACTAAAGAGTCCTTGGGCTCTCTGGAATCAAGACGGGTGGTATAAAAAAATATAAATAAATAAATAAGTAAGTTTAAATGTGAAACAAGTGCCTACCAGATACATAAAAATAGACCGGGCTTCAAGCATCATTATGGATTAAGCAGCACAGCATAATGTACTAATACACATTTGAATACGGCTGGCCCAAAATTATACAGTACTCATCAATTTGGTGAGTGACTACTTTTTCTTCTACAATTTTTTAAAGAAATATGAGATAGATTAGTTGGTGTCCATAATTTTTGTAATAAAGGAGCCCAGAACAATTATACTGAGTTTTTTAAAACTACTTGTCCTGGTAAAACAACAAATACAGCACAAAACACAGTAGGTTATGCTTATTAATGCATATTTTGCTTCATTCTTCTATAGCCTGTTTTCAAGGTCTCCAGAAATATTACTACTGAAGAGGTGAAAATTGAAAGGTTTATTGTTCAATATAGCTGCCGCATGAGTCGTGTTATGTTGGTAATTCAAGTTTGTGAAATGTCCATACACAACAAAATACAAGTGATGCTTTATATCTCAATTTGGTTATATACCTATGGAACACACACTGTTTGGTAGAATTCTCTAGGTCCCATCAGGATACCCCCAATCTGTATTTATATGTTGCCCTTTCTTAATCAATCTTTTTAGTAGCTTCCACTACTGAGCACAATAATATTGATATGGGCAACACAAACAAAATACACAAAGAAGTCATGTGTATTCACACAGTAGCTTTTCACTACTTCTCTTAAAACACCAAAGAATTGTTCTAGCATCAAAGCTACTGCCTAAAAGATAGGAAATACAGTATTAATAGTACAGAAGAAATCCTGTTCCCACCCCAAAACTCTCATTATGTGAAAACTCACCTCAAGACATAATTCACACAAACTATACACTGTGGCTGAGAATTCTTATTGTTGTATATAACAGTGGCTTGGGTCTCAACCCAGACGTAGCCCCCTTGCTTGGCAAGCATTCTGTACTGCCCGGTGGTCACTTGCCCTTTAGCAAACACTGCAAGCAAAGAAAATTACAAAAATAGGTTACAGGCAATACCTTCATAGGCCACTATTAAAAATAAAAAGGAACATTGCAAGCTTTCGAGTGCAGTCAATCGCCCTTCTTCAAAGCAAGTCCCAGAAGTTCAGATATGGTGAAAGATGTTATTCACCAGGAGGCTACTTTTAAAGTCCTTATTTAGATGATGTTCTTAAAATCCATGGCTAGATGTTGTTGGTAGAATTCTCTAGATCCCATCAAGATCCCCCCCCCCCAAATCTGTATTTCCATGTTGCCATTTCTTAATATTTTTAGTAGCTTCCACTACTGAGCACATTAATAATGGTATGGGCAATACAAATAACATGCACCAAATCATATGTATCCACACAGTAGTTTTTCACTGCTTCTCTTAAAACACCAAAGAATTTTGGTATTTTAAGCAAAGAGAAACCCACATTATTTATATAGCTAGGCGAGCTCTGAAACTGTTCACAATGAGTAGACGCGTAGTGTTCAACATGAGGCTGACGACACACACCGGGGGGGGGGGCTTCTTATAACAGTGTGCAATTCCCCCGCTCCAACTTACTGTCATGATGTGTTTTGGTCAGATGATCAGAGTCCAGGGCATGATAGTATTCATATATAGAGCGTCCCAGGAGCTCCTCAGGGTCATACCCTATCAGTTCTGTAATCCTTTGGGCAAAAGGAGAAAAGGTGATCAATGTCTAATATTGGTAGACATTACAAACCAAGTTTTTCTTTGTTAAGGGCAGCTGTTTTAGAAGGACAAATGGTTAGGAAGAGAGCTATTGCAGTGGATCAATTGCTACATCAAACACACAGTATTCTTCCAATTCCGATATGAATTGAATGCCCTCCGACTTATGATGACCCTATGAATGAGGGAATCTCCAAAAATGTCCTGTCCTCCACAGACCCCACTCGGCTCCTGCAAATACAAGACCACGGCTTCCTTGATGGAGTCAATGCATCTTACATTTGGTCTTCCTCTTTTTCTGCTGCCTTCAACGTTTTCCAGAATTATACTCTGATGTCGAGAATGTCACCTTCTCGCTATGTGGCCAAAGTATGATAGCTGTCAGGACCCTGCCTGCTGCAGAGCCTGACCATGAGGGGTTAACGGATGAAGAGCAGTTAGCAGAGCCTTCTAGCTCAGCCTCAGCCAGCTGCTGTGTCTGATAACTCTGCTTCAGACACATCCCCGCCTCCTGCAAGGGCCATGAGTCGGATTCTGCAGCCACGTGCTGCCAGGAGAGCCAGGGATCAAGCCTACGTGACCCGAAGAAACATCAGGTCAACCAGTCCCGAGTTTTAGCAGAGTACTTTCCCAGGAGAAAGGGCATATTCCCTGTTTGGGAATAAAGCTGGAAAACTCAGTTTGATATCTCTGTGCCAGCAACAAGTCATCGGACTTGTGATCATGCTTCTGCCTGCTCTCGTTCCTGACCTTGAACTCTGCCTGCCTGACTTCGGACTGTTTCCTTGATGATAGTATGGTCTCTTCCTCCTGGCTTGACATCTGGTTGCTGTGTCCATTCCTGTGCTGACCTCGAACTGGTAGATATCGTGTTGTGAACTCTGTTATCTCCATGGCACCTGACTTTTGACAAAGGACTGCATCCTGATTGACTCTCCCGCTAACAACCTTTGGCAAAGAACCGAACTGTTTGTATGTGCAAGTTCAGTGTGTGGGGTTCTGACAATAGCCTCAGTCTCATAGTTTAACATCTAAACAGAGCTAAGGATTGGCCTGCTTTAGGACCGACTTGTCCATTTTTCTGTTGGTCCAGGATATCCACAAAAGTCTCTTCCAATACCATATTTCAATTTGATTAAGTTTCCTCCCATCAGCCTTCCTCATTGTCTAGCTTTCACTCCCATACACTGGGATTGGGAGCACAAGAGTATGGATTATCTTGGTTTTGCACTACAGTGACACATCCTTACACTTGGCATTTTTTTCTAGCTCCTTTGCTGCTGGCCTTCTGAATTTCAGCCTTCCTCTGATTTATTGGCTGCAGTTTCATTTTGATTGATGACTGAACCAAGGCATACACAATGAATAACAATTTCAAATTCTCATTACTCATTTGTAATTTTAGTCAACAGAAATTTAGTCAAGCAGAAATATAGACAGCCAGCCACCTCTGAGCGTGTGAACTAAAGCACACCTGTTGAAACAGGCAAATACCTTTCTCTTCAGGCAAGCTTCTCCTGGACTGTAAACCACCCAGAGACTACTTGAAGTGGTATGGGGCAGTATATATGCAGAACACTTTGCTTTCATTTGATTTGCGTATACTCCATCCATATAAAACAAGCCCTGCTGTCTCCCAGTTGAGGTATGGGTTCACCCTAGCTAGACTTTGTGTTTATAACCACTTAGACTGCACTGACACTATGTTTTCAATGTTAAGATTCCATCACTCATAACTTACATGGAATTTTATTCTCTTTTTAAATGTTCATGTTCTCTTGTAGCTTTA
This sequence comes from Phrynocephalus versicolor, assembly GCA_023846285.1. NCBI lineage: Eukaryota > Metazoa > Chordata > Lepidosauria > Squamata > Agamidae > Phrynocephalus > Phrynocephalus versicolor. Next base: position 6,398,142 of record JAHTLZ010000268.1, on the reverse strand, counting down.
ATGTAATGTTGTTTTTAATGCTGCAAGATGTTGCTCTGTTCCCTGTTCAATACTCGAACATATCTTAACTGTACTAGACTGTATATTATCCTTCATTACTGTAAGCAGCCTAGGGTCCTTTTCCAAGGAAAAGGGCAGGGTAAAAATACTCTAAAATAAAAATAAATACATATCATTCTGCATTAAACCAACCAGACAATTATTTCAACCCTCCTAACACCACTCTTGTATCTCATGGTGCCTTCCAGAAAGTTGAGAAGGCTGCTGAGAGTAGTTTTTCTTTAAAGCAGCCTGACTGCGTGAGCAGGCTACTTTATAATGTGTCATTTAGTTAGAAGCAATCTGAGTGATTCTTTTGAAAACCCTTTCTAACATCAAGGCGGAAAACAACATGTCCTCTAATTTTCATCCTTGTTTTCCGTTCGTGTGCAAGCCCCAGCCTCAAATTCCATCGCAAACAGAGGAAAACCAATCACGAAGGGTGCATTGGGGTGGAAAACCCCTGAGTGGAGGGCACCAGGGGCATATGTGACTCTGTTACTACCCAGCTCAGAGGGAACCTTGGCAGGAAAACAGTTTTATTCATTTTATTTATTATTTCCACTTCTATACTGTCCCATTACTGTTATCAAGTTGTGAAAAAAAAAACCCTGCACAGTCATAACTGTAAAACCTACAGCAGACATGTCCAAACATCAGCCCTCCAGATGTTTTGGACCACAACTCCCACAGTCCTTTGCCATTGGCAATCTAAGCTTAGAATTCTGGGAATTGTGGTCCAAAACATCAGGAGGGCCGAAGTTTGGACATGTCTGACCGACAGTGTCACTAACCTAACTTTAGAACTGTCACAAGTATTTCAGTGTGTTGTGAATTTTAGAATGTTAGCATTTTCAAGATAACTTGTCTCCAGTGTTTTATACAAATTTGAAGACTTGTCCTGTTCCAGGACAAAGTGCAACCTATTCTTTTTCTATAGCGGCCAACTGGATTCCTGCAGCAAGTGCCCAAACAGGACGTGAAAATAACAAGCACAATCCCGTCCAAGAGCTACACAAAATGATTTTTAAATTTAGGCTAAAACTCAAGTGTTGTTCCAAGGTAACATTTGCTGCCAGGAGTGATATTTTGGCCATGGGCTCAAAACATAAATCCTTCCAGCCACCTGGTGGCAGTATCCAACCACAAAAAGACCATTCAAATCCAAGAAAAAATGTTTGCCTAGCCCTGTGCTAAGGCAAAACATTCTCTCTACTGTGATGTTGTAATATTTCTTTTAGTTACTATTTATCATGAAACAGAAAAACAAAATTTAAAATGCAATGTCCATGCTATCTGGAAAGCATTTTTGAACATCAACTTGTACATTCTTGAGTTACATGTTAAGGCTGAACATAAATTCTCATTAGCAGTCAAGTTACGGAATTCCTAACAGTCACCACTTCAAATCCAAGAGAAAAAAAGAATACCAGGATTGGAGAGTATGTGCCCGGTTAGAATCCACATACAGTGGTACCTCAACTTACGAATTTAATCTGTTCTGAATGCATGCTCTTAAGTCGAACTACTCTTAAGTTGGGGTACCTATCTAAAAAATTGAAAAAATAAGTTAAAGATTTAAAAAAACGAAAAAAATTGTAAGTCGAGCAGACCATATCTAAAATTTGTAAGGCGGCAGTTAAAATGGCAACAGTTTTCTGCTCTTATGTTGAATTGCTCTTAAGTCGGGCTGCTCTTAAGTTGGGGTACCACTGTACTGTATAAATCCTTCTGTCACTGACAAGAAAGAATCCACAAAGCACTGCTCAGTCGTATTCCCCATGCCCGATCCCTTACCTTTCATCGCAGTATGAAAACTTCATGTCAAGGCTGTGGCGGCTGAGGAAGGTCTTGCTGTCCAAGGGGACTTCGATGTTTGACGGATGAGGGATAGGCTCACAAATCAACACCAAGCAGGTCATGGGAGGCTTTTTATATCCACACACGGTCTGATTGTTGCAACTGTCATAGACACGAATGTGTCCCGTGCAATGAAGTACCTGGGCACCAACAGGATAATAATAATAAAAAAAAGACTGGTCAACCAGGATGATTAGGGGACTGGGACACCTTCCTTACCATCTGAGCCTGCAACGGCTGGGCCTGCTCACCCAAGCAGCTTCATCAGTCTGAATACAGCTAGTGCACATTGATGAAGCTGTTGGGATTACCAGATAAACACTCCTATCTCTCAAGAAAAAGACGTCCAGTAGCCATGACTCCACTTCCAGAGCTTACAGGACAATACACAAATTACGAGTACACAACCCAAAAGAAAAAGAGGGGCTGAGGGAGGAGTTTAAAAAGCCAAGCCAGTCTTAAGGTTTAAGATGGTATTTGACACCAGTGAAATTGAATAAAATAAATGGTATTTTTTTCTAAAATTTGTTGGAAATGTGGTAAGGATGCTATGCTGGTACATATTTTTATATGTCGTGGGAATGTGAAAAGATAAAAAAAATGGAGATCTATTTTAAAGAATTAAGTGATATATTTCAAAGGTAAATAAACTGCTTTATTGTCAATATTTGTTAAGACAGATTATGACTTTAAAAATAGAGAGTTGATCACTAATCTCTTGACAGCGGCTACATTAATTATAGCTGGGAATTGGAAGGGGAATTATGAACTACTGCATGTATGGATGAATGGTATAACGAAGTTTGGAATATTTCCTTAAATGAAAAATTGATGTGTAATTTAAAGATTAAGAAAGGAGAGTTAAAAAGAGATATTTTAAATGATATGTGGGGTAGATTTATTGAATATGTGCTTGTAAGAAATAAGTGTAAAGTTCCAATGCAACAATCATTTCAGTTCTGGAAGGGAGGATAACAAGGGACAATATTAATTAAGATGTCCTGTTGGTGGAGGGGAGCACTGTTGTTTAGTTTTATTTCAATCTTTTTAATATATATTTTGTATCTGTATTTTGTATTCTGTATTGTTTTATAAAATTTAATTAAAAAATTGCCTTTAAAAAGCTTCCCTTCTTTTCCTTTCCTCTCCCAGACTCTCCCACAACTGTCTTATGGTAGTAACCATTTCACAGCTCAGTAGATTTAAAAGAAAAATACTGGAGAATGTATGCACCTGTGTACCTGGTGCCGCAGTGTGGGTTCAGTGGCACGTACTCCAATTGCAAACTTAACATGCAGCATTCTTGCAAAAAGGCATTCTGATAAAAGTAGGAAGTCATACAAACATCCTTCTGCCAGTGTATTGCACAAAGTTAGGAAATTAGTTGTCAAAGGAAGATAACATGTTCTAAATTGCTGCAAACCTCTGAGGGTGGTAAAAGTTAAAACTACACAGCAACCAAATATTTAACAAAGATAACAAAGAGCTTCACGTCCTGAGAGTAAGCTGTTACTTTAAAAAAAAAGTGAAACGTGTAAAAACTACCATATTTTTCGCTCTATAAGACGCGCTCCCCTACCTTGGAAGAGGAAATTCCATGCATCTTATAGAGCGAATACAGTAGTCCCCGCTGCATACCAATATATATCACAGATCTTCATTTAGAGAGAAGTAACTTGTCCCATCCCCTGCTGCAGCCAGGATTCTGCAGTTCCAATCACCTCATTTGCAATGAGGCTTCCTCCAGGGAGCCTCTCCTCACCTCTCCCTTTCTGCATCCAAGATTCCCCAGGCAAAAATGACCTTGTTTGCAAACCTCCCATTTTGCAGGCTGGATTCCACAGTTCCAATCGCCTCACTTGGAAGCCTCCCCTTTTGTAGCCTGGATTCCCCAGTTCCAATCACCTCGTTTGCAATCCTCCCCATTTGCTGCCTGGATTCCCCAGTCCCAATCACCTTGTTTGCAAATGTCCCCTTTTGCAGCTCGGATTCCACAGTTCCAATCAACTGGTTCGCAAGCCTCCCCTTTTGCAGCTTAAATTCCACAGTTCCAATCACCTGATTCACAAGCCTCCCCATTTGCAGTCTGGATTCCCCAGTCCCAATCACCTCGTTTGCAACACTCCCCTTTTGCAGCTTGGATTCCACAGTCCCAATCACTTTGTTTGCAACCCTCTCCTTTTGCAACTTAAGATTCCACAGTTCCAATCACCTCGTTCGCAAGCCTCCCCCCTTTTGCAGCCTGGATTCCCCAGTCAAAAATCACCTAGTTTGCAAGGAGGTCTCCTCCACAGAGTCTCTGCCCTCCCCTTTTGCAGTCAAGATTCCGCCACCATGAAACCTTAGGCTATACAGTTTTTGTCTTGTTTTCCTCCTCTAAAACGAGGTGTGTCTTACGATCAGGTGCATCTTATAGAGCAAAAAATACAGTAACTGACTATTGAGGGCAGTAGCAAAAAATACTGTTGCAACATCCATTCAAATTTACCTTCCACAGAAGTATTATTTGATGCTCTGCTCCGGAAGGCTGATTTGATTATGATCAACTAAACACTAATAAATCTGAACACAAACATCCTACTTGATAACATACTTTTAGAGGATAGTATGCTTACCTTCCACGTGGCTGACTTTATATTGACAGTCCTTCCTCTACTGGTCAATGTACACTTCATTCTGAGGAAGAAGCTGCGTTCTGTATTCTGTTCTTTCCCCTTTTTTACAGGACCTAATTCACGGAAGAGAAATATCAGCAGTGTCTATTACTTCACACAATACTGACCAAAAAGATATCAATGGAAAGATACATAGTATTCTAACATTATTTTAAGCTTTGTTTTCCATCTATACTGCCCGACAGAACTCTGCAACAAGAAAGAGTAATACTGACAATGTGGAACCGTAAACCAGGATCTTGCAGAATGCTTTCTGGCTTACAAACTCTGGCTTATTAAGAGAGGGGAACAAGAAGAAAAATATAATTTTGTGGCATCTTGAAGACAGGTTGCTGCCTACTTCTTCCGATGTAAGATTCATATATTAAAGCAGTGGTGCCCTCCCTATCTTTGGACCACAGATGTTCTTGGATTACAACCCCCAGAAATCTTGGCCAACATAGGTAGTAGGGAAGGCTTCTGGGAGTTTCAGTCCAAGAAAACCAGTTGGAACAACTGCTTTAAACCCCTACAGGACTCCTCTCCCCAACAGAGTTAACACATCCCACAGAAATAAACAGAGTCCCCAGGTAGTATAACAAGCTAGGATTTTGACTTCTGAGCCATTCCCGCTGTCAGGATGAACCAAGTGGAAGTCAACTGGTGTGCCATTAGTCTAACACAAGCATGTCCAAATGTCAGCACTCCTGATGTTTTGGACCACAACTCCCAGAATTCTAAGCTTAGCTTGCCAATGCCAAAGGACTATGGGAGTTGTGGTCCAAAACTTCTGGAGGGTTGAAGTTTGGACATGCCTGGTCTAACAAGTGTGGCTGTTGCAATACTGATCATTACAATTCCATCCTCAATTATATTGTAATTAACTGAGAAACAAAGTACATCATGAGACAGTCAGAGCTTGGAAAATAAGGGAGCAGCAAGGAAGGTAGGCGTGTAACAGGGAATGGACTTTTAAAAGCGCACTTCTGTACATCCTTTATGTCTTATGAAAGGAATGTGTCAAGTTTTATGCCACTGTTTTTTCAATCCTAAACTGCGTATATGAGTTTCTTTCCTTCCTTCCTTCCTTTGCTTCATCTAAAATTATGAATGTAAAAATTTCAAACAAAATAAAAAGTTAAAATAATTAGACGATATTGGACCAGAAGTAGGCTACTTAATGAGTGTTCTCTCACCTATTTCACACCTTTTGTACATGTGGTAGGACATGAATTGCAAGCACGTTGATTGAATTTCTCTTTAGTCATAGAACATTGTTCTGTATCCAAATAACTCCATGTTATTTGACTACGGCAAATCCATGCAAATGCTTCAGACCACTTTTGGAAAAGTGGAAGTTGCACTGTTTGGGCCTGGGAATCACAATACTTTTCGTAGGAACATTTTACTAAATTTCTTCTGTCTATAATCGTTAATATCCTCACATACAGAAGAGAGTATGTGAGGATATTAACAGGTGCCCCAGCCCAGGGAGGTGGCCTGGGCTGGGGCACCTCCCTTATGAGGAAAGGCTAAAACATTTGGGGCTCTTCAGTCTGGAAAAAAGGCGCCTGAGGGGGGATATGATTGAGACGTACAAAATAATGCAGGGCATGAGTAAAGTGGATAGAGGGACGCTCTTCTCCCTCTCACAAAATACCAGAACTAGGGGACATCCACTCAAATTGAGGGCTGGGAGAGTGAGAACAGACAAAAGAAAATATTTTTTCACCCAGCACGTTGTTAGTCTGTTAACCCTGCCACAGGATGTGGTGATGGCATCTGGCCTGGATGCCTTCAAAAAGGGATTGGACAGATTCCTGGAGGAAAAGTCCATCACAGGTTACAAACCATGATGGAGATGTGTCATCTCCAGGCTGAAAACCAGGGTACTTCAAGGACCAGATGCAGGGGAGTGGTATCAGGAGACAGAGATCTAGTCTTGTGCGCTCCCAGACGCATTTGGTGGGGCCACTGTAAGATACAGGAAGCTGAACTAGATGGGACTTTGGCCTGATCCAGCGTGGCTCTTCTTATTTTTTTATGTTCTTATACACCCCAAACAAAAGAGTAGGGTAACTGCACCAATTAAAATCTGTCACTACGAAGGATGAGCTCTGAAAAATGGATGCTCAGAACTCATTTCATCGCCACATGAAGAGAAGGACGGGCTTGGTGAACATGTGAATCAGATCTGTTCTACTTAACACAAATAAAGATTTACTTTTATTAAAATGTTTTTAAATTCAGCCTTTCAACTGTGCATGCTCTCACAAGACAGAATGCAGCAATCAGAAAAAAACATACACAACCATAAAATGTCAATGTTTTACAAATATTTTTTATCTATGGGGCTGCAGAATTAATTCATGCTGTGAACTGCCTTGGATCTGCATGCCCTGATTAACCTGCTACAAGTATTAAGCAGGCCGGTGAGTAAAGAGGAACCGTCTGGCATGAAACCAAAAGCCGCAACATTTCTGTCTTACCGTTCCGGTGGGTGAGCATCTCTCTCAGCTCTTCGTGGTCGCAGGGATGAGTGAAATCAAACACACTGTGTCCCGTCAGCTCAAACTGTAAAACAGAGAGGAACTTTAGTCGACTACAGTGGGTTGACAGTCGACAAGCACTTGACATCAACCAGATTCCGCGTTTTACAACCTTTGGGGCTTTAACTGCATGGAAGCCCCAGAATTACAGCCAAATCAGTGGGAGGAATCATACCTGTGTGAGTCCCATGCATTTGTTCACATTTTCAGACATGTAGATCATATCGCCATCCTCTGAAAGGACCATGACGAATCCATCAAGCGCTTTTAAATAAAAGCAATTCAACTGTGTCTCCATTTCAGCTTCTGCTTCCAGATCACCTAGAAGAGTCAACTTGCATTAGGCAAACTTAGTCTGTCACCAGTTTTTATCTTGACTGCTCAAGCCAGTCCCAATTCTACAAAAATGGTACAGTATGTACCAAAAACAACCAGGGAGAAAAAATATGGGGAAATTAATGTTCATCAAGGATAAGAGTTAACTGAACCAATATAAAACTCAGCTAGATGATTTACTTCTGCCGTTTTCATATAAAACACTAACCCAGCCTTCCTCAACATAAGAACATAAGAAGAGCCATGCTGGATCAGGCCAAAGGCCCATCTAGTCCAGCTTCCTGTATCTCACAGTGCCCCCACCAGATGCCTCTGGGAACGCGCGAGACTAGATATCTGTCTCCTGATCCCACTCCCCTGCATCTGGCCCTTGAAGTGCCCCGGTTTTGAGCCTGGAGATTAAATGTCTCCCTCATAGTTTGTAACCTGTGATGGACTTTTCCTCCAGGAATCTGTCCAATCCCCTTTTGAAGGCATCCAGGCCAGATGCCATCACCACCTCCTGTGGCAGGGAGTTCATGCTTCTAATGTGAGTGATGTAGCCATGCAGTGAAGGTGCTGATGGTCACCTTAAGGTTTTTTTATACAACTCACATGGTAATGCAAAACTTCCAAATTAAGCAAGAAAATGCAGCTACACTCTAGACAATTTTTTCCAAAGTAAAACCAGAAAGACATTAGAAATTCTAGTCTCGGCAACCTTATTTTCCCCCTGCCAAATATATTTAATTCACATATGCTATTACTCCCCCTCCCTCTTTTTAAGGTAATATTTTGCATCGAGAGCAAAAATCCCCTAAAAACTGAAATTATTTTAATGAGGATTAGTTATTAATTAAAATATCTGGGCCCTACTGGTTATCCAACGATCTGAGGGTGGAGTATAAAAATATGAAACAATTCAAATGAAATCAAAACAGTTCAAACAATTTTAAACCACAGATATAGCCTATAATATCCCAAAACTCCAGTCTAGTTCAAGGCCAAGTAGGACAATCAGTGGAATACAGGAAGAGCTGCAGAAGAAGACTGAAAATTTTCACCTTTTTACTCAATTGTAGTATGAACATTTTTCGTCTTCTTTTAAACATTTCAAATTTGAAAATTGGTGGATGCCCACAAAGTGCATGAGGAATAATTAATAATTAAAATGTTTATGCCACCTTTCTCCACAAAAGGGACTCATTTTAGTTGAGTCACACATTACGTCTATAGGCATGTTTGCACTCAAACTGTTTGAATGATGAAATTAAATAAACCAACAGTACCAGCAGAAAAGTGTACACAACATGACTGATAAGCCTAATGGGGAAGCAATGCTCAGAAAATAGTTTTATTATAATATTACTCTAAAATACCAGTGTACATAATGCTTTATATAGTACAACAAGTGTAACATTTTCTGCGCTTCAAGCGTAACATTTTCTACATTGAATGGCAGCAATTCTTAAAATACTTCGCACACAAATCTCTCTAATATCCAACCAGAGATCCAGGAATTGAACTGATCACTTTTGCAATCAATGCAATGTATTCTACCACTGCTCTACAGCTCTTTCCCAAACTGACAATCCAACAAAGGGGTGCAGCAACGGGGGGGGGGGGGACACAAGGTAGCATTACAGGTACAGTGGTACCTTGTATAAAGGAATTAATTCATTCCAAATGAAATTCTGTTAAGCAAATTTTCCTTTATACAAATTTCCCATAGGAATGCATTGAAAACAAAGTAATCCCTAATTGCAACCATTTTTATGTTGTACGGATTCACCCCATTGGTGATTCTGTTAAGCAAGTTTCCCCTATCTCCAGAATTTTTTATGTTATAGAGATTTTATGTTATAC